>CM021103.1:498052155-498524584 GCA_007115665.2 Sequoiadendron giganteum
TCCTCCATGTCCTCCTAGTCCTCCATCCAATCCCATTCACTCATCTAATCCTAATCCACCAACCCGTAATCCTCCATCCATTCCCATCCCCTCATCTAAACCTAATCCTCCATCTCCTCCTAGTCCTCCATCCAATCCCATCCCCACGTCTAATCCTAATCCACCAATCCCTAATCCTAGTCCTCCATCCATCTCTAACCCTCCATCCATTCCCACCACCCCACCTAATCCTACATCCCTTCCAAATGTCGCCCAAGGACTCATGAAGAAAGAGACACCATGCCCTCCCACTCTATCATGCACAGTCACTAGTGATGAGGCCCTCCTCCATCCTACACCCATCACTACCATTACCATTCCTAACACCGTCCAAACAATTGATTCTATCAACACCCATTCAATCCATTGAATCCCCATCTTCTATTACTAGATCCACCCAATCCATTGGAGACATCCAATCCACTCCTCCTAGTCCTAATATTACCGAAATTCAATCCCACAACCTTCATGAATCCTTAATTCTCATATCTCCCCCACTTGAGGAGTCCCTCCAACGTTCCTCTATCATCATGCATCCCACACAAGATGAGTCATGCCAAGAGCTTAATCCAAAGCACACAAACATAGATCTCACCATCTCATCTACCCCATCCCAAGAACATAGTCTTCCATCCATTCCATCTCATGATCCCTTCCCTCCACCAAATCTTGATCTCATCATCCTATCTACCCCATCTCACGATCACACTAGCTCGTCTGCTCCATCCTATGATCCACTTTGCACTCAAGATCCAATCACTCCCTCTCATGAGCTCTTATCACCCACTACCATAAATCTAGATCCTGTCATATCATCTAATCCCTCTCCTGATCCCTTATCACTCATTCCCCCTAATGCTACTATCCCCTCATCTCCATCGCATGATCCTCCATTGCCGCCTAGCCTTGTCATCCCAACACCACCCTTATATCACCTCAGTAACATTACACTCATTCATGGTGGTCTCCTTGTAGAAGAAAAACAAAGTATATGCAGCACCCTTCTTGCTCCACTTGCTAACGGACTTGCATCATGCTTCCAAAAGAATAAGCATCCTACCATAGATCACATGCTCAAGAACATAAAATATCAAGGAAAAGGCTTAGGCCTTCATGAGCAAGGTACTTTAGAGCCCATCCAGGTCAAAGAACATCCAGGCACACATGGTCTTTGATATATCTCCCAATAATCACAATCCAAAAGTGTTGGTACAACCTCCATCTGTCCTAAACAATCCTTTTCTAAAGGCATGAGAGGTACTTCTCACCGATCCACCAAATCATTTGTTTCCATCCCCCCTCATCCATCATATTGCCTCAAAATAATCGTCCATATTCCTCCTTCATCTTCTAAATCCATTTTGGGTCCTTACGTCCCTCCACCAACCTTCATACATCCTCCTTATACACAAACTATTTTGGGTCCTTATATCCCAAAAACACCCCCTCCATCTCATCCTATTCATCCTTTCCTCCATCCATCACCTATCCCTAGTGCACAACATAAAAATTATAACTTCATAACTCCTAATCGGGATCAACAAAGGCACTCCTCCATGCATGCTATCTCACATCCTTCATCCACACATCCTCATCAAAAGCCTACTTCTATCACTCCATCCATGTCTTCTCCACATCATCCATCACCTCATACCCATCCCATTGTTACTACAAGCACTTTGGATGCCAAAGAAAAAATGCATAAATCTAAACATCCACATGAATCTAAAGCTCCTCATGTCCCCTTTAAAAGACATGTTGATGAAAAGAAAAATCTAATCCAAAATTCCAATCACTCCCAAAGGCCACAAAGGCCCACCAAAGAAAAAATCAAACCATGTGGATCCCAAAGAAAAAAGAGGAAATGCCTTCAAATGGAAAATTCATGACGACATCCAAAGTTTCTAATCC
The DNA here is from genome assembly GCA_007115665.2 of Sequoiadendron giganteum. Lineage (NCBI taxonomy): Eukaryota > Viridiplantae > Streptophyta > Pinopsida > Cupressales > Cupressaceae > Sequoiadendron > Sequoiadendron giganteum. Next base: position 498,054,106 of record CM021103.1, read on the forward strand.
CAAAAGTAATCATTTGTATCCTCCATCTCCTAAATCTATTTTGGGTCCTTATGTCCCAAAATTCACTATCCCAACACCTCCATTATCGCCACATTCACCACATGTGCCAATGTTGGTCCTAAACACCTTCCCCCATCACACATACACTCCATCATTCCATCCATACAATTTCCAACACCCCATCCACTATTCCCCATAGCTCCCCCATCCAGTCCCTTTGATCCATTCCCTAGCCTAATCCATCCATTCTAATAAGGTTGTACCAACATCCAATGGTCACTTTACACATAGGCTCTTATTACCATGGAACTCGAAGCTTGAGTCCTTCATCCATTTGCTTTATCATATGTCTTCTGAATCCATATCCTCCTCCATCTCCATCCATTTTTCTGTCCAAAAAGTCCCAAACGTAAAAAAAATCAAAAAAGAGAAAAAAATAAAGAAAAAACAATTAAAAAAGAGAAAGAAAAAAAGAAAAAAGAAAAAAGAAAAAGAAAATAGTAAAGATAAAATAATTCATCCAATGGTGAAAACTTGGCAAACAAGCACCTTGGATAAGTACCATGATGAAAACCTGGCAAACAGGCGTCATGCATAAATCCCCCATCTAGTCTACTTCCATGATTGGGGGAAACTTCCACCTATGCATTTCTTTCCTCCATCTCCTCCATCTTCCTATCTTCCACATCCTATCCATCATATCCCATTTGTATCTAGTCCCTCCATCTTCCTTGTGATCTTGACCTAGATATGAGCACATATATATACATGCTTTGGACATCTCTTGGCATACATTCCCCTCATTCATTTGTCACCATATGCTTCATCCTCCATCCATTATGCCAACACCCATATCCCTTCCTTACCCATATCTCCTATCTATGTCCATCTCACTCCCTTAATCCACCCATCCTACTATCCCTCTTGCCTCATCACGCATGACACATCTAGAGTGGGGGCATCTCATTATTTACAATAGAGTCCTTGGATACATCATCCATCTATCCCTCCAAGTAATCATTTCCATATCTCCATCCTTCCCATCCTTATCTCCCCATCCCTTTATCCATCCAGTAATCCCTTCCATCTCCCAATCCTTATCTTCCTATCTACCCATTCACTAGTCCTTTTTCATCCTTTCATCCTTATCTCCCCATCCCGTCCATCTCCCTATCCTTATCTTCCTATCCATCTTTCCCAATCCTTATCCCTCTATCAACCTATCCTAACATTTTTATATCTCCCCATCTTTATCAATCCATCCATTTATATCTATTTTCCTTTTATCTCATCATCCCTTGTCATTGGTATCTAGCTATAGGCTACTCTCATGCAATCCAATTCCCTGTTATCTCCCTCTCATCACTCTGATCTATTCCTCACATCTTTCCCATATCCTATCACTCTTCATCATTCATCTATCCGTCGTTTCTTCCTCACAATTCATCTTTTGATGATTTGGATAACTATCCCATCCTTGAGCTTCACATCATCCACATCCAGCATATCAACCATCTTATCTGCATGGCCTATCCTAGCTCATCCTATTGGCTCTATCCTTTTATCTTTTTATCATGGTCATCTCCTCATCCCTTTTCCATTGTTTTTCGAACTACGTTGCCCCTGCACTTTCACGTAGGCAAGGTCGATCATTTGATTTGCCCCTGGGTTCTGTCTTTTGTTTTGTCTTGTCGTCTTCCATCGTCTATCTTTGGCCTTGTATTGAACTACGTTGCCCGTGCACTTTCACGTAAGAAAGGATAAATCATTTTGTCCACCCCTAGGGCATTTTTCCATATGATCTACGCCATCCATCGATGTCTCCATTATCCTCTTTTCACTTTTATCCATGGTCCTTTATCGAACTACGAGGGCTCTGCACTTTCACGTAGGGCAAGGTTGATCTTTGATCAACCCTAAAGCCCCTAGGTCTTTAGGGTTTTTTTGTCTTGTGTCTTGTTGTCTTGTCATCCTATTGTCTTGTCATGTCATCAAGTATGTCCCTATCCTAGCTGGTGCTTACAAATAAAGGTCATTAGTCTCATGAGATCCAATCTATTTCTGATATCCTGTGTCATATCGATCAACCAATCTATCCTCCATCTTTGGTCTCAACAGAATGCATCCTTCCTAACGGACCTCATCAACCCCATCCATCCTCTTGATCCTATGGCAGAGGACATTTGAAATTGATTGTGATATTTTGATGCTTTTGGCTTTTGTTTATCATTTGAGCTCCCTATCCTCACTTTTCAGGACCGCCATGATCCTTCATATTATGGTGCACTATGATTGGTTAACATAGGGGCATATCTTGATCTTTTTATCTGTTTTTGTCTTCTTGGTTGTCCCATGTAGTATCCACCAAGATCCCTGTGGTCTTGCATTATGTCGGGGCATCCTTTTGTGCTTGCGGTTATCCCAATACCCGACCCAACCAAAGTCATCACGAACTTGGGGTGTTGGGATAGCCTCCTTGTTTGTTGTGTTTGTGTATGCATTAGACACTAATCCACCTTGGTTCCACATACCATGGTATCTGGTGTCTTATGCTATAGCAAAAATCAGTGCTCCAAAAATAGCAAATTGCATCTTCCATTCAATTGCATCTTTACCTCCATCATCCTTCCTTTTAACCATCTCACATCTCCATTCAATCTAGCACAAATCATCTCATCACATCCTTGGTCTTGTTCCCAGCTTTGCTACAAGACTTGATCCAATCACCATCCTCATCAATCATTATTAGTGAGATGTATTCTTCTCTATCCTTGTGTTGTTTCAGGATGTATCCTTCCCTCATCAACAACACTCTCATCGGGATGTACCCTTCCCTATCCTTTTATGTTGTTTTGGGATGTATCCTTCCCTCATCAACAACACTATCATCATCCTCATCAGCAGGATATATCCTTCCCTATCCTGGTGTTATTTTGGGATGTATCCTTCCCTCCTCAGCAACACTCCATCGACCATCAGTCCATCCTGGTTTGTAGCTTGACTGGGGCAACAAAATATTTATCCTAGAATCCATTTGTGCTTGCATTTATCTCTTCATATCATCATCCTCTCTCATAAATCATTTTGCATTATCTTCCCCATCTACCCTTACATCATTTAATTCATTTCAAGAGAACACCTGTGTTCTTTTAAACCCACATGTCCTCTCAAAGGGGCATCCTCAATCCCTAATCTTCATATTCAACCCCATCGTCTTTCTTCCCAGTCACTCCTTTTATGACTGGGGCATCTTTCCCAATCTAATCTTCTTCTTTTGGGTACTATGTTTTAACATTCTTTGAAATGATGCTACTTCATAACACCATCTCAGAGAGGGGAAAAATATAGAAATCCAAATTTGGACACTTACATTCGTCCAAATTTATCCCTTTTCGTCTAAATACCCTTTTATTCACGTTAATTAGGTAATATTACTATCATCTAATTAATACCCTTAATCCCTCTTTAATCCCTAAGGTATTTAGTTAATGATTAAATACCTTCCCCCTTTACTCTCCTTTTCATCAAATGAATTAAATAAATATGACATTTATTTAATTCCTCGCATGTCACATCCTTTTTCTTAATCCTAATCCCATCATTAGAGATGTGCACATGACTAATCCTTGATTAGGATGTGTCACATCCTCCAACTTTTGCAAGTTGGTTCTTAATCTTCGTTAGCCACTAACTGTCTTTTAATCAATGATTAGTTAATCTAATCAATCCCCCTTTGGTCAACTCTCCCATTTCCTTTTTGTCTTCCCCATGAATTTAAAATACACTTTTGATTCCTCCAAGGAATCTCCTCTTCCCCATGTGATCATTGAAAGGTCACATCAAGTCAAATGGAAGCCAAGAACCTTCCATTATAAGGGTCTTGTTTTATCCACAAGCCACTTTTCAGCCTCCTCCATAAGAACCTTGTCTTATCCACAAGGTGCTTATCATATGGATTTAAAATTCATATTTATTCTCCCAACCACCTTATCCCCTTCAATCATGTGAATTAAATATTCACATTTATTTCTCTAACCAATTCTCTCTTCTCCATGGGGATTTTTTGAAAAATACTAAAATTCCTCATGTCACTTTCATTCTCACTTGGAGACAAGAGGTTCTTTTTTGAGGTAATTCTCTCATCCCCCAAGGTACTTGCAAAGTACTTGTCATTCCTCCAAATAATTTGTACCTTGTACATCTCACCTTACCCCTTGGAGAACTCACCCTCCACATGTCAAGATGTGAGGGCTTATGAGTCCTCAACTCACCACAACCCTCCATCTTGGCCATGGTGGCTCAATCCTGATTGTTGAATAGTCTAGAGAATTCAATTTCCTCTATAAATACCCCCCTCTTCCTTCATTAAAGGGATCTATACTTCATGCATTTTTAGTAGCCAACTTATGATTCTAAGCCATTCAAGCAATCATTAAGTATTTTCTTTGCATTCAAGAGCTCATATCCATTTGTTTTACTCATCACCTATCCCTCTCATCTTGAATTGACATCATTTTCCATCCATTTTCCATCACCTTGCCATCAAGGAGCACATATTTCCATCCAAATCAAGGGCCAACTAAGGAGATCAACACAAAAAGGTATAATTATTGTTATCAGTCTTGTCTCTCTTTTGTGCTTTACTTAAGCTAACCATTGAAGTGGTCTTGTGTTCTTTTCTTTTCATTTTTATCTAGTTTTGCATTACTTAGGAGTAAGAAACACATTCACACATTAGGAATTTCAAGGAATCATTCCCTTCGAATGATTTGAAGATCCATTTGGAGGCTAGGGAAACACCTTGCAATTTTAGGTCCTTGAGCCCAAGACCCCCATCTGCTTTACTCAAACAACACCATCCCCATTTGACAACATGTTTCTTCCTTTTCCCTTTGCCATCAGACCATGAGAAGGCCCTAATTCTTTTTTGAATTGTCTACACTTGGCAACTATTGAATAGCTAGACGAAAGCAAAATAAACACTATAGGATGACAAGATTTTTTGGCAGGCCTGCATCCTTCCAACCAATGAAAGGAAGTGGTTGCTCCACTTATTGAGTTTTCTTTCAATTTTATCCTTGATCCACATCCACATTTCTCTTAAATTGGGGTCCACAACAAAGGGGATCCCTAAATACCTTATCTATTTTTGAGGCCCTCCCCATTGTACCTCAATTTTTTTTATCCACTCTAGAGGCATATTATGCCACCCCAACATAATAGACTTTGCCAAGGAAATATTTGCACCAGAACCAATACATAACAGATCAAGTTTCTTCATTAGATTGGAAATGTTTGTTTCCTCCACTATTGGGAAAAGAGCAGTGTCATCTGCAAATTGAATGTTGAGGAGCTAATTCTTATAAGGAAGGCTTAGCCCTCTTTTTTTTAGATTCTAGAGTCTGTCCTAAGCAGGCAGTGTAGTGCATCTGATGGAATGACAAAATGGGTTGGCACCAAATGGAACCCTTGTTTGATTGATCTTTCTAGCCCAAAATCCTCTATGAGGGATCTATTGACTTCCACCTGGGCAGTTGCATCTTTAAAAAGAGTGGTGACCATGTTGCAAAATGACTCTAGGAATCCAAATGCTTCAAGGGATAGCCTGATGTACCCTCACTCCACCCAATCATATGCTTTTTGAAAGTCTAGAAGAAGCATTACCACGTCCTGCTTAGATGATCTAGCCCACTCCATTATCTCCTAACTAGTTATCATATTTTCTAAGATATATTTGCCTTTGATAAACCTAGTTTGGGTGCTATTGATGAATTTTTGTATGATGTTTTACAGCTTCCTAGCCAAGACTTTGGCTAAGATTTTGTAAGACACGTTGAGAAAATTAATTGGTTGCCAATTCTTTATCAAGGTTTTGTCACCATCCTTTGGGAGTAATTTGATTATTCCTTTGTTGATTTCCTTCCCCAAGGGTCCCTTCTCAAGTGCTTCCTTGTATACTAGATACAGGTCATCCACCACCCATCCTAAGAAGACCTTGTAGAATTTTGCAGGGAGGCCATCTGCCCCAGGAAATTTACCATTCTACAGGGAAAGATTTACCTTCTTAATCTCTTCCTTTGACACTTCTTTACAAAGCTCCTTAGCTTCGATACCCCCAATCTTCTTTGGTATTATGACTTTGATTATCTCCCTAGCCTCAGAGCAGGAAGCCAGAAGCCATACTATATTCAGAAGCAAACAGAGTCTTTTAAAAGCTAAAAAGTTACCTCTGGATGTCTTCTAAACTGGTGAATGACTCCCCATCCACCTAGACCTACAAAATTTGTTCTTTAATATTTTTTTCTTTTAAGAATCTAAAGAAAAATTTGGTACCTTTATCTCCATTTTCCAACCAGTTGAGCTTGGATCTAACCTTTAGATGTTGCACCTTATAGTTTTGGTGCCTCCTCAAAGACTTCTTTGTAACAATGAGCTTGTTTCCAAGCTCCTCATTACCAGGGTCTACCTATAGAGCAGATTCAGCCTGAAAGAGTTCCTCCTGAAGTAGACCCTCCTCCTTCCTCCTATCCAAGGCCTTTTTCTTGCCTATGGTCTAAAAAAGAGACTTCCATTCCTTTATGTTTACATTCCACCTATCAATTGCACTTACTCCCTTGAGCATACAACCATTGATGTCTCTGAGGGTACTGATTACATCTAGATAGTCATCATCCTTGAGAAACCTTGTATTCAAGAGGAAGCCACACCCTTTCAACCTTTCTCCCCCCAAGGCCTTCTTGATTTGTATATTTATTTTGATGGGTGGTAGTCAAAAAGGGTGAACAGGTGGAATTCAACACTACATCCATCTCTAAGGGGGCTAGTCACAAAGTGATCCTTATTGAGGTAGATCCTGTCTAGGTGACAATAGATTCTCCTCTTTTCCCTTTGGGCATTGCACCAAGTGTACCAAATACTATTGAACTCTTTTTTTTTTACCTTCAATGGGGTCTGCCAGGTTCATCTTGGATTTCATCCTTGACCAAAATTACTTTTCATTCCTCTTCCAATCCATATCCATTACCCCCCATTTATCTTTAGGGCTTTCTATCATGTTCAAATCACCCCCCAGAATCTAGGGGATGCACTTCAGTTGACAGATCCACTTCCATAGATGAATTCTTTCTCTATAATCATTTGGGGCATATTCCAAAGCTAACATCATCTTTTTTTAGGGTCAACTAGACAACTCTGTTACAAGGGGATGTACCATGGCCTGAAATAAATTGGCTCCACTCCTTGGAGAGAAGGATGGTTGCCCCCAGCTTCCCTTATCATAGAGGGTGACAAAATGAGATGCCTCCCTCCAAATGAAGTTTAGGTTAGTTTCTAGCGTAAATCTCGTTGCTTTGACCTCTTTGAGGAGGATCACATCTTTGTTTTTTACATGGCTCATGAATCTTCTTACAATTTTTTTCTTGTCTAGGGTCTCTAATCCCCTTACATTCCATGATATACAGTTAAGGGTCATTTATACCTACTTTGGAAGTGGCTTCTTTTTCAGTCCTGAAGTTCTCAAAACACTTTGGAACCTTGTCACTAGCCTCAAGTCTTTTAGCACTAGGACTTATGATAATGGTGCTTGTTTTCCTTCTTTTATTCCTAATTAGGACCTTGAGGTTGCCTCTCCCTATAGGGATAATATCTTGCTTGCTTCTCCTTGCAACACTCTTAATCCTATGTGAGTGAATCTTATTTATAGTCTCTTTTATATTCCTAATCTCTATAGGAGTGGGATCTTCACTATCCCCTGAAAGCTCATAGATCTTTGTCGAGCAAGAAGCATCCTTTTCACATTGTATCATTGGGGTGGTTTTGACACCTTTATTTTCTACCACCTCTTTTTCTAGGTCTGCACTCGAATGCAGGGACACTACCCCACTAGTATCCAATAAGGTACCATCAGAGACCAAGTTGCTCACGTTTCCAGGATCCTTGTGGGGCTCTTTTTTTGCCTCATCCAGTGTCAGCTTTGTACCAATTTCAGTGGTAATATCTTGTTGGATACAAGCGGGTTGCAAGTTTCCCTCATAGGCACACACCATATGTTTACAGAGGATGTGGGGGGAACATCAACACTGCTGATAGAAGAGGTGTCTACTGCATTAGCATTCTCCTTAGTTTCCTCATCCACCTCAGTGAATTTGAATTTTTTCATTGTGTATGTTTTTTCAGAGGGTTCTCTTTCCTTAGGCACATCACTGCCTTTTCTTAGCTTTTCCAAAGCTAGCTACTGTGCATTTTTCCTTGGCATTCTCATCTCCTCAGGGTGACAAAAGGGTTGGGTATTATTTATAAGACTACTGTTACCATTTTTATTATCATTATTTGTTTCCTAGTTAGTGTCCAGCGCCATCAAATTATTATGATGAGAATATCTATTGGTGTATCATTCAACCCTCAGGTCTCTATTTCTTTATTTCTTGTTTCTTTTTTGTTGTTGTCTCATTTCTTGCTTCAACCTACGCATAATCTTGCTCCACCGGGTTTGTTATTGATGCAATTTCAATACCATTGTAATTTGGGGTTTATGGGTTTCACTCCTCTCTCGAGGATGAGAACATCCTGCATTCTTTCAAGATACATCTTGCCTCTTCATGAATGGAATTTGGAGCATTAGGTTTTATTCCAATTATAGGTTTTGGGCCAGTGTTTAGCAAGGAACTCGCTACATTAGAACTATTAGGGCATGTTGCAATGTTAGCATAGTTCAACATGCCAAACTTCGTGCCACGACCACCACCTTCCCTAGAGTCCCTAGCTTGAGTAGCCGACGTATTAGGGTTTTTTGGATATTTCTTCAAGAATATGACATTTTGATTATTGTTACTATTGTTGTTGGTTATTAAAGGGTAGTTCCTTCTCAAGTGGCCCTCTCTCCTACACAAATAGCAGACATTTAGTCTTTCAAGCATCTTTATGATGCACATTACCTCCCCACTCTCCAGCTTTATTACAACACCTTCTAGGATATCCACCCCAGGGAAGAGAGATACAAGAGCCCTCACATTGACATGCGATAGAGTGATTTTTGAGTCATCTGACCTTAGAATTCTCCCATAGGGTTCAAGGATTAGCGGAACAAAGTTCTAGAACTGGGGTGGGACATTTTTCAGAACCACCCACCTAGATATTGATAATGCTAATACCTCTTCATTCACCACTTCCAACAACCATTCTAAGGCCTTGAAAATACATTTTCCTATAGTCCAAAATTGCTTACTTGTAACAATTTTTTGCATTTCATGGGTTTTAAAAAAATTTACGAAAAACCCTTTTTGTATCATTCTACAATAAGAGAAATGGATGCCAAGTTTCTTGCCCTAGACACTAGAAAACCAGTCATCCAAGAATTTTCTTTTCGGAATTTTATTTATATCAACAACAAGGAAAAAAATGGCTACCTTTTCTAACTTGCTATCTTCTAAAGAGATTGTCTCATTCAACACATTACTTGGAACCAAGACATCCAAATTCAAAGATACGGGGGGCACTCACCTCTTCCTCTAACTCCCCCATCTTCCCTGGAAATGTACGACTACACCCAAAATTTGGATCCCTCTGAATCCTTTGCCATTAGTGATCACTTCCCTATGTACAGGCTCACATGAGCAAGGGATGATGGAAAATGATTTCCACAACAGTGAAAAAGAGGAAACACCCCACAAGAAGGAGACACCCAGGCAAGCTAGGACTACCCCGAACGTTGATAAGGATACTTGCATGGAAGAGGGTCGAGCCTCCTCCACACCCACATGGGAAACCCTACCAATGACAAGCCCTAAGCACAGGGTAGTTGCAAAGCAATTTTCGATGCCTATTGAAGTTGTTTTCAATTGCTACAATCATTTTGAGCATATTTTGCATGTAATTTCTCTTTTATAGATGTATTGAGATACAGTGTCATTTTGGTGTATATTTTTTGGGGATTTTGCACATCTTGTTGTACCTTTCGTACTCGCACTATGATGTAAAGTGTCATGGGGTGATGTTTTCCTCTGTCTTGCCATCACAAGACAATAGTGAATCCTACTAATTCTTGCCTCATGCGTGTGTGCCTTAGTTTGCACACCCTTTTATTTGTAGGTACTCTTTTGTTGCACATTAAAATATTCTCCTACATGCACTTCTTGGTTTCACATAGTTTTAGTGTACCTATCTTGGCTCTCCCTTCCCACATTACAAGGGGTTTATACTGTTTATGTTAATGCTTCCTTGGTTTCAGTTTCTAGAGTGATATATGTATCTAGTTCTTGTTCCTATGTATTAGGAAAATGCAACATACATCAATGGTTGGCGGGGAAAACTTTAGTGGTGAATTCTAGGAATCAGACAAATCGAAATTGGCAAATTTACCATATCCAAAAAGGTGTTCAAATCGCCTGGATTTCACGAACTATCAATTTGATGCATGTCTATTCCCCAACGGTTTTTTTTACGAGGCATGTTCAAGCAATAAATTAGCCATAAAAGACTATGCGTTTCTAATGGAATGATTAATATTTTCACCTGGAATCCCGGGGAGCGTGTCATAAAACACTAACATATTCGCTAATACTATTAAAACAACATTATATGAGGACCCATTTCGCCAATTAAAATTTACAAATAGTTCCTTGTGAAGACCCATTTTGCCAACTAAAATTTATAAATAGTTGCTTATGAGGACCTATTTTGCCAATAATATTTAAAAATAATTACATTTGAGGACACATTTCACCTTGAAAATTACAAGGTATCGTTGTATAAGCATGCGGGATTCACCAAATTTTTAACATACCATTTAAAAATCCCACGAAATTCGCCAAGTATGGATTGATATAAATACAATTGAAATTGTTATTTGTTCTTACACATTTTGTTCCATTTTGAGGTTCTACTTCTCGATTCAGAAGTCAGCAAAACCCGAAAACGTCGACTCAAAGGTGAGTGATCATTTCTTCATACTATTATTAGTTATTAGTTATAATAATAAGATTTATTTATCTATTTTCCATTCTTGCTTCAGTCTTAAACATGATTTTGAGTAGGGAATGAGATCTATATTCTTTGTCAGTTTTTCCTTCTTAAACAAGAAGACATTTTTTTCTAGCTTTTAGTTGAAGTGAGATATCAATATGTCGAGCAACAAGGGTAAGACTCCTGAGGGTAATGAAGAGACTAGGAGGCCATCAAAATGCCAAAAATGTGGAGGTACCATACAATCTTACTTTGGAATTCGCAAAGCTTCTAATCCATCAGATCAAGGTGGAGCTACATCATCAACTCTTCCACCAAATATTATTGAAGATGGCATTGACAACACCTCACCGCCACAGGAAGGTCAATGTGAAATTTCCATTGAGTTAAATCAAAATGTATCAAATGAGGATGGAAATACCGCAGAAGATGTTCCAAGGGATACCCTGGTTAGCCAGAATGAGATAATTAACTTGGATGAGGATGATGTTGGTAGCAAGAAAATGAAAGGCAAATCAAAATTGGGGCGCGAGTGGGAAATGACAAGGAATTTTTAAATTGGCTGGTTGTCAAAGTACCCATTCCTTGAACCAGTGGGGGTATCAAACAAAAATGATATTGAAAGGGAAACAAAGGTCAAATGTAATATTTTTAGTTGGAAATGTGGAAGAGACAAGATGATGCAGCTAAAACTTAACACTATAGAAAAGCATATCGGTAAAATTTACGAAAAACAAATCATAGACTAAAAGGAACAATCAATCGTACGATGGAAATCAAAGAAAGAATGTCTTCATGTTAAGTATGTCGTAGATTATGGAGATCATAACCATGGAATGTCGAAGATTATAAAATGTGAAGGTACACTTGAGGCTCATTTTGGAAAAGCCATGACAACAACAAATCTATCAAAAACCATTTAGATGAGTGTTGTTTTTCATATTTTGTCCAAGGGGTGTCCTATGACAGACTACCCAAAATATTTTGATTTATTATCTTATTTGAGCGTTCCTCACTTTCCCTTCTCACATTGGTTAGTAAACACTAGATGGGAATGGGCGAACTATCTTGCTGTAATGGAAAAGCAAGATTTAAAGGAGAAAGAAAAAGAGTCAAATTTCATTGCATTGTCTTTAGATGAAGTTACTACGGTAGACAATAATTCTTGGGTTTTTATGAATTTGTATACTATAGAACATTTTTTCCAAGCTCATCTTCTTTGTGTTCATAAAATTAAGGACAATTCAACATCACAAAATCTATTTGAACTAGTCAATAAATCTTTGTATGAAATTGCAGGTATGGATGAGTTGACAATTGCCAAAAATTTGGTGTGTGTAGGAGCTGATGGAGCTTGCAGTGATGCAAGGTCAAAGGAGTGGTCTTTGCACAAAGTTACAAACTAATTGTGCACCATACATGCTTGGCATTCACTTCATGGCCCACAAAATGAATTTAGCATTCAAAATTGTAAGCAAGTTTCTTTAAGTATCAAAAGTTGAAAATCTAGTTCGTGAGATCCACGCATATGTCGAAGTCCCAAACGTTTCCTTGAATTTCAACATTTTGCTAAGGGAATAACACTTGGAAACAAGCTTCTCAAGGATGTTGATACCAAATGGATCTCCTTGCATGGACCAACACAATGAGTTCTTTAAAAATATCAATCCTTGATTGGAGTGATGTTCGAGCATTGCAACATAGTAGACAAAGCTCCTGACCTCTTACATAGGTTAAGCGATATAGAGACACTCTTGAATTTAACTAGTCTTCTCCCCATGCTGGATGAGATGAACAATCTTGTGAAGAAAGCCCAAGATATAACTATGTATATTTATGAATATGCCAATCTACGTAAACTTACATGCTTGGCCCTTGATCATCTATATCTAGATCTAATACAAGAAGGCGCAAATTATTTGATGTGGTGGAATTTTTTTGATTTGAATAATCCTGATAAATATATATAGTTTAATGCAAGCGGGCACTTAGTATCTGTGCACGTGGATATGAGATACCAATGCACCATTGTAAGACAACCAGATGCTCTAGTAGAGAAGTACCTGTTAATGAGGAAGATTTTAACGACATTGTTAAATTTGTTAGTGATAATTTGAAGGAAATTGCAAAATTTCTTTCCTTAGAGATTCGTGAAAGTTTCCCTCAACATGAAACACTTGAAGCCATGGGTATTGTGTATCCTCAATTTTGGGTAAACCGAGATAACCCAAAATATTTTCATGATCAAGTAAAAATCTTGATCGAGCAGTTTTCGAAAGAGGTAACATACAATGCGCAAACAATAGAAGGAATTTTAAATGAAAATAAGCTTAGAAAGAAATGTAGGAGTTTTGCAACAATTATGAGGGACCAGTATAAATCCATGGGCAAGGAGAATGCCTTTGAACCGATATCAATAAAATTTTTTTGGAAAAGCTTAGGTTAGAGTGAAATATTGCATGGTTCGATGTCATAATATTTCAAACTTGTTGATTTATGTCAAACAATGGTATTGGGGTCGGTGGAGGATGAGAGAGTTTTCAGTACATTGGGGTTTTTGAAATCAAAGTTAAGAAACAAACTGGACAAGAATTTGGAAAATTGCTTGAGGATGAAAGGAAATGTGTATAATGTCAAAAAAAATCCTTTTGAAAGGGCACTCACAATCTGGAGGTCCACATGTGAAAGAAGAGGGACCGGGTTGTGCAACATAGGCTCTCCAATTCCAAGCGCCGCCAGTACTAGTAGCAGTGGGCCTGGGATAGATGACAATGATATTGAAATTGACACAAATCACAAAATGAATGTTGAATTTGGGACACAGGCCGAAGAAAGTGAAGAGCAGACTCAAAATCAAGATGACTCTTTTAGTTTATCTCAAGAGAGCATCGGTTTGAGGACCCTGACTCCATTTGGGAAATGGAAGAGAATTAGCAGGTTTTAGGTATTTTTACTACACTTCATGAATCAATTTCCATTGTTCCAAAGTCCAAACTATAGTTGATGATATTTTATATTGTATTCAGAGAACATTGAAATTGTGAATCATTGCACTTCATGATATTTTATTTTATATTGCACTCAAGCACTACATGAATCATATTCCAAACTGTAGTTGATGATTTTTTATATAGTATTCAAATAAATTATGAATCATTGCACTTCAAGATATTTTATTTTATATTGCACTCTATGATATTTTATATTATATTTCACTTCATGAATGATATGCCAAATTCAAATTGTAGTTGATGATATTTTATAAATTATATAGTACTCCATCATCCATGAAATTGTGATATTAAAATTTAATATTGATCTCTTAAAAGGAAATTTATTTTTTCTTTACAAAGAAACTAGCCTCCACCAATTCCACCCCACTTATCTTCCACATATCAATAATCACAAAAATATACGACACTTTAATTTTATGATTCATAAATTATGAACAATGCAAATTGTAGAAATTTGTGTGACAAGATCCATATTATAGCCTGCATTCACATTGCATCCATAAACAAATTTGAAATTTCGTAGTGACGTAGTCCTTCCCCCATTCTTAACAAAATTCAATACCATCAGGCTAACAATGCTTCATCGGCAGAACCCCCATCACAGTCCTGTCGGTGGCTCGATGAAAATAGCTCACGACCTAGTATCAGTGTAGCAATACTCTATCGGGTTGAATCCTAAGGTGCTCTCCTGATATATCGATAGAGTCAAATTGTCAACAAAAGTAACCATGAATTATAACTATGGGCATGAATTATCAAATGCATAAATTATATTGGGGGAACTATGGTGCATCAGGGAAACATTATCTATCGTCCCACCGATAGAACAAAGGATAGGTGTCCATCAGTGGAGAGGGTGGCTATCGGTGAAAAATTGATGTGACATCCCGGGGCATTGTCAACTTCAAAATATTTGAAATAAATGTTCTTCTTCGATGACAAGACTGAAAGACGGTCCATAGATGGTGCATTTAGGAACTAGAATTGAATTGAATTATATCACAAGTTGATCACATAGTTGTTACAAAATCTTAGAAGATTTTGCTTAGGGCAGAAGCAAAAAGGCAAAAACTTGGAGTTTTGACTCAACAAAGACTGGTGGACTTTGGGGGCAACTCGGTGAGACTCACGTAAGTAATTCAGACCCAACTAAGAAGCTATTTTCATCAAAATCTTAAGATCTAAATAATGGAAGAGAGTACAAACAAACCCAAAGCTAAAAAACAAAAAACCGAAAAGACTAAGACTTTGGATCAACTGAACATTAAAAAGCCTAAGAGACTCTTGAATGAAGACTTGATAGATCAATGCCCTGGGTCGAGGCTGAGACCCAAGAGGAGCACTCAAATGAATCCTTCCATGGATCAAATATGGGACAAACATAAGGGCTTAGGGGATATTTGGACACCGCAATGAGGGTACAACCTCTTCATGTACCATTACAAAAAACAATTTAGGCTTCAACAAGTCTACAATTCGTGGAGGTTGAACCTGGGAAGACTTGTGGTGCCCAATGTGTTTGTGAATGCAGAGCTAATTAAAGCTCTTGCTATTAGATATGATCCCAAGAAAAGAACTATTCAATCACATGGCGGGGGTGACATGCTTGTTATTTCTAGGGATCTCATTTCTAATGTATTTCAGTTAGAGTGTTCATTGAATTTATCATTCACGGTCAAAGATCTCTTAACAGAGTATCACCACATGGATACCAACTATAAGAGATGGAAATTACCTTTGCATAGGCCCAAGGATGAAGGAGGCCAACTCAAGAGGTTCTCTAGCAGCGAAAACCCTCCTTTCCATGAAGATTTTTTCGAAGAGTATTTCTGATACACCTATTATTCAGCTGCTCAATTTTTGGGAGTAGAGGTTCCACCTCTCATGTTGATTGCCCCAATGGTCTTAGTTGCAGACATATAGAGCAAGGATGCCACAACATTTGATTATGCTAGCTAATTGGCTAACACCCTACATCGAGTCTTGAAAAGATTAAAAATAATAGTGATAATATTAATTTTGAACACTATTCTTTGCTTATGCATTTACTTTTATACGAGGGACAAGTCAAAGAGGTCTGGAATGAAGAATTAAGGATAAAAGATACAGATGAAAATGGAGATTTTAAACTTGTACAAATGTGGACTTCATTGTGGGATAGTTGATTTGGTAGGTCTCATTACCTTTATTTTGAAGATTTTTTTGTAAAACCATTGATGAAGTTGTTGGGATATCCGTCCAATTATAACCTATCCCTAGAAGTACAAAGATTTCTAAGACCAAAGGAAAATGACTGGAGAAATAAAGTGAATCATAACTGGGGAGACTAGTATGCTTTCCCTGATTGTACAGTGATAAGGTTTTATGGGTTCGAAGGGGCTCCACACTTGATGCCATGAGTAGTTCCTAACTGAATTTCTTATTTAGAAATTGTGAGGCAATTGGAAAAATCTGATTCCAAACACCTCAAAGGACATAACAAACAATCAATTATGCCGAACACTTTATGTTTTGGAGAATTTACAGTGGTTGCCAATGAAGGATATGGAGAAATTGATGGTAAATTAGCACAATACAACCTACCTCTAGGTGATGTAAGGAAACAATTTGATGCAAAAGGGTTTATTCACAAGGCAAGATTATCGTAGGGGCTATCAGGGTATGAACATTTGTTCTCAATCAAAGATGTCAAAAGAAACCATGATGAGGCTTCCACCAAGGAAAGAATGGCCACCTATAACAAGATTATGCTTGCAGAGGAATGGAAGAGAAAAAACATCCCATCTTATTCAAAGGAATTTGGTGAGATACAAGATCCTTTAACAATAATTGAGCAACTCATCGCTCATGTCAATGAACTGGTAAAGGATGTCCCCCCAGTTGTTTTTGATGCACCTCATGCAACCTATTCAAGAGTACAAGCTGAAGACAAAGAGCCCTTGGATTACATAACTTCACAGCCTACTCTTGAGGTATTTTTTTTTGTAGATGCTGATATAAGTGAAGAAGAGCAGGGTGATGAAGAGGGTGAGTAGGTCAAACAAATAAGTGCTCCTGTGATTGCACAGTACAAGCCCCCTCAAGAGCATAATATTATAAGATTTGAGGCATCAAATGAGCTATCTGATGATGTGAGGGTCAGGGTTGGACAACAGTTTATTTTTTTATTGTGATTTTGATAAATCTTCTGAATTTAAATCATTTGTTTATGAATATAAAGGTAGAAAAATGAGACAAAAGATACAGGATATCACTCCTAAATAGAAGCTGCTCTGGAGGAATTGAAAAGAGAGGTAGATACGAAAATGGAGTCCATCACTCCTAAAAGAGGAAAGGAATTGCTTCAAGAAGCTAGAGTGTTGCTCCTGCCAGGGTGGGATATTAGCTCTTCAATTGTATTTGATAGCTTCAAAAAAAGAGGGGATAAGACAATGAACTTAACAAAAGAAGCAAGTGACAAAATGTATTTAGGATCTGGGTACAATCTAGACAAAGCCACCTTGCTTATTCAGTCACTGTATCCCCATGATAAAAGACTTGCTATAATTAGTAATCCAAACCAAGTGTTCGGACATCTCTTGGTTCAACGAGTAGGGGATACCAACCCTATGGAGACAACATAATTGAACATAAATGTGGAAATTTTTACCAAAGCACAGATCAAAAAATTGATTAAGGAAAATGACAAGTTGAAGAAGGAGCTAGCAAATCAAAAAGAAAGAGCATCTTCCTCCTCCACATCAGAGTTGTACTCCCCATGGATTGAAAAATATAAGAGAGTGCTTGATGCATTGGCTGATGCAGCCTATTGGAAGAATTGTCATCTGAAATCCCAAGGGAAATGCAAAGAATTGGAGAAAGAAGTGAAAACCATCAAATATAACATTGTATCTGAAATGATAAAAGAAATATTCAATAAAATGATGAAGTGTACTGATGAATATTGGAAAGTATTCAAATAGAAATGCATTGCATTGGTGGAGTATGAACGATTGCAGCCCAGAATGATGGATAAAAAAAGGAGCTCATAGATAAGAATGTCATGAATGGACAAATATTGCTAACATATAACAAGCTGGTAGAATCACATAATGGATATCATAACAAGATTAGGGAAGATTTCAACTGCTTTGATTCAGTCCTGAAACTTCATAATGGCATTGGAAATCTGCGAGAATATGATGATTGGAAGGAAGAGCTTGTTGGGCTTCTAACTACTGCGTTGCAAGAAATAAATGATGAGGATATGGTTTTGCAAAACACTCATATGCAACTCGAAAAAATAATGTCTATGGAATATGATATGAAACGGGCAATCTCTAATGTGGATACCTATGCTGAATAGGAGTACATCCATCACCTCTCTACAGTCAATCTATTTATTAGCCTGACTGTAGATGTGTCAGAATCAGATTCAACGGGACAACCAGTAGATTCAGAGTAAGAATGCCAACCGACAACATGATGAGTTCCCTATCATGGAGTAGAAGCTTTGAACAAATCTTAGGTGGTCACGTGCTTGTGCTTGGAGATTGACGGATCGGTGCATTCACCTGCGACATTGCTTTATTTATAATTTGAGTTATGTTTAGTTATCAAACGTCATGACTTTTTGTAAGGGGTTTGTAGCTTGTTGCCTCTCATATATAAGAGAGATCAAGACCCGAATAGGAGATCATCACATCACTTTTAATTAGACTTTAGAGTAGAAAATAGTAAGAAGATAGATAATAGATTACAAATGCACCAATTCACACATCCATCTCATATCATAAACTATTTTTATAATGCATATCATTTGAACTTTGAAGATCAATGCAATGGAGAAGGTTACACATAATTACTTATTTTCTTTCAAGTGTTCAACTGTTGTGGATTTATATGCTTATATTTTATTAACTTATTTGGTTGTCTCCAAATTGGTTGTTTATGTTATTCAAATTGAGTGTGTGGAAGTACATTTAATTTTTCAGTACATTGAATTTGAATTCTTCATGAATAGGGGTTGTGACCATGGGGTTTTAGATTTATTTATGGACATGATCAAGTAGCAATGTGGGCCACAAAATGGATCTTGTCACACAAATCTCTGCAATTTGTGCTAATCATAAAATCAAATGTAGTGTATTGCTGGAGTATGTGGGATGTGGGTGAGGTGTAAGTTGGTGGATATTGATCAAGATTTTTAGTCTCAACATAACATAAGCTAACAGTTCAACATCCATACCAATAAGTAAATATAATGAGCTAACAATTGAACATCCATAACTTGGAAGCTCTACGAAAAAGTAAATATAATGAGCTAACAGTTCATCACCTTATAGTTCAAATGATAAAATAAATAATATAGATAATTGAACATCATCACATTACTGAAGTCTGAATTTGAGATTTTTAATTGATTTTCATATGAAGGAGTACATATTTGCATTGGCAATGCAAAATCTTGCCAATGCCCAAAGACAGGTTTGCACAGAGTTGAGTTGGAACTTGGAAACTCATATTATCAAAGATTGAAAATTAAAAATAAGTCATTGTATCACCTTTTCTAGCAACTTCCACTCTTTAGGTGGTGGAATTTCCATTTGTTCTAACCGATGTTGTTTGACTTGAAGTTTTGTTAACATTTCATGATTGTAATTAGAAGTGGAACCTGTCTTGAATTCTTCAGTCAATTTTGCATTCAAGGTTATCAGTGTTCTGATGGAATTCAAATATTTCACATCTGGGTTATGAGGAAACTGGTCCAAATCAATCTTCCTTGCACCTTCCATCTTCTTTTTGAAACCATCCTTTCTAATGAATCGGTCATTTATATCAAAAGCCTCTAGAAAACCAAGCTTTGTGAAGTTCCTTACCTTTTCATCCACCACCTTCATCTTGTATGCAACCAAATGCAAATATTCCTTTGTTCCACACATTCTTGAACACTTTTCAATGATAGATGACAACTTCATTGAGGTTTCAATCTGATTAGTAATCCCTTTTGATTTCAAATCATTGTCACTGGCTTTGTAGACTATTTGTAGAACTTGATTTGCAGATTTATCTAATTCCTGCATATTTTTGTTGTCCACTAAATATTTGTTGAGCTTCTTATAATGTTGTCTGATAGCATCAATCAATTGAAACATGTCACACAAATGATCAAACCTCTGCATTATTTCATCCCAAATCTTTTGTTTCATATGCCTCACTATATCTCTACAAAATGCAGATAACTTATTTTGAGAAGACTTAATTTCTTTCGCTTCCATCAACTTTGTCTCCAATCTTTCATTTGTTTTTCTTTGTTTCTCCATTTTTTGTTCCCACTGTGTATTTCCATTTGCAATGCTTGGTCTTAATTTTTTTGAAGTGGATTTTTCCTCATCATATTTCTTGTTTCTCTCATCTAGCATTCACTTCTCTCTCATTTGGTTTATCCTCTTTGCTTGTTGACGTAGAGGTAGATTTTATAATTCTTTTTTCTAATTCATTGCTCTTATTATCTATTGTGTTCCTCTTTACTTTCTTACTTGCTAGGTTTGCTTGTAACTTTTCTATTTGGATCTGCAACCTTTTCTTCTCTCTATCTTGCTTTAGCAATGATGTGTACACCAATTCATTATTCTTCTTTGATACATTAATTTTGTTAGTATTTTTTAGGCCAGAAAAATCCAATTGAAAATTGGTTACCTAGTATTCAGATCGATCCATCTGATTTTTTGGTTTATTTTGAACTGTGGGAGCAACAATTATGTACTCCATGATTTCTTTATTTGTTTCAAATGTAGGTAATACCATGGTTGTTGCAGGTTCTGAAGTTACAACAAGCGCACTCTCCATTAATTGCTTCTTTTTTTTTTATTCAAGTCTGATTTATTTTTAAACTCTTCAATGAAATCATAACCTGGGGAGGCAAGAACAATGGAATGTTTGAATGGTGAAGGAATAGGAGTAATTTTAGTTGCTAATGATGTCACAACCACACTAACTAGAATTGGGGGAGTGCTTGGAAATAACTCCTTTGTGGTGGATCCACTGATAGTGTGACTTAGACTTGTCAAAATCCTTTGCCTCTTTTGATTGCCTTGATCACTTGGTGTTTTTGTGGTATCTTGTATTGTTTTCCTCTTGTGTGTAAATTTTTTTTGTAGCACATGTTGACCACTACTATTACTACTACCCATACCATCACCGCCAATGGCACTCCCAGTTGCACTAAGTTGTCCACCAAGGGTATGTCCTAGTTGTGATTATATCTGACCATGAGGATGAGGATTAGAAGCTCTAACAAATTGAGTTTGACTTGTATACCCTTGGTCTAAATTTTCACCTCCAAGCCCATGATCAGATTTATAAACTAGTTTTCTATGTTCAACATTTGTTACCATCCAAGGGCCTTGTCTTTTCGACCCCAAAGGACCACCTTCATAACCAATTTTTTCAAGAATGGTTGCTCCTGAAGTATATGCTGAAGCATATGCTTCTTTTGTGGCCTCACTTAAACCAGGTTTGTAATTGGCATGGCTTTGTTCTACTTCTTCACTATCATCATTAGATTCATCATCACTTTCTTTGTTTCCATGTTCATCAGGATGCTCTATATTCCATAATTTGCTAAACTCTTTATCTTCTTCCTTAGCTCCATACTTTGCAAGAGCTCTTGGATCACCTAAGTCCTTCTTCATAGACCAAAAGGCGGTAATTTTTTATCGTGACCAATTTTTATCTATAACTTCCTTCTCTAGAGAACCTTGAATTTTTACTCTAATAGATGTTTTATCACTTTTTTCATAAAAATTGTTGCATGTCTTGATTGTCTTTCGGTGCAATGCCATAATTTATGCTGACAATTGTTCAAAATAAATACCATTCTCAGCAACATTTTTCTCCATTGCTATTTTGACCTCATCCCAAGAATCCTTGTTTCTCAAGTTTTCAAGCAAGGGTTTACTTTGATGTTGAATTCTACTTGCAACATTCCTATTGGCCACAATCATTGATTTAATGATGTCACATGGATCATACTACCAGTGACAGATAGCATCAAAGTAAAAAAAAATCAAAAGATTATGTGCCACACTAAATGCTTTTCTCTCGAATGTGAACCCTCCACATGAAAAAGGTAAAGAAGGAACTAAAGTCTTCTTTTGTGGACTAAGAAAGTGTAGTTCATCAACACTCTGCACCTTCCTTACATATTCCAATGCAAAAACCCTTTTTGTCACATGTATTGGAATTTTGTATGGTTGTACTCCCGATCCATAAAATCTTAGCAGAGTATATTCTTCCATTAAGTACCAATCAACCAATTATATTTCTTTTCCTAGTTGCATGCAGTTTCTACATGACATAGGCAATCTAGGCATTGGAGTATTTATAATTGCTTGATGCAATGGAGCCAAAAAGTAGTCTACAAAATGATTGTAGTTCCTTCAAGAATCATGCATCCTTATCTCAATGGTCCATTCATATACTAGAGTCATTTTCTTTTCCTCTACATTACTATAGGGTTGAATCTGAAGCTTTTTGGTCTGAAACTTTCCTCTAAATTTGAATAGAAAAAGATAGCACAAGTAGGTTGTGAATCTAAATGTCTTGGTGGAACCTTTTAATCATTAAAAATTGTTTATGCATGGATTTTACAATGTGTTGAATATAATTATATTTGACATGTTCAACACCATAATGGATATTAAATACCATTTCATGGAGGCTTGCACCCACTTCCAAATTGCTATCCAGACTGAGGAAAAATGCTAGCATGGAAATAGTATCATGAACCTATGGTTTTAAAATATCCAAATTATAAGGAGGCTTATGATCACCTTTCAATCTATTTCTATCCTAAACTATTTTATTTAAGAAATTATTTCTGTCCCTTTTTTCGACTGCTTCATAATCACTAGCAAGCTTTTCTAGGTCAATGTGGTCATTTCCAAATTCTTCGGTTGTAAACCCAACACTTTTCCAATTCTTCTGCATTAATGTATAAAAATTCTACTTGGCTATCTTTATTAACATTTGCTATTTTCTTATCATCATAATTTTCGGCACAGACCATGATAAATTTTGGGCAAGGGAAAACTTCATGTAACATCATGCGCCCTAATCCAGTTACCCATGGTGCACTGATACTATTAACTTGCGTTTCTTTGCAGCCTTATTCTGAGATGAAAATCTCAGTTCTGAGGTACGCCTACCATAGATTTCAAGATCATAAATATCATGGTACCCATTAGTGAAACCTGGGGTTTTAAGCAATTCTACATAATGTATTTTTTATCAGACATTGCCCTAGTGGTACTAGTGGTAGACATGCTTATACAATGTGAAGTTGTGAAATTTGAATTCCCTAATACCTATTATTTATCCTTAATTCTTAAGTCTCTAAACCCAAACTTCAAAGTTTGACAAAATAAGATTTCAAGAAATGTCAAACGATGAAACATAGCCGCATGAATTTTTCACTTACCCAGATTTTGAGTCTCGACTCTTGAAGAGATTAATGTTGATAGTCGTGGAAATTGGAATAACTTTGTTGGAAGTGGAATTGTGGAATCCAAAACAGGGTGGTGCATTGCAATGAGTAATCTGAAGAGTGAAGACTAAAATTTCCCCGTGTGTTGACCCTCACTTAGCAGTATAAAGTGCTTTTTTTTTTTGTCAAAATTGGAACATTAAAGTGAATCAAACATCTTAAGTCTACATGTTGCAAATTCTAAACCGTTGATCTTTCTAAATCTAACGGTTATAGGGTGATTCTGGAGGTTTAAGTTCGCAAGCCTATCGCTATGTGCATTTCATTCTGGAATGCAACTACAACCATAGATCAAATGTTCATCCAACGATTGAAACTTGAGTAATTTATGATATTAACTTAAAAAATAAACATGGCACATGTGTTTTAAAGTTGTTTTAAACTTTTATGCGCTAGGATTGGTATCAAGGCCAAGGGGCTGGTAATTAACGTTTTAAAGGTTAAAGGACTTAAAAAAATATCCCCGTGTGTTGACCCTCCCACTTAAAATTTTTAAAAAAATTCATTTGACAATTGACACTTAGCAATACAAAGTGCTTTAAATGCTTTTATTCGAAATTGGAACATTAGTTGCAAATTTTTAACTGTTGATCTTTCTAAATCTTACGGTTATAGGGTGATTCTAGAGGTTTTAAGTTCGCAAGCCTATCGCTCTATGCATTTCATTCCGGAATGAAAATACAACCATACATCAAATGATCATCCAATGGTTGAAACTTGACTAATTTATTATATTAACTTAAAAAAATAAACATGACACATTGACACATGTGTTTTAAAGTTATTTTAAACTTTTGTGCGCTAGGATTAGCATCAAGGCCAAGGGGCCGATAACTTAACATTGCAAAGGACTTAAAAAAATTGTCCCCATGTGCTGACCCTCTCACTTAAAAGTTAAAAAAAATCACTTGACAGTTGACACTTAGTAGTATAAAGTGCTTTAAATGCTTCTTTTTTTTTGAAATTGCAACATTAAAGTTGCAAATTTTTAATCGTTGATCTTTCTAAATCTAATGGGTTATAGGATGATTTCAAAGGTTTAAGTTTGCAAGCCTATCGCTCTATGTATTTCATTCTGGAATGCAAATACAACCATACATCAAATGATCATCCAACGGTTGAAACTTGACTAATTTATTATATTAACTTAAAAAAATAAACATGACACATTGACACATGTGTTTTAAAGTTGTTTTAAACTTTTGTGCGTTAGGATTAGCATCAAGGCCAAGGGGCCGGTAACTTAACGTTGCAAAGGACTTACAAAAATCTCCACGTGTGTTGACCCTCTCACTTAAAAGTTAAAAAAAACACTTGACAGTTGACACTTAGTAGTATAAAGTGCTTTAAATGCTTTTTTTTCAAAATTGGAACATTAAAGTTACAAATTTTTAACCATTGATCTTTCTAGATCTAATGGTTATAGGGTGATTCTGGAGGTTTAAGTTCACAAGCCTATCGCTCTGTGCATTTGAAATCCCGTACTTGTTGCCCTTCTCCCATTCCTAACAAAATTCAATACCATTAGCCTAACAATGCTTCATCGGTGGAAACCCATTCACAACCTCGCCGATGGCCCAAAGAAAATAGCTCTCAACCTAGTATCGGTGTAACAATACTCTATCGGGTTGACTCATAAGGTGCTCTCCATGATATACCGATAGAGTCAACAAAAGTAAGCACATCATTGTAACACATAAACATCAGTGGAACGAATGATTGCATTCCTCCGATGGCCTGATATAACCATGAATTATCAAGTGCATATTGCATAAAGTATATTACTTAATTTCTTAAAGGAAAAAAATTGATTTGAATATATTAATATAAATAGACACTGAAGTTCTGAACTCAGAAAATAACTCTTTACTGTAAGTGTAAATGAATAACGAAGAATAGCACAACACAGCCATTTATTTTATTGCAATTGAATTTCAATGTCACATTATTACATATCTTTTTAAAGACAAGTAGTTCTTGAGCAGGCAAGCTCCCGTTTTGTATAAATAACATATGTCAGTGTGACACCTTACATAGACAATTTAATAATTTATTCCAAGTTGTTGCTCGTTACAATGGATTACAAGTTGATTCCAATTTCCAATCTTCTATTGGTGATAACATATGATTCCATGATTCCAAGCTTCTACTCGTGACAACGTAATACAAATGTGGCATTGAAAATTAAGTTTAAACGCAAGGGATTTGCCCAATTCCAACCATGCTGGGGGGAAGGAGGTTCTAATCATTCTGGGGAAATGGGAGCTATGAAGATACAAAATGTACTTATCCCCTTTGAGAACCAGAGTCATGCAAAATATGTAATACAAATGTGTCTCTGAAAAATAAATGCATGGAACTTGCTAAGCCAACCATGCTGGGGAAAAGGGAGTTGTGAGGATACAAGAGGAGTAGAAAATTTGCTCCCATCTTTTGCACGCAACTTCCATGCACTGGTATAGCACTTACCTCCATTAGAGCTCCTCATCCTGGTTCAAAACCTGTCTAAGAAGTTAGGTTAACCAAGTCAACTTCTTTCCAATTCCACCCATTCTGAACTTGAAGGAAATTCATCTTTTACTGATTACTCTGTAACTACATAACTGTAGGCAGGAGAATTTACAGTATCCCCAATAATACCACATCATCTTCTTCCTGAATCCTTATTAACCCTATAAAATGAAAAACCTTGTAACACTATCGACTATTCACTATCCCTATTTATGGGTCACCAGACACCAATTCCACTACCAACCTGGGTATAATGATAATCGTGATTTGTGTATAATTAAAATCTTTAATTTGATTAACATCTGGCTACACGCAAACTGTAACTCAAGTTGGCAAGCTGTCAAAATCACTAGTGCCACTCAAATGATATGAAATCATTACAAATCTTATGTCATTAAAATTATGAGTTGTCCAAGAAATTGCTTCGGATGTTCATATCACATATGGCATTAATCACCGCCACTGTCAACACTAGCAGTACGACAACCAAAATCTCTTCAAAAAGATTAAGAATTTCAACTAAATGAAATGTACAACATCGAGGCATTGAAAAGACAAAATGAGTGATGAGAGATGAGCCTTGATCTCGCCACATGGTCGCATCTAACGGTTCTAGTGTTGTTCTGGAGGTTTCAATTCGCAAGTCTAGTGCTTCAGAGATTTACTTCTGGAATGCAACTATAGTCGTCCATCAAAAATTCATCGAACGGTCATAGATTATATTAATTTGTACTAACATCTGGCTTCAGAAATAATAAATATGTTGACAGTTGTTCGCATTTCAGACTCTTTATGAAGGAATTTGAATGTACGAAAAATATGTCCTCGAATTTGATATTTTCGCCAACCACACTGTTTTTTCTTGGCATATCTGTTTATTTCGCCACTGAAATTTTTTATTAGTTTGAGCTTATGTTTAATTTGCCAATGAAAATATTTTTTTGCTTTGAAAAAAGGTTTTAAAACATTTTTTTTTCTATTTTGAAAACAGGGTTAATTAAGCCAACAAAAAAAAATTTGGTTTGAAAAAAGGTTTTAATTGCCAATGAAAAATATTTTATTCGTTTAAAAAAAATTGCATTTTGCCACGATTTTTCCATAAACTTCTAGCGATTGTAAAAGATTCGCCAATTGGGATTATTTTTTTTCTCGAAAAACGAAAAAAAAAACTAATAAAATTAATATTTTTATCGGGAATAATACAAGATTCGCTAGGATTTTACACCTTAGCCGAGGGGAGGGTTTCTTAAAGTTTTCCCTGGCCCCTTATGATATTGTTATAGACATTCAGACATGACAATTGGAACACACTAGAAAGGATAAAATTAAAAGATGTTTATATTATTTTTTAAAGTGTGTAGAGGATGACGGGGATAAGGAGCCAATAATAGATAATTTCCTTTATCCAGTTGGGCAACAAAGTCTCTAAATTCATACAAAATATTAAATAACTAAACCCAAGGTGATACCTTAATCAAGACACCGTAGAAGATCATACCTTTCAAAATGTATACGCAAGTTGATCTCCACACATACTTTTAGAAAAATAGTAAATGGTTGCAAAAAATACTAAGTGAGTATACTTAATAATCCATGAAAATAACCATATATTTCCTTTATTATGTTGAAAGTATACCTTACTTGAAGGCTTTGCAAGGATTTCACAATCATTTGGTTGGCCAACTAAACAACACACATCCATAAATATATATCATACACAAGGAGACACTCAAATAAGGTTGATTCTACCCTTAATAATTAAATCCATGAAGTTTTAAAATATTTATTACAAATTTGGGACAAACCTACATCATTAAAATACCATAATAACTACCCAATTTTAGAAATTGAAACCATAGGGCTTCTTGTGAATATCTTTGTTCTCCTAGTTTTGCAATTGCTTCTCTTTCTTTCTCTTCTCGGGCTCCCCCATCTGAATTTCACCATTTTGAAAAATTAAAATTAATCTGCATATATCTTTCTATAGGTTTTCCAAAATGGGAAACGTGTAGACTTGCAGGAGGGTCCTATAAATATGTGATTTCATGCGACTGCAAGTGGCGACCGTGTCTTCTTTTTGGAGTATTAAAGTGCATAAATTATTTGTAGGTGTCACTTTTGGCCATTAATGACATCTCGAGTTGTGTAGGATGATAGGTAGGGTTTTTTGTTTGAACATAAAAAATTTGAGACTTCACATGCCAAAAGGAAAAGTATGTCTGGGATGACAAGTCCAATGGGTATGGAGGGATGAAGAAATCCAAAAGTCATAAAGATAAAGAGTATCTTCATAACTGATAAATACTTGGGGAAAATTTCAAAAACACTTCATTAGAGTTTTGGACCATTAGGGGTAGATGAAAAGAGGTATTGAAATAGGGGATGGCTGAAATTTTGACTCTAATTAGATACATAGAGAAATTGATAGAGTTACAAAATGTCAAGGGCAGGAGGAACTCATACCACATGTTGAGAATCAAAACATCAAGGAATTAGGGGGACGAGGACCAAGGGATGAGTGGAAGAGGAAGTCTAAATGTCTAAAAAATGTAATGTACTTATGATTTTAGAAGAATTTTAGGCTTCAAAGATCGAGAATGTTAAGGAATGGTATTAGGTGATGTGAAACTCCAAAACTTTGACAAAAGAACATAGGACAAAAATAACCCTCTAAATTTGGGAATCAAGGATGCTTGAAGGAGATATGAATGTAAGGGAGACCCTAATAGCTCAAAAGGCCAACAATCTTGACACCTAACTACTCTCACAAGGTTCATAGGCGGGGTTTTGGGATTGATAGGAAATACATGCAAGGATGAATACCCTCGAAATGCTGACAAGGCAATAAACAACACTTAACTTATTTTTAGTAGGATTAGAGTGGGTAGTTAAGATAAACAGGGAAGGTATGTAGGCATGAACATCCAAATTTTTTTGAAATCTAGAAAAAATCACTTAGCCAAATTTTTATTTTATAGCTTGGGTATTTGACTAAAACATGAAAAGGGAGGCCTAATACAACAAAGGCACAAAATACATTCATTTAAAGAAAAATAAGGCAAAATTAAGGCACAAAAAAATGAGGTGCCAACATAATCCAATAAGACTAAGGAAATCTATGAACGCAACAAACATAGAGGAAGGATGATTAAATCCAAAATACTTCAAATGGAGTCTTTGAACACTATTGGGGAAGGTTCAAAGTAGACTAGGGGGCTCTCCTCTCTCATAAAGGAGGGAGATTAATTTTAGAATACTATTAAA
Source organism: Sequoiadendron giganteum (assembly GCA_007115665.2). Taxonomy (NCBI): domain Eukaryota; kingdom Viridiplantae; phylum Streptophyta; class Pinopsida; order Cupressales; family Cupressaceae; genus Sequoiadendron; species Sequoiadendron giganteum. The sequence goes on from CM021103.1 coordinate 498,083,380, forward strand.
AATTATTTAGCTCTTTGTTGAGTTTTATGTCCAATTGGGTGAATAGTGACTTATTAGCCCTAGTTATAGTGGATTTAATATTTTTTACTTAACTCTTTGAAAGATTGGAGTTTTTAGATCCTTTGGAAATTTAAGTTATTCACTTTCTTTCTAAATGTGTGTATTTAATTTTCATTAGACATGAGAGAGGGCTTCAATATATATATTTATGTATGTATCTATGTACATACATACATATATGCATATATAATACATAAATGTATGTTTTTATATACATATATTCTTATATACATACATACATATGCATACACACATATGCATATATAGGTATATATGTATACATATACATATATATGTATGTATGCATATATATGCATACATATACATATATATGTATGTATGCATAAATATGTGTATGTGTATATGTGTATATATATACACATATATATACATGCATATATATGCATACATATATGGAGTTATAAGGTAATACATGTGTGTTATGGATCGATATTGTCTTTATTTAAGTTATATATGAACTGTTGATATATATATATATGGATTTATAAGGATTTAATACATGTATGTGTTATGGATGAGTGTTGTCTTTATTTAAGTTATATATGAAATGTTGATAGATATAAATTCCTATTGCACTTACTATTTTTTCTCATTGTATCCTTTGGGGTATAGACAAACTACATAATGGATACTAGGGTACATATCTCCAAATTGTAATTCCCCATTTCCTCTTGCCAATGTTGGTTTCGTTGTCAGGACCCTAGAGTGAGCATTGAAGAAAATATAGGGTTAAATAATAGAAGCAGTAAGAGTAGAAAAGACGATAATAATAAAAAAGGAGAAAAAATGTAGACACCACTCTTAGGTACTACCACTATGAGAGGGGGATAGGCACTTAAGGGATGAAAAATGGAAAAGGGGGGATCTAAAAAATTTATGTAAAATATGTAATTTTTCAAAAATTTAAACTAATCGTGGGATATATAAGGATTAATGGAAAACTATACCAAAAAACCCATGGAAAAGGGAGATAGAAAAAGGAAAGTGGAGGTTATTGGAATAATTAAGTTGGAAATGAAAATAAATGCAGAAGAGACAAGGTTGAAACAGACCCAAGACTGCTAGGAAAGATATCATAGAAGGATGGAAGAAGTAGAAAAGAGGAAAAAAGAACAGAATTTAGAGTTAGCGATAGAAAATGCAAATGAAGAGGATCATGTTGGACTGAGGTGTTGTTGAGCACTCTATTGAGGGTGTAAACGAGGAAGTAAGGAAGGAGATACCACAAATAAATTCTAGCATGGAGAGAATAAATTGGATTCAAACTTTATATATATATATATAGTTGAGGAAGCAAGATTAAAGCTAAAAGACTTCAAATGGAGTCTTTGAACACTACTAGGGAAGGTTAAAAATAAAATATGGAAGCTCTCCTCTTTCACAAGGGATGGAGATTGCTTTTAGCATATTTTTAAAAATATTTGGCTATTTGTTGAGTTTTATGTCCAATAAGGGGAATAATGTCTTTTTGGCCTTGGTGATAGTGGATTCAGTATCATCAAAGTGCAAAATTTTAATAACCATGAGTTCATCAAGATCCTCTCAAATAAAAAGAAGATTATCCCTATTTACATAATCAATTGAACTAATTATCTACAACTAATTTAACTCGAGTGCCACCATGACTTGGTAAATCTTGTTGGTAATTTTTTAAATATATTAAAAAATCATCTAATATTTTATCTTTATTTTTTGGTGTTCATTTTTTATTTTTTACTCTTGTCTAATCACTTTCATAGGAATGGCCATTTATTGGTTCATCACTCATCACTATGATTGAAGTAGTCATCATATCATCTATCAAGTCATATATCTTTTAAAGAGAAGGAGATGTAAAAAATAACTCAAAATTAGCTTAATTTTAGTCTAATACATTCCTCTTGAAATTAACATCAATTATAGGTTAGGTAAATGCACCAATTTTCTCTCTTCTTGGTGAGGTCTCTAAAACTTCTTGACATTCAAAAAACCACTTTTCCTTCCTTGAGGCCTTAATCTCTTATTTTCAAGAATAGTGAGGTGTTTATGCTTCTCCTCTTTCCACTAACCTAGGTGAGTAGAGGACTTATTCCTCAAATCAAAGGAAGGATGAGATATCCTTTTAGGAAATTGAGATGCCAAATGACCATACTCAAAACAACATCTAAATAAATATTCACATAGTTTGATCTTTATATCCTCTATTTTCCATCCTTTCTCAAAATGAGTTTTCAAGTAACTCTTTATCCAAGTAAATTTCCACATAGGTTTGGGCATAAGTGTTTTGTAAATGATCCATGGTTTTGGAAGCCACATCCAAAAAGGTGCTGAAATATTTCAAGTAATAACCTTATATCACAAGACAAACCAACATTGAAGAGGTAGATAAGAAAGGCTCACCCAAACATGTATGAAGGAGGAGTATTTTAGAGGATTGAAAGAGGGAAACCATGGTTTTAGGCCTAAGATATGTAAATGAATATCATGAACATTACCATATAAATTTAGATAATCTAAAATTATGTTTTCTTTCAACTTGAGTGTAAACTTGAGATATTTTTAAATATAAAATAACTTCACAATAAAAGTATGTTTGAGAACAATGTCAATGGGGAGAGTGTTTGCCATCCTACTAGTATGGAATCATCAAGATTTACTATACTTTGACATCCCATAAGCTGATATATAAAATAGATTATGTGAACATAAATATAATCGACAATTTAGGGCTAACATCACATATGTCAAATGGATTAGATAAACAACAAAAAATAAATCACAATTTTCTCTCGCTTAAGTGGGAGATCCAAAACCAAGGAGTTTTATATTTTGACACTAATGCAACATATAAATAAAAGATGAGTGGATCCAACTTAGCCCAAATCACACACAAGAGCAATCATGTTTACGATACTTTGAACATATAAGGGACAACAAGATACACACACATATATATAACATTTACACATAATGTGTGAGTTTAAAATTAAAATAAACCTACTTTTTTCCCTAGACTATTATAAAAACATGAAGAAAATATTAAATCAAATTTAAATATGGGAGGCCTACCTCATGCGATAATTTCCAAAATGAGAAAGACTCCCATCCTTGAATAATCTTTCTCTTCATCTTCTCCTTTCACGAATAGGCCTCAATAATCTTCAAAAACATATGAAAAATAATAAATCTAAATATCTCTCTCTTCTTAAAATGTCTAAAAATGACAATAAAAATGAGAAAAATCAACCTTGTAAAAGCTACAAAGGATGACTTATGCAGGGGTACCATGTAATCCATATCCATCCAATAAGAGAGGACATGTGATTGCTATCTTCCAAATACAAATATCTCTTATAAAATATGAATTCATCCCATTCCCTCCCATGTGTACCCACATGACTAAGGTATGGTAAACTGGAGTTTATTTAATGCTTCGTTTATACAAAAGCCAATGGGAAGAGGAGATTTAACTTGAAAAACCTACACTTAACCTCTTATATGCCTCTTAATAGTATGATTTTTTTTTCTTATAGTATGTTATCTTATGATGGATTTAGATTTAGTTTTAAGAATTCATAGATTATTTAAAATAAAATATGAATATATATTTTATTTATATCTTAGAAATTTATTGTGGTCTAATTGTTAACATTTTTTGATAATTCTTACAATAATATATTTATTCTAGATATGATGAAAAATCAACTTCAAAGTGCACTAACCTTATTTCAACCCATGTTAGAATATGTTGGATCATTGTAAAATCACTTATGGGGTCAACTCTAGAATATTTCAACTTCATTTTAGCTAACTATGGAACATTTCAACTTGATTCCAGCCAATTCTGGAGTGTTCTAGTTTATTATTTGGTCAAAGCAATAGATTTAGCATTCTCTCAACCTTTTTTTTAAAGGTTGAAGACGAATTGCTAATATAATTAAAATATTAAAAATAAAGAATAAAAATACATCCAACCTTTAAAATGAGAAAATGGTGTGGAAAAGTTATCATTTTGTAAAGATAGAATAAATTGAGTTATTCTTTTAGCACATGAATAAAAGAGACAAGTGTAGACGATAATTTTTTTTTCTTCAACATATGAATATAAGAGACAAATATAGATGATAAAGGAAGTTGTTACTTTATAAAAAGAATGTGAAAGACAAACGTAAACATATTTTAGTGGGATTCTTTTTATTAATTTGGTGAGTTGGCACTAGGTTATCAATGTATACATAAATCTTTCAACTCTAAATAAAGAGAAGTTTGTTTAGTTTTTTGTATAAAATAGAATAGATACAATTATTTTAGAAGAAAAGATATAGTATTTTATTTTGACAATAAAACTATAAGGCATTGAGGTGGTTGTTTGGGTGAGTGACTCTCCACATCAATGTTTGTGGAGAGTTTGTAGGTTGACACGATTGGTTGACTCCTCAAGGTGTGGGCACTGGTGGACAGTCAAAAATATGTGTGTTGGGCTCGACGATATATGTTTGTCACATATTCCTTCATTTTTGGCATTGGTGTTTGGGGGTGTAGGGCTATAAATATGATGATAAGTCCAAATAATGACTCATTTTTGTTAGGATTTATCATATGTTTGTTATTATTACTATGAGTTTTAGCACTTGGTTACTAATACTTTCTATGTTATTTTCCTAAACTTATGAACTCTGGACATGAACTTATCCCTATAACTTTTGATGTTATTAGCCTATTATGTGATATATCTATATTAATCTTACATGTGATTGAATAAATGTTATTCTAAGGTGATTATGGATATATAATTTTCTTGTGTACGCTAATGTCATAATGCAGGTTCAAATTAAGATGCAGATATAGATGGAGCTTGCAAGGTGGAAGAAGTTCATGCCAGTTGCCTGATTGCTGAAGGAGTCAAATAGAGATGGACATTGAAGACGTCAACGGTTGGAAACTTCTAGCTCATGTGGGAGTGATAACTGAACTTTAAATGACCATGTCTATTAGTTGAGTAGATTTAGGAGGTGTTGTTATGTTGGATCCTCGTTGAGACAAGACTGGTTTGACTAAATCTTGTGCATGCATAACCTCCTTACTCTTTTTCATGCTTTCAATAAATGGCATCCTCCTAGTTTGTTAGAGTTGACTGCCCAATTATTTAGAGTTAGTTAGAAGATTTTCATCTATGAATAATGATCAGATGTCCCTCTTCACAAGGTTGGATGTTCTGATATTGTATTTCCAGTTTCAGTTTCAAGGAATATAGTTATGTTGTTGTTATTATGTAACAATTTTTTCAATGAATAAAATGATACTTTAATTTGTTGCAAATGAGTTAGTTTTGGGAAGACTGATTCAAGGGGGCCCACTTGGTGAGAATTCCATCCATTCAATTCAGTAGTTACTTTTATGTTCAAAAATTAGCTACAGTCTTACCAGTTGTTTGTTCCTGCAGCGATTGGAACTTTGTTCTGTGTCTATTCCTGCAGCTAAGACAAACAGAGTAACTTCCTGTTTGTTTATGAAGAATTTTGTTTCTATAATTCATTTTAGTTCAGTTTAGTTATTGATTTATGCTCAATACTTATGCTAATTCCTTTCAAGCATTTCACTTCTAGTACTATTTTCTCTCTAGTTATAGGATAAGGATGACTACAATTGAGTCCTAGTGCATAGAAAATGCTAACCCATTTCAAGTTCACATCCTTGGGTTGATAATGAAATGAACCTTCATGACGAGCAAGATAGCTACTTGGTGCAGATATTTAATCTCTAAGTTATAGCTTTAAGGGCTTAATTATTGAACCATTAAAGGAGGCCAACATTTTTGGCACCATTGTTGGGGATGGTGTCAAACTAGGAAGTTCTTCAGAGTCATTTCTAGTTTCTTTCTTGTTTTTAGCATCTCTGAAGTTTTTTTTTAGCATACTCTTCATTGGAATAAGTAATGATTTGTTATTCTTTCACAAATTGTTTGTGTGAGTTGGTTGATTCTGAGTTAATACCTCATGCATAGGGGTAGGAGAAGAGATGGTCTAGGGAGATTCCTTCCTATTGACCCTAATCCTGGTAACCAGCTAGTTGAGTTTCAAAATTTTCCAAGAGAAGAAGAAGAAGAAGAGGCAAATCCTTTTGCTAATGCATTTTCCAATTTTTCCAATTCTGAAACTTCCTCTGAAGATCAAGTTGCCCATCAACAATTATGGCTTCCCCAATTAGACCTAACCAACCAACCTTTTCATTCCCTATCCCTCAACAAAATGAAGCTAATAACCTCAAGAATATTCTTGCTTCAGATCTTCCTAAATTCTATAGGCTTGTAACAAAGGACCTAGACACTTTCTTGTTTGAATTTAATAACCTATGCAGAAGCTATGATTACACTACTAATGCTCATAGAATTAATTTGTTTCCTAATACCTTGAAAGAAGTTGCATTAAGATGGTTCATGGGCTTAGGTATGAATACTATGAACACTTGGGATGTTATGAAGGAAAAGTTTCTTGAGAAGTATAATGAATATTATAGAGGTAGTGATATAAGAGGAGATTATATCTTCAAGATGCAACATAAGGAGGATAAGAGTTTGGAGGACTATGTGTCAAGGTTCATGTTTTGTCTACAAAAATCTCCACATCATGCACTCAATGAAGAGTATCTAAAGTTTCTCCTCCATAAAGGGATCAATGAAAGTTTCTCTAATGCTCTGGACTTGATAAGAGGAGGAGATATCACCCAAGTTCCCTGAGATGATATTAAGAAGATATGTTAGAATTACTCTAGGGCAGTTATAAAGAAAGGAAGAGGTTACTAATATTCTATGGGTAAATCCTCCATTAATGGAGTTTCAAGGATGGAAATCACTCATTTTCTATCAAATTTCAAGCACAATATCATAAATAATATGGAAACTCAGTTAGATACACTTCAAGCAAAGAAGAAACATGAGGAGGCAGAGGCAATGCTGGCAAAATATGTTAGGGTAAAGGTTTTAACTTAATTGTGTTGATTAAGTTACCTTTATTCCCTTCTTAAGATTTCACGTTAGTTTACATAAAGTGACATTTAATAATTATATTAATTATTAAATGTTTTCCTATTAGGGCTTCTTTTAGGTTTTTCCCTATTAGGGTTTCTTTTAGGGTTTGCATGATCTCCTTTTATAAGGATTGATCTCATTGTATATTCATAATTCATTTTTGTTCTGATAAGATAATTTCTCCATTTTTCAGAGCTTCAAACCCTTGTTTGTTTTCTCCATCCATTCTCTTCCTTGTGACAGGTATCCATTTGCATGCAGGTGTTCTTGGAGTCTGAAGTTGGTTTTGACAACTTCTACATGGTATCAGAGCTTTCCTGTTGTATTATTGTTCTTGTTTGAAGAATTTGGAGCTATTTGGAGCTACAAGGGTTGGATCAGGCATTCACAGTTTTGGGGTTTGCTTTTTGATCCAGGGAATCACCTACAATTTCAAAGCATTTTTTGTCTAAACGGACCTCGTCGTTGGATCTGTAGCGATCCAAAACCCCTAAATCAATTGTTCATTCGTCCATTTTGGACAAAGTCGGTTTGAGAGGCAATTTTTTTTACCTGTATGACCGTCTGCACGTGGATCGAAAATAAATTCAGGTCTGGTAAAAAAAAATCTATTTTTTGACTTAATTTTTTATAAGAAATTTTTTAAAAAATTGTGCAATTGTTTTGATTTTTTATTTAAAAATCAAAAGGAAAAAAAATAAAAATTTAAAAGCCTTTAAAGGCTTTGGTGTGCCTGGTACTAGGGTACCTATAGGTATCTACGTATGCAGGCTTGTGGGCCCATAAGTACGTCGAGCGATGTATTGTCAGCTGGCGGTAGCTTTACTGTCGACCGGCGATACTTAGGTCACCGACCGATTTATTTTTTAAAAAAAGTCAAAGGTTTTTTTATTGTTTTTTTTAATTTAAAAAACATTTTTTCATGTAATAAGCCCAGTTGTGCAAATGTGGTGACGACCGTTTGGCCGTCAAATTTAGGCCCGTATTTTTTTTGCAACGGCCATATGACCATCAAATTTAATGCAACACTGGTTTTTTCCCCCTTTGGAGTTGTTTTCTTCCAGAGGTCATAACTTGGGCATACAATATCATTTTTTGGCAAACGAGATATCATCGGAAAGCTAGTTCTGTCAAATTTCCAGTGGTGTGGGTCTCATTGCTTCATTTATTTGCTGGTACATTCTATAGCCAGTTGAAGTCAAAGGAGCTGCTTTCAGTCCCGAGCTCGTATCTTTTGACCTGTTTCTCTGTTTTTCGCGATCTCAGCGACGTTGGAACCATATTTCAGAGCTCTTTAGTTCCATCCATGCAATTTTTCCAGATTTCACTCTAGGTATATTTTATTCAGTTATTTGTGTTTTCATACTCTAGTGAATTACCTGGACATATTTGCTCTTGGGAACTTCTCGTTTGCATGGGATGCTTCGTTTTTGGCTGTTCTTCATGTATTTCCAATTTTTTTGTCCTTTGTGGGCATTTTTGAGCATCATTTGTAAGCAATCTTCTATGTAAACGCTCTGAGATAAAGTGCCACACTTTTGTACATGTATTTTTTGAGGATTTTGCACATAAGGTTGTGTCATATTTTGTACTCGCACTGTTTTATAAAGTGCCATGGGGGGTTGTGTAGTGCCTTTGTTTTTGCCATCACACCTTTGTCCGGTGAGTGTCCCTCCATGATGACAATGGATCCATATGATTCTAGCCTCATGCATGTGTGCTTTGTTTTGCACACCACTTTTTCAGTTGCAGGTGCTTTCTTGCGCACTTTCAGATGTTGTTTCTTCTCCTTCATACACTACAGGGTGTTACACAACATTTCAGTGGATCTGTCAGGCTCTCCTAATTCAACATTATGGTGGGGTGTTATACTATTCATGCTAATGCTTCCTTGGCTTCGCCTTGGAAGGAATCTTCCATTCTCAGTTGATCAGTGTTTTTCAAACTGTTGGTACTTGTGCCATTTGTATCTTCGTTCCAGGTGTTTACCTTTTTTTTCCATCTGATTCGAGTAGTGTCATTTGGGGCACTCATGCAGATTGTTGTCTTCTTGATCCTAATCATCCTATCTTCAGAGGAGGTTCTTCAACACCATAGCAGTCATCTTTCGACAACTGTTTGTAGCTTCTTCTACTTCAGTGATGTTCTTCGTGGCTTTCTGCATCTCTTTTTGGAGTAGAGTCTTTCCCATGAGGTTTTCTCTATTTCTCCACTTTACAGAGATTTGGTTGTATTTGGGTACCTGATCTGACCTAGTTGTCAGGACCCATGTTTGCCTTCTTGCATTGTAGTTACCTTTGCTTTCTTGCACTTGTTTGTAGCTGCACTGTTGCTCATCTTAAGGGGGGGTGTTAGGGTAAAGGTTTTAACTTAATTGTGTTGATTAAGTTACCTTTATTCCCTTCTTAAGATTTCACGTTAGTTTGCATAAAGTGACATTTAATAATTATATTAATTATTAAATGTTTTCCTATTAAGGCTTCTTTTAGGTTTTTCCTATTAGGGTTTCTTTTAGGGTTTGCACGATCTCCTTTTATAAGGATTGATCCCATTGTATATTCATAATTCCTTTTTGTTCTGATAAGATAATTTTTCCATTTTTCAGAGCTTCAAACCGTTGTTTGTTTTCTCCATCCATTCTCTTCCTTGTGACAGGTATCCATTTGCATGCAAGTGTTCTTGTAGTCTAAAGTTGGTTTTGACAACTTCTATAGAGTTTCAAGGATGGAAATCACTCATTTTCTATCAGATTTCAAGCATGATATCATAAATAATATGGAAACTCAGTTAGATACACTTCAAGCAAAGAAGAAACATGAGGAGGCAGAGGCAAATCTAGCAAAATATTGTTATCATTATAGGCAAAAGAAGGAGTGCAAATGTAAAATGATAGCCAACATTGATAGTAAGAAAATTCCACCTGAATTCAAGCCAATTGAGGGTGATGATGATTAGGTTTTCTACATTGCACAAAGAAGGTCATGGGCTCCAAAACAAGGTATGCCACTAGACCCATTATCTTTTAGTGGACCTTATATGAATTCTTATGCATATGGTAATCAGTGGCAATCCCCATATCCATCAAACTTTAGAGTTTATTCACCTTAGCTTTGGAACAACCCTCCAAATACTTGGCCCAATTATCAAAACATTCCACCTTTGTGGTAGCAACCTTAGGGGAATTGGCAACAACCTTAAGGAAATTGGCAACAAACATCCCAATGGAGGGGAGGACAACAAGCCAAACCAGGCAACTGGTTATATGCAACAACCTCAATAGCCTGCCATAATGCCTCCTCCTAACTCAAATGCTAGCACGCCTAGACCTACTTAGTTACCAGCTCAGCCCACACCCAACCCAAATAACAAACCACAACAACAGCCAGTCTACTTTGTAGATCCAACCCAATTTCTTGCATATGTTGTGAGTGTGAGTGATATTCATCTACATTCAGGAACCACTTTATCATCTCATTCCACTCCTCTTATAATAGAGCTTCCTATGGAAGAAGAGGAGCATCAAAATTTATCTGATATCCCTACTTAGTCAAGTGTGCCCAAGAATCCTGAACCAATTCGGCAATCTGATCTAGACCCTCCATTTTCTCAAAAGTTATAAGTTGTTAAACAAAAGGAAGAAACAACCTTTGATATTTTGGATCAGTTAAAACACATATGTGTCAATATACCTTTGTTACAGGTCATAAAATATGTTCCCATATATGGTAGGGCAATTAAGGAAGCATGTCTCAAAAATACAGGGAAGAAAAAGGACCCCACCATCGTTCATGTGATGGGGCGGTTGGCAAATATCATGCTTGGGAAAGTAACTGTTCCTAAGTATACTGACCTAGGTTGTCATGTAGTTGGAGTCATGATAAATGGAATCCAAGCAAAGAATGCTCTAATAGACTTGGGAACTGCTATCAATGTGATAACTAAGGATATCCTGCAACAACTGAATATTACAAATTTGAGACCTACTTCTACTATCTTGCAACTTGCTGACAATTCCACTATTAAACTAGATGGTATAGTTGAAGACCTTGTTATTCTAGACTCTTGGGAATATCCAGTTGACATCATGATCCTTTCCCCTAAAGCTACATTAGGAGGGCATCCCATTATTTTGGGAAGGTTATGCTTAGCTACAAAAAATGCTTACATTCGATGTCATTAAGGGGACATGACTATTTCTGATTGGAAAAGCACTATAAAGCTTGTCCTTTATCCTCATGCTCAACCATCCCATAATATGGACAACCCCATTTGGCCATATATTGGAGAAGAGGCTGAGGAGTTCAATTCAGTGGCAAAACTCATGATGACATGCATAAGTCCTTTTATGTAGCTTCAAGAAGAGGATGAAATAGTATCCCATATAATTTAAAACCATTGTGAAGTGCATGAAGAACCACCCACTCATGAATCTAGTTCTGCATGTCCATTGTAGATACTTTGTAAGCTTATACTACACCTGAATTTCCTACAAGAATAAATATACTTCATACATTGTGCCACATGAATCAAAAGTGCCAAGTATTAGTGAAACAACCATGATTGAGTTGATCACACAAGTATAAGTTTCAGAGGGGAAACATTTGAATTTAAATAACAAGCTTAGTCAAGAGCAACTGTTGTCTCTAACAAACTTGTTAAATTTGAATTAGTAAGCATTTGCATGGGATTACCATGACATGAAAGGATTAGATCCCAAACTCTATACTCATAGGATCTACATTAGAGATGATTGCACAATAGTAAGACAACCACAAAGGAGAATCAACCCTGCATTGAGGGAGATTGTGAAAGGGGAACTACAAAAGTTATTGGATGGAGGGTTTATCTACCCTATCTTAGATAGCCAATGGGTGTCCCCTTTGGTAATTGTGCCTAAAAAGGGAGGTAAATGGAGAGTTTGTAATGACTATAGAGAGCTAAACTCTACCACTAAAAAGGATCACTTTACCCTTCCTTTTATAGACTAAGTTTTGGATTCACTTGTAGGTAAGTAGTATTTTTTCTTCTTAGATGGGTTAAGTGGTTATAATTAGATATAGATTGCACTTGAAGATCAGGACAAGACAACTTTCACCTGTCCTTGGGGGACTTATGCCTATTCAATACTCCCATTTGGTTTATGCAATGCACCTACAACCTTCCAAAGAGCAGTTATTAGTATATTTTCAGATATTTCACATGATTGTATGGACATCTATATGGAGGATTTCACCACTTATGGTGTTGATTTTGTAGACGCATTAGAAAGCCTCAAAAAGGTTTTGCAAAGATGTGAGGACCATAATCTCTCCTTGAATAGTGAGAAATTATTTATGATGATGCAGGAAGGAGTGGTCCCTAGCCATTATATCTCTCAGAAAGTAATTCAAGTGGACCTAGTCAAAATTGAGGTAATTACCAATATTTTTCTTCCTCTCAAGCAAAAATATGTTAGAAGTTTCTTGGTACATGTAGGATACTATAGGCGCTTCATAAAATATTTTAGTAAGATAGCAACACCACTTTATAATCTTTTGACAAAAAATACTGAGTTCCAATGGACAGTGGATTGTGATATAACATTCTTTGATTTAAAAACAAATTAACCCATGCTCCGGTGCTTAAAGGCCCTAATTGGGAACTCCTTTTCCATATTCACATAGATGCATCTAATTATGCTATAAGGGCTATCTTAGGACAAAAAGAGGGAGCAATAGAGAATGCAATCTACTTTGTCAGCAAGAACCTATAAGGGGATGAGTTTAACTACATAGTGACAGAGAAGGAGATGTTGGTAGTCATTTATGCTCTCAAAAAATTTAGGTATTATATCACAGGATACCATATCTTTGTCCATACAAACCATGTAGACATAAAATACCTTATGAACAATCCATTGATTACAGGAAGGTTAGCAAGGTGGTTGTTAATGCAGGAATTTTATATCACCATTATAGACAAGCCAAGCAAGGCAAATATTGTGATAGATTTTCTCTCTAGATTGACCACATCTGAGGACACTCAAGTCATTTATGACCCCTTTCCTAATGAAAATTTGTTCTCCATCAGTCTGGATGCACCTTGGTATGCATATATAGCCAATTATTTGGTTACAAGAAGAGTTCCCCCTCATTTCTCTCCAAAAGAGCGAAGGGTTCTTATTGAAAAAACTTTTCCATTCTCGTGGATGGAAGGTTGTTTATTCTATATTGGACCAGATCATGTGATAAGAAGATGTATAAGAGAAGATGAAACTCATGATATACTGCATGCATGCCATGATGAACCCTGTGGGGGACACTTTGTAGCTGAGAGAACAACCATGAAGATTCTCAATATAGGATATTACTGGCCTATACTTCATAAGGATGCAAGCAAGTACACTATAAAATGTGATAGGTATCAAAGGATGGGACGACCGACTGAATAAGATGAGATGCCTCTATACCCTCAAGTAGTTATCACACCATTTGATAAATAGGGACTTGATTTTGTAGGTCCAATCGATCTACCATCAAATGGAAAATCTTACATCTTGGTTTGTACTGATTATGTGACAAAATGTGTTGAGGTTAAAGACATGAAACATGATAGGTACAATAAAGTTGCAGAAGTCCTCTATGACCCTCAAGCCAATAGTCAGTTTGAAGTAACAACATCCACTCTTGTAACAACATTGGTGAATGAGTATAATGTTAGACATAGGAAATCTACACCCTATCACCCTCAAGCCAATAGTCAGTCTGAAGTAACAAATAGGGAAATAGAATCTATTATGACAAAAAATGTAGCAATCCACAGAAAATATTGGGCAAATAGATTTCTAGAAGTTGTCTGGGCCTATAAAACCACTTGGAAAACCACCACTGGTTTTACTCCCTTTGAACTATTATATGGAAAAATAGCAATGATGCCTATAGAGTTTGAACACAAAACTCTTAGAACAACACTATAACTTGGAATAGATATATCTGAGGCACAAAAGGACAAGGTTATGCAACTAAATGCCTTAGATGAGATGAGGAAATCAACTCTCCACCATGCTGAGATGGTACAAAACTAGAGATTTAGATGGCATGATAAATATGTCAAAGATAAGAAGTTCCAGCTAGGTGATTGGGCACTTCTTTATGATTCCAAGTATAAAGACAACTTAGGAAAACTTCAAACTCGATGGTTGGGACCATATGAGATTGCAAAGGTCTTCCTCAATGGTGTTGTTTAGCTTACAGAAATTGATCCTGTCAGGATCAAGCTCCTGGTCAATGGTCATCATCTCAGGCTATACCATAAGCTTGCCTCAAAGTAGTTCATGCAATAATTCATTGAATACCAGAACTCTGATGTTCCTACAGGTGAAGGAAGCAGACCAATTGTTCAACTTTATGGCTAGTCAAAGGTATGCATGAAATCATAATAAAAATTTCCACTTCTTGTGGGAATTAATTTATTCATCATCACTGCTCGCCCATTCATCTCCACCATCTCTCTCTTCCACATCACTCCACCATCACTTCATTTAATTCCTCAACTGGAATTTTATGATGATCAATACTTCATTCCACAATTCTTGGAAGACATTCCATCTTTTCAGGTACGTGCATAAAAACTTAATGTATATTAATTACCTTACATGCATTTGTTTGATTACTATACTTTAATATTGATATTTCACATAGCAAATTTTGTTAGTATCCCCTATTTATTTTCATACTTCCATTCTAGCCTGTGCGGACACACGCTTTTATTTAGGTTAGGGGGTGTGAACCTACGTGGCTACATGTCATTACACCATTTCATGTGCCAACATGGCAATAAATTTGAAATAATGATTTGAAGTGACATTCTGCATGCATGATATGACATTAAGCCACCGCCATTTTCTTTGATAATACCCCTCCTTTATTGCCTTAGTCGGAATCATGATGCCACTAAAAAGGAAAAATTGAGAGGTTATATGACATTGGTGTTATTATTGGTGAGAATTGCAAGAAGTAGAAGAGAAATTGGGTTTTCGGCTGAAGGTTTACAGGAAAGAAGTCTTTACAGAGAAGTTTTCTAGAGTGTGAGTGGAGGCAATGGGAGGTCAATTAATTAGAAGTAAACCAACAGTTCACTAGATAATCCTATAGGATGCACTTTGTGAGCCTGAATTTAGGAATTGTGGATGGCTAGATTACTTTCTTAAGCTAAATAGTTTCAATAACGATATTTCCTTAGAATTTGCACAAACATTTTCTAATGGTGAGGCAATGGTGAAAGGATTGGAACTTATAACCACTGAAGAAAGGATTGTTGAAGTAACAAGTTTGTCTATTGAAGGAGAACCCTACCGTGTTTCTAAGGATGCTAGGTCAGCTAAGGCAGAATTCACCGAGCCTTGTGATCCTCCACTTGTTATAGATAAACAAGGAACAAGAAGACTTTCTTTGCTAGAAACATGGAAGCAAGTTGTTGTTTATATTATCAAATACATTACCTGTGAGGGTCGCCAATCCTGTCTCCATTTTGTGCATTTCAAGATTTTAAATCACATAAGACATGGCACGAGGATGAATGTGCCAAAAATCCTATACAATATTCTTGCAATCATGGCTACTGAACACATAAAGATAGGGAAAACTTATTTTCCCATCTTTGTTTGATTAAATTATTGGTAGAAAAGTCTTTGCAAGATGTGTCCAATATTCATGGGATGAATTTTTGAATATCAAGAAGTTCAAATTGGAAAATGTGGATTGTAGATGTTGACCCCTAACTCATAGGTTTAGTGGGATTAAGGGGGTTATTAAATTCACTGATGGAGCTTCAACTTCTGGGGCAATTCTTAGCACAAACCTTCCTGCAACAAAACCTGTAGTAGAAACTATTTCCTCTAAATTTGATCATGCAGATGAAGACAGTTCATCTTCAGACCCAAATGTCAATGTTTCCCCTAAAACCACAGTACAAGGGCTGCTATTTGAAAGGAGGAAGCAAAAATTAGAAAAGGGAAGAATGAGAAGCAAAAACTAGAAAAGTTAAACCCTAACCCTAGGAAGCGAAAAACTGAAGAAACTGAGTATTTAGCAGCCGCTGGGAAAAATAAAAGTCCTCCAAGTAAATCAAAATTGACTAAGTCTATTACTATTGTGCCTCCAAGAAGGAGCCATAGACTCAGAGAGAAACTTAAAATGATTGTGGAAACTCCTAAAGAGCAAGCAAATATACAATTGGCAGAACTCGCTGCTATTGCAGAACAAGTTGAATATCAAGAACCAGTGCAGGGGAAGATCATAGTAGGGAAACACATATCTCCTACTTTTTCATGGGCATCAGTACCTCTGGATTTATGGAAATTAATGCAGGAGAAAGACGAAGAATGGAAAATATAAAAAAAAGTCAGGCTACAAGAAGAGATTAATAAGAAAAATGAAGAAATTAAGGAGAAGAATGTAGAGATTACTACATTAAAAGATAAGGTAAGCAATGTGGTGACTCTAGTACCATAAATTATGGAATCTAGGACTCCCCCAAGGGTGTATGCATTGCATTTAAGGGAGCTTCATCTCACTTTTAAGTTGTCGAGGGTCATTTTTGATCTAAGCTTTTCCATTGAAACCCCACAAGAATTTTTCCAAGTTTGTCAGTCATCTCCTCCCGAAGTTAATAATTTGTTGTGTGAGTTGTATTTACACAACTATGTTGTTCCCAATGACCATGAATGGAATCCATTGCTATATATTGGGGATGTTCACTTGAGGGCATTGATGTCATGGACTCAAAATGAAATCAGTTGGGGGCAACAATTCAAAATATATAGAGAAAGAGAGCTCCATATCCCCTACATCTAAGAGCTGAATCAAGTAATCCTGAAGAGATCTACTACACATGGCACAAGCTTTTGCACAAACCAGAGTACAAATAAAGGATAATGCAATTTAGGGAAGAAGCATACCTCAAATATGAATAGGTAGTTGCCACTACAGGAAGGACAGTATTGGGCTATTTATCAAAGAGATGGAATGACTTGCCAGATTAGTTAAAATAGGTTGAACCTCATTCCCTACAAAATTATTATGTAGCTTGCAAATGAAGAATCAAGTATATGCATCTTGGGAAACAAAGCAGCAATATTAGCTCCCATTAATATTTCAGCCACCTATTTTGTTATGGCTAGTACTAGACCACATAACATATTATTATGATATAGAGGTAGAGAGGCCAAGGTGGGGAGACTGGAAAGTAAGTAGGGGTTCTATTAGGATCAAAATTTAGACACTATAAACAAAAAATGTTGATTTCAGGGCTTTAGTAAGACAAAGGAATTGAGTTCCCTCTGCTGGAGTACCAACAAATCATTAGGTTGAGGGAGATGATGAGTCCAAATAATGACTCATTTTTGTTAGGATTTATCATATGTTTGTTATTATTACTATGGGTTTTAGCACTTGGTTACAAATACTTTCTATGTTATTTCCCTAAACGTATGAAATCTGGACATGAACTTATCTCTGTAACTTTTGATGGTATTAGCTTGCTATGTGATATATCTATATTAATCTTACATGTGATTGAATGAATGCTATTCTAAGGTGATTATGGATATACAATTGTCTTATGCACGCTAATCTCATAATGCAGGTTCAGATTAAGATGTAGATATAAATGGAGCTTGCAAGGTGGAAGAAGTTCATGCCAGCTGCCCGCTTGTTGAAGGAGTCAAATAGAGATGGGCATTGAAGATGTCAATGGTTGGAAACTTCCAGCTCATATGGGAGTGATAATTGAAATTTAAATGACCATGTCTATTAGTTGAGTAGATTTAGGAGGTGTTGTTATGTTGGATCCTCCTTGAGGCAAGATTGGTTTGACTAAATCTTGTGCATGCATAACCTCCTTCCTCTTTTTCATGCTTTCAATAAATGACATCCTCCTAGTTTATTGGAGGTGACTTTCCAATTACTTAGAATTAGTTAGAAGCTTTTCTTCTATAAATAATGATCAGATGTTCCTCTTCACAAGGTTGGATGTTTTGATATTGTATTTCCAGTTTTAGTTTCAAGGAATACAATTATGTTGTTGTTATTATGTAACAATCTTTTCAATGAATAAAATGATACTTTGATTTGTTGCATTTGAGTTAGTTTGGGGAAGACTCATTCAAGGGGGCCCACTTGGTGAGAATTCCATCCATTCAGTTCAGTAGTTACTTTTTTGTCCAGCAATTAGTTATAGTCTTAGCAGTTGTTTGTTCCTGCAGCCATTGGAACTTCATTCTATGTTTGTTCCTCCAGCCAATGCAGACAGAGTAACTTCCTGTCTATTTAATAAGACTTTTGTTAATGTAGTTCATTTTAGTTCAGTTTAATTGTTGATTTATGCTCAATAATTATGCTAATTCCTTTCAAGAATTTCACTTCTAATACTATTTTCTCTCTAGTTATAAGATAAGGATGACTACAATTGAGTCCTAGTGCATAGACAATGCTGACCCATTTCAAGTTCACTTCCTTGGGTTGATAATGAAATGAACCTTCATGATGATCAAGATAACTATTTGGTGTAGATATTTAATCTCTAACTTATTGCTTTAAGGGCTTATTTATTGAACCATTGGAGGAGGCCAACTGATGACATATCATTTTTATCTCGACATCACCACTTTCATCCAGGTGTAAGGTGTTGTTGTTGGGCATGTTGGTTGTTCAACTACTTGAAAACTAAGCCATTTGGGTGTTAGTTCTTGGCCAAGTTCTAATATTATACATCACTTCTCATTATTCTTGCGGTCACATCAACAATTATGTCGACGCAGGGTGTTATACGAAGGCTGATTATAGATGAATTGCCTATCTTTTCACTCTAAATCTAGGATCTTCTCACAAAGAATTTTGGGATGATGGAGATTTTAAATCATTTACAGGTTGACTCCTTGCATGTTCCACATGTAAAAGTTTGATAAATTCTTTTCCAATATGTTTTGTTATCACATTTATTAAATTTGGTGTTGTTGGTTTTGCTCTTGTGCTCGTGGTGATAGATGGGGGACAGATCAAAATTTGTGGTTAGGATGTCCTTTGAAATGCTAATGAGCATTGGCACCACCATGCCAATTCGGTTGTAGAGCGTTGTAAGGCAGATGGCATTTTGTGGTCCCATCACTGACCGATGCCTTAAACGAATTTTGAAGAAGTATGCCTCTCTCATTCTGGCTGTAGTAAAGATGGTGTTGGGGAAGGCTTTTCTAGAAGATGATGAAGACTACAGGGTAGGCACCGATATCACCTCTAGGTTCTTAGCATTCGTATTGGAAATAAGGATGATGAAAAGGGAGGGAAAGTTGTTGGTTCGATGAATCTTCTACACAGAATTGTTGGAGGGCATGGAAGTGGTGTTGTATGTGGCCTCTCCTGGTACGAGCCTTCCACGTCCACACGATATGCGTCTACTCTTCGTGTCGGCGAGGTAATCAAATATTAGCCATTTTTGCTCGATTTTAAAGGAATGGATTTGGTCGAACATAAGTAGCTCATGACAACCATAGTGGATTGTCTGTTCAGAGCACTCAAGCTCCCCCCTCCTCAGGTTGGGCATTGGGTTCCGGACTTTAGAGCTCTTGCCTATGCTAACGGTTTCCTTGGCGATGGTCAGTCTGGTTAAGGTTGTGTCAGGGGGTTGTGTTTAGTTTTTTCTGCTTATGGTTATATCCGGTTGTCTTGTGCCTCGGTGATAATGGGGTGTCTATTCTGGTTCCTAGTATATTTCTTGTAATATTGCAGGTATAGGGGGTCACAAAGTATATATATATAAATGCATAGGGTGGCAAATGGTATGGTTCCAGGGTTAGATGTGGTTTGATCTTGCAGTAGATTTCTATAAATTTTGCATTCCTGCATAACAGATGAAAAGTACCCCTTTTTTGATAATCAATACAAATTAAATATTATGTATCAAATAAAAAACTATAAGAATTGAGCACAAAATTGAGTAATTGATCTTGGTCGAATTTCAAGGGAGGAGAGGAATTCTCATGTGAAAGAAGATGACATAAGTTGGTATTTATTTATGTATTTAAATTATTTAAATTTTATGTATAATTTTAGTTTTAGTAGTTTTATATATTTATTCTAATGTATTGATTTAGATTCGTGGTGAAATAGTTGCATAGTTTTATTTATGTTTTTAATTTATGGAAGTGTGTTTTAATTTTATAATTTTAATTTATGCAAGTATGTTTGAATTATGTACATGTGATTTGTTATCTAACAAGTATGCAAATTTAATTTTAGTAGTTAAATTAAATTGGAATTTCTTTTTCCAAAAAGTCTTCACATTTCTAATACATACAACTTTTGGAGACCACGACTTCCAGCCTTTTACCAAAAAAAACACTTTTGGAGATCACCTAGATTGATATAACATAAATGAATATAGTTAGAATGACCCTCACTATTTTTAGCATTGGTGCTGAGGAAATGGTATTATTAGGAGTTTATTCTTATTCAAATTTTTAAAGATTTAATTTTCTTCTCTTTTTAGATTAATATTTGATTGGTGTGCAATAGCTTAGGTTTATTTTTATTTTTATTTCAATTTACCATAATCATTTCAATTCATATATTATTTTCAATTTAACATAAATATTTCAATTTAGTTCTATAAAAATCATTTTAATATGTATCTTTAATTTTAAAAGGAACTATTTGGTGACATGTTTTTTTTAATACTATAAAGAGCAAGAGAAATGTGATTTGTGATTTGTCAAATTAACCAATTTTGATCTAAAGATAAGAAAATAATTATTTAAGTACAATTGTGTAAAATTATTTAAAAAAATTAGGTATAATGCGTTCTAATGAATTATATCTACCAAACCCACTAAACAAATAAATTGTACTTCTACCAAACTCACAAAACAAAAAAAGGAAGAAAAACCTCTTTATATGTGATACTATTTATTTAAATTTGAAAAATTATTGAAGAAGCCTAAATTTTTTTCGTTACATTTCAAAGTTGTCAAATTTAAAAATAAAATAATTTACTTTATTGAATATTTAAAAAATAATAATAATTAAATTTCAAAAATTGTTTCTAAAGAAGGTAAACCCGTGAATCTAAATTCAAAGCTAGGTAGAATCATGTGATTTTGACATTAGACCAAAAAATCTAAAATAGTGAATGGTGGTCAAATTATAAAAAAGTTGTTTAATTCTAACTATTTTGTTAGTTTAGATAAAGTGCAATCTTTATATTAAAACTTATTTATAGAGTGGTAGCTCTATGTTTCTAGATTCCAATAACAAAAATAAGTTATTTCAATAAAAAATAAAAAGTTATATTAAAAATAATGATGGTTGATCAAAACTATTGTAAATTTAAATTTTTTCTAAATAAATTTGACATACTAATTTTTATTTTTTTTAATTAAGTATATTGATACTAGATCTTTGATTTTAGTTTCTACAACATTTATAATTATTATATTTCAATATTGTTTGAGGAAGCTAAAGCAAAAAAATGTCTTCTAATTTATCTCACTATAAAAACATCATGCAAAACAAGTATAAGAATGAACAAACAAATGATTAATATATTTCAAATTTGTAGTATTATAGATCAAACATTTCTTATAAATTGATATTAAAATATTTATTTGTCAAATCTTTCATGAAATACATGTTTTAAACTATATGTTAAATTCTTTAGTATCTATTTACATTTATTTTATAATTATATTATTCAAAGAAGGTGTGTGACAATACATTTATTATTATTTTATTAAAATTAATTACGTCAATTTGATACTATAATTTTTATGAGGTTAATTACCTCAATTAACATATGAATAAATAAATGTTTAAAATAAAAATATATTGCATTCATGTAAACTAGTATTTAGTTTCATTTCTTATAAGATTCAATGACTATAACAACTGGTTATCCATGTACTTAGGTGAGATGAAATTACAACCATAAGGACACTTGGTGATATCTTTCATAGCCTATCAATCAAATTATAAAACAATATTGTGTTTTTGCATATCATAGTTATAGTTTATTTTTATTAAATAAATTGACAAAAAAAATTTTATAGGTATGAATACATCTATTACTATTTTTATGCAAATGATGTGTAATGTGTCTTTTATTAAGGAAACATGATTGATTTGGTAGAATTTGCATTAGAGATAACTTTTATGATAAATATGGCTTGAACTATTCATTTTGTTATAATGGAGATTTTTAAGTAAGCATATCTTGTTTGCATATCTTTCATTGGTTTCTATTTTCATCTAATATCTTTATTCATTGTAACAAATTACTATTATGATATTGGATGGTATAAAATTACTAATATTTTTGAAGGATCAATAAAAGAAATTAAATTTAGATTCATGCATATTAATAAAGATGCAATAAACACTCTAAAGCCTATTGTTAACCCATTTAAACATTTCAAAGCATGCTTCCAATAATCTGAAACCCACTTTTAGCCTATTTTTAGCATTTTGGAGCCCATTTCCAACGCTCTAGAGCCCACATTCAACACTCTAGAGCCCATTTTAAACACTCTAGAGCCCATTTCTAATAATTTGGAGCCCACTTTCAACCTATTTTTATCATTCTAGAGTCTACTTTTAGCATATTTCCAATAATTTAGAGACTACATTTAACACTCTAAAACCCATTTCCAACATTATGAAGCCCACATATAACACGTTAGAACCTTTTTTAGCATTCCAAAGCCCACTTCTAATATTTTGGAGTTCAATTTTAGCTTTGTACTTTTACAACTAATTCTAGAGCCACCTCTAGAGCTTTTTCTAGGGCATACTTTTAAAGCCACCTCTAGAGTTACTTTTAGAGCTATTTTTACTTCAACCTCTAGAGTATCCTTTCAAAGATGACTTTAGGACCTTTTGTAATGATAACTCAAATTATCCTTCCAACGACACTTTTAAAGTCATTTTTTTCACTTCATCCTCTAAAGCATCATTTCAATGACGACTCTGGAGGTTTCTTCAACAATAAATATAAACATTTTATTAATATTTTTAGATCTCAAAACAATATGAACACTACAGAGCCTATTCCATCACTTTCATTAATAATTGCAACAATTACAAGTGTGACTAGCATTGAATAAATTAGAATCATGTGGAATGAATAAAGTAAAGATAATTTTGAAATATAACTAACGTATGTTATATTATTTCATTCTTAAATATAGTTATTAATTGTTTTAATCATAAATATTACCATTTAGAAAAATTAATTAAAAAATACAAAAAAAAAGAAAAATAGAAACTACCTACATCAATCCACTTGTTACAAATAAGATATTTTAATGTAGTATATTTTGAAAATATGAAGAAATGTTGATTGTAGAGTGATAAAAATGGAAGAAAAATCACAAATGAGAATATGAAAAGATGAAAAGAATTTAAATGTATGTGGGAAGGTGATTAAAAAAAGAGGGTTGAAAACTAATAAAATTGTTACTTTTTTCCAAAAGAAGAACATTCAATCAATTTATTCGAAGAGATTTTATGCTTGGTTTGCTATACTTTTAGTTTGAGAAGATTATTCTCTTCAAGATATTTTATCAACAATTCCCATACCTTGTCTATGCTTCCACAATCGTAGTTGCTATTAATGATATAGTTTATTTGTACTAAAAATTACTTGCACACCTTCAACAATCTCATCAAGTGGTTTATAAATTTTGTTCTTTTTTATTTTAGTTTTCCAAAACATATTAAAGTTTAGAATTCTATCAAAGCATTTGAAATTTATGATCGTTTATGATTGACTGGTTCTTCTTAAGATTCAACTAAAAAAACAAAGAAACATGGAAATGAAAAAATAAGTGCAACTTAAGTTTCAGTGAGTCATGAATAATACTGTAGAACCAATCAATAAATATCTCGAAGAAAAGAATTGAAAGATATGACAAACATTAGTTATAGACAATGCAATAATAAAACAAAAAATAGTAGTTTGTAGAGGATCTACAAGAACTTAGGTGTGGGAAAGTGACAAAACCAAAAAATGTCTCATTCAATAACACCTTTGTTCTCAAAAAAATTAGCATTAAAAGTGAATTTAGATGCAATTTTAATAATTAATAACTTATTTAAAAAATTATATTAAATATATTTTTTGGTTTGTTTTTAGAAAGTGTATTGCAATTTCTAATTGTTAACATTTTTTAATAGTTCTTAAAATATTTTAAATATGATGCACTATTAACTTCAAAGTATCTAGTCTTATTTTAGTTCATGTTGGAATAGTTTGAATTATTGTAAAGTCACTTTTAGAGTTAAGAATATTTTTAACTTCATTTTAATGAACTTTAAAATATTTTAATTTTATTTTAGCCAACTCTAAATGTTCCAAATTTATGATTTGCTCAAATTCATAGATTTAATATTCTCTTAATCTTTTCTTCTAAAATATTGAAGATGAATAGTTAATATATTTAAAAATAAAATAAAAATATATCTAACATTTAAAAAAAAAAAATTATGAATAAGTTACATCATTTTGTAAAGAGAGAATAAATAAAGTTGTTCCTTTATCATAAGAGTGGGAGAGACAAGTGTAGAGAATAAAGGGAGTTGTATAAGAGTAACAATGTAAGTGTGGAGAATAAATAAAGTTTTTTTTAAATTTTAATAAGAATGTGAAAGAAAAGTGTAAACATATTTGAGTGGGATGCTTTCTATTAATTTGATGAGTTGGTTGAAGGTTTTATGTTTTAGTAAAATGTATTTTTTAATTAATTATTCACTTAATTATTAGGTCTATTTTCCTCTAATTACTTAAGCTTATTTAGGTCATGTTTGTTTATGTTTCATGTCATAGGATGAAGACACATGTCATGGTATTGTTTTATCCTCATTAGGGTTTCTAGGTTTATTGTCCTTTCATAGGGGTTCTTCATTATGATGGACATTAATTATGATTCATAATTTTTTGGATCAATAGCTCTTGGATCCATAGCTTTGCTATTCTTTCTTTTTGTGACAAATGTTTGATTGTAGGTGATCTTTGGGAGCTGTGGAGTTGATTTTTCCAACTTCATCATGATATCATGTAATGTCCCTTCTCAAGTGAACAAGGAGAAAATTTAAGAAAAATAATATTTTATTAATTTTGGTGTTTGGGTGGCCCCTTTTTTGAGAAATAAGGGTGATAAAATAATAATAATAAAAAATTAAAAGCAATATCATTTTGGGCGCCCAGAAGGAGGAGGCAAAAAATAAATTTAAAATAATTTTTAAATGCAAATTGGCGCATAGAGCTAGGTCGGCTAGATTCGGAGTCATAAGGAGATGCATATTTATAAAAGGTGAGTTTGGAGGAATTAATCATCATCGAATATTTGTTATTTGCTCTACACTTTGGCAAATTCTCTAAGGACATAAACCCTTGAGAATTAAGGAGAATTTGGATTAAACCCTAGCTTCTTCCATGGAGGACTTCATGACAGAGGTTCCTATGTGCTTCAATGGATATCATTGCTAGTTTTCATGTTCATTTTTGTATTAGCATTTTAGATATCTGATTTGAAGGGCGAGTAGTGCAAGTTGGATGTTCTACTTCAGATTTTCTAGGGTGCAAAGCCCTAACATCAGTCCAGTAGGCCAACACACCCCTTTGTAGGGTTTTAGATTTGTTCATCATTTAGTTGCATGTTTGTGGCTGGAGCAACTTCGCCCAATCAGGGTTAGATCTGGACTTGCATCATCGAGGTTTCTTCATGTGTGTGGCACATGTTTGAGGCCCAATTTCCTTTGTAATTTGCATTCATATTTTTAACAATAAACTAGAGGTTGAATATCAAAAATATAATGACTCATATTGATGGATCTAATCGAACTATGTTGACGATTTAATGCCATTGTAGTCTATTATAAGTTTACCTACCTTTTGGTTGCATTATGTACTACTGTTCATGCATAAATAAACTCAAAAAATTATATTAGTACACTAGGGTTTAAGAAAAAAATGAAAATGAGAAAACTAGGCATCATTTTATGTTACAAAAAATTAGAAGTTTTGCATATATAGTTTTTGGAATATTACATATCAGAGCTCTAGATCTGTAATCCCCTCTCCTTTTTTTGAGAGATTTTTTCCTTGAGCTATTATTCAGTGTATCCTAGACCAAAATAGGGCCTTCAATTGGATTTAGAGTTGTCAGGAAAGTTAGATCTACCTTTTGTTTGGCCTGATTTGGACTCCAAAGGTCAAATTTACAAGGGTTTGAAGTTGTTGATTTTTTTCTAGATCTAGAGAGTAGCTGCAATTTTGGAGAATTTTGAGCCAAAATGGACATTGCCATCACGCTCAAAAGGTCCAAAATCCTTAAGATCACCTATCAAATCATTGATATTCGTGCCAAGAGTATTTTGGGCAAAATAAAATTCTAGAGACATTGTACGATCTCTTCAACACGCAAGTCGAGGTAGTTTTTTGGAAAAAAATTCCTTGCAAAAAAAACTTTATTAAAACCCATCGCAGGTTTCTTGTCTTTTTAAATATTTATATTAATTTGTTTTTGGGGTTGCATGGGGGGTACCGCCCCTTGTGGTAGGGCGACAACCCCTCGGGCTCCACCTTTGTGTGGGAGTGTTGTAGAGGTACCACCCCTTATGGTAGGGCGACAACCCCTTGTGGTAGGGCAACGACCCCTCGGGCTCCATCTTTGCATGGGAGTGTCATAGAGGTACCACCCCTTGCCATAATGTGGTAGGGCAACAACCCCTCGGGCCTTGCCCAAGGCTGGCATGGGGTGGGCTCAACCCCCTCGCTGCCCCTTTATTTTTTTAATATATATTTTTTTTAAAATAAAAGTTTTTTATGTTTTTTTCTAAAAAATTATAGTACTTTTTTTGTGCACGTTTTCTATCTTTAAAATAAAACATGCAATTTTTTTCAATAAATCCACCTCTGTACCTGAACCTAGAGATATTTTTTTGTTAGAGGTTCTAAAATTGGCAGATCTCCAAATTCAGAGGTATTTATTTAGAAAATTTGGAAGAGGTGACTTTTTGTCCAACCCTACCCCTCTCCATTGGGCTTTTCAAATTTGCACTCTATTTTCCAAATGCAATATCTCGGCCATATGGTGGTCTTTTTCAGTGCATTTTTTTTTTAACATGGTAGAATTTTGTGCTCTTTGTAGTGGTGTAGGTGTTTTTCAATTTTGACTTATGTTTTTCCTAAAAATTAGTTTTCTCAATGATGTTTGTGAAATCTTCATTTCAGACTTTGACGAGCCATATCTTTTGCATCTGGACTCCTTTTTGGGTCCCATTTTTTTGAAAGTGCATGATTTTTTGTTTAATTCATCATGGTGCTATCATTTTCCTCATTTTTTTTTAGAGAATTGTATTGTAGCATGTGGCCTTTTTGGATATTGTGAGCTTCTAGTATAAGCACTTCTCAAATTATATAAACACACTAAAATAATGTGCCTCGATATTGTACATATATTATTGGGATCTTGCACATCATGTTGTGCCCTTACTATACTCACACTACTTCATAGAATGCCATGGGAGGTTTGTTGTGTGAGCTTCTTATTTGCAATCACAACCTTGTCTACCTTCATGAGAGTGTGCCTTTTATTTGCACACCCTTTTTCAGTTGTTGGTACTTCTTTATGCACCATTTGTGTTGCTAGTTCTTCTTCATGCACTGCATTCTGGATTCAATTTTAGTGGACTTTTCATATCTCTCCCTTCTCTGCATTATGGGGGGTATCATACTGTTGGTGCTAATGCTTCCTTGGTTTTGATTTGGAGTGAGCTATGTATCTATCTTTTGCTCCTATGTACTAGGCGAATGCATCGGTTGGTTACCCATGCATTTCAGTGAGATGGGACATTTACCATATAGACACTCTTGTATTCATATTTTGTGGAGGCAACCTTCCATATTTAGTTGATCGATTTCTTTAGATTATTGGTACTTATATTTTTGACATGTAGTTTTTATGCATTAGTTGAGTAGTGTCATTGGGGTCACTCGTGCAAATTTATGTGTTATATGTATCTTCAACTTTTAGATTGTTTCCTTGGTTTTCTACCTGTTTATTGGTTGAGTAGTGTCATTGGGGGTACTCATGCAAATTTTTGTCTTCTTGATCTTGTTCTTGATCTTGATTTCAAAGAAGGTTCTTCTTTCAACATTAATAGTCATTCTTCGATAGAGTTTGCAACTTCTTTGTGCTTTAGTGGTGTTCTTCATGTTCATCCTTTGTTCCTACTCTTTTGGAACAATTTTGTTTATAGACTTATTAGACCTTCACTCATTTTTCTCTTTTGGAGAGGAGTTTTTCCCATGAGGTTTTCTCCTTTTCTTTGGTTATGAGAGATTAGATTGTTTGTACATGAGTACCTCACTAGGCCTTGTTTGTCAGGACCCATCATGCATTCATCTTTAGAGTTTTGAGCTTCTCCCCAAGTTTCACTTAGGGGGGTATTGAGGAAAAGGTATTTACTAATTAATTATTTACTTAATTATTAGGTCCATTTTCCTATAATTACTTAAGCTTACTTAGGTCATGTTCTTTTTATGTGTCATATCATAGGATGAAGACACATATCATTATCTTGTTTTATCCAAACCTAGGGTTTCTATGTTTATTATCCTTTTTATAAGGATTCTTTATTATATAATCATTAAGATGCACATTAATTGTGATTCATGCTTTTTTGGATGAATAACTCTTGGCCTCCATAGCTTTGCTATTCTCTCTTCCTGTGACATATGTTTGATTGCAAGTGATCTTTGGGAGTTGTGGAGTTGATTTTCCAACTTCAATATTTTCAATGTATAAATAAACCTCCCAGCTCTAATTTTTTTTCTTTAATAAAATTTAAGAGTAGAATAGTTATTGTAGTTTTAGAAAAAAAGATGTAATATTTTATTTCAACAATAAAAATATGGAGTATTGAACACAAAATTGGGTGACTGATCTTGGTCAAATTCTAAGAGAGGAGAAGGCCACTCATCCCAATGAAGAAGATGTAATTTTGTATTTATATTATTCTAGTTTTGTGTATTATTATAGTTTTAATATTTTTATTTATTTAGTTCAATGTATTAAATTAGATTTGTGATACAATAGTTGTTTAGTTTTATTTTGCCTTTTTGATTCATAGAAGCGTGTTTTAATTTTGTAATTTTAATTTGTGCAAGTGTGTTTGAATTTTGTATGTGTGATTTTTTTCCAACAAGTATATAAATTTAATTTTAACAGTTAGATTACTTTAGTTTTTTACTTTCATTAGAAATAATTGTTTGTTAAAAACTCTTTAGATTTCTAATGAATACAACCTTTAGACACCGCCCTTAATTGATAGTAAATGAAAAGGATTATAAACCTTGTTATTTTTAGCATTGTTGCCTAAATAATTTTTCACATAAAATAAAATAAAATAATGTTTTAATATCTTTAAAATTTTACCCCAAGTGCTCTAGTTTTACACTCCAAAAAGATACTTTACCAACTTAAAATATAAAATACAAATGGAATACACTCAATTTTATTAACTAAAAATAAAGTAAAAAGAATCAAGGCTAACAAAGTTTAATTCATAGGGTCTTAGTCCACTCATAGAATAAGACAATTAGGTATAGTAAGGAAACATAGTCAAGTTTCCATTATTCTATAAGGTGAAGTGAGAAGGGTCACTAAAGTTTTTAATTATCTCTTACTCTTCCATTGATTGACCTATTAATTCAATTGCAATCTCAAGGCACACATTTAATACATCTAAAGTATATATCTAGCTAAAATAACATGATTAAAATTACACTATTGAATTACAATAATTTCAAATAAATCAAATACATAGTACTTATAACTTACCATAATACTTAGTATCAAAATCATGCCTTAACACAATTAATTTCACTCACAATGTACACTCATGCATATCTTACTAATAATCCATAGTCATTTTTTCGTCAACTATTATTTTCACATTAAAACCATAATTTTAATATTTAAATAAAATGATATTGACATTTCATCCAACCTTCAAATCGATGAGACCATGAATTTTATCATCTATTTAAGTCACATTCAAATTAATTTAACATTTAAATATCCATGTATATAGCCAATACAACATGACTAAAATTACATTATTCACTTGCAATAATTCAAATGATTTTTCTTGATAATATACCTAGTATGGCTCCAAAGTTGTATAGAAAAATTTGGGCTATCACTATTAGATGTTGGTGCTAAGAAATCCACTAAGTTCATAGTATTGGTACAAAACCAACAATAAACTACAAAAAACTACTAAAAACTGCTTATAAATGACTGAACTTGGTCACGTGACCATTAGTAGTTTATTGCTAGTCATTTATAATGTAACCAAATTGATGACTAAACCATTTTTAGTCATTTATTGGTTGTTTTGATTGATCGATTTGGTAATATATTTAATCGTTGATTTAGTCATTGATTGTTGTAATATGGTCACTTATTTAGTCATTTTTTATTCACTGATATATTTAGTTATTGATTTAGTCATTGATTTCTATAATCTGGTCACTTATTTAGTCATTTTTATTCACTCATTTCTGTCCATTGGTAGTGTATTTAGTCATTAATTTTAATCATCATTTTGTTCAATTTGGTAGTATATTTAGTTATTTTTATTTCATAGATCATATATTTAGTCATATTTATTCACTATTCATCGATTTCTATCAATTGGTAGTATATTTAGTCATTTTTATTTTACAGGTCATATATTTAGTCATATTTATTCATTGTTCATTGATTTTTGTCAATTGGTGGTATATTTAGTCAATTTAATTATTAATTAACATCAATTAGTAGTATATTTAATCATTTTAATTGATTGGTATTTGAGGATTTAAACATAAAACATAGAAATACACATCAATCATCAATTGCACACAATAAGACAACCATTGAGAAGGCAAAATCAATGAACTTTATTAATAAAAGAAAGGTGTTCTAGTTACAGCTTAGAAATAAAGTATTACAATTTTTATTTTTAGTCACAAGACTGAAAATCTGAGTTACAATATTGCACAAAAATAACAACAAGAAAGAAACTTCTCCAAAATGCTTTTGCAATGATGGAAATGCATGCTTGGAGCCCTTTAATGTGAGCACATGCCCCTTTCATCTCTTAAAACTTCTACAATGTGGGTAATCTTCCTAGAGCAAGCTCCAACATGTAGAATCCAAGAAAGAGAGTGTTGATCATGTCCCATATATGAAGCTCTCTCCTTCAATGCAATCAACAATAACCTAACTAGAATCTTTCCTCCTTTATATGCAGCGTGCCATCTGATATGAGCAACAAGGTGCTGCCTTTTTCACCATGAATGAAGTTGTGCCTCAATACAACCAACAAAATTACTATTAGTCTTAATTTAGAAAGAATAAAAGTGCATTGTATATTGCAAGTTTACAAAAATAAGTCCAAACACAACATAAAGATAAATCAATTAAAAAATTGTAGGTGACAAATCACATCCACAAACATGGGAGAGCTATGCAAAATTGGAGAAATTAGCTTGAAAAATGAAGGCAGCAGGGTATTTACATATTCAAGACTTTTACTTAATGTTGTAGAATAGAACAAAAAAAATCATTTATCTTCCACCATAGTGAAAAGTTATCAATTGCATTTGGTTTGTTAAACATGGCCCCTGGTACAACTATTAGAGTTGTTAAGAACCTTCGAGTATGTTTTGTTTTTCACGCTGCATCTAAATTCATCTCCAAGATTGTTGCAAGAGAAATTGTTCTAAGAGATGTGAACCATTTCCATCATTTTAAATAGGGACAATGTTCTTGTGGAAAATATTGGTGATGCTAAATGAAACAATTTGAAAAATAGGCTTGCACTATAATAATGTGCACTACACTAGATATCCAGTAATAATGAAGGGACATCCATCAAAGCATAACAATTAGGATTTTTTTTGTCATATGTTGTAGTTACAAGTGCCCTGCTAGACATACATGAAAATGTGGAAGCATAAACAAGGCAAGTGAACTATTCCAAAAAAAAAATGCCTCAAAGAAATGTGATATCATGGATACCCGCTCTCCCGCAAGCACTTCAAGTTATGCTTGCTGTGATTCGGGGCTTTTCCGCATCACCGTAGACATGACTTGAAGTGCTTGCGGGAGAGCGGTGAGAATCTTCAATTCTTTTAGGATGGCCAAAGACAAAGTATAAAAGGTCCGCAAGAAAATCTTCCACATGATTACTTCCCTGAATGCATTAAACACATCACATATATATCAATTCTTTAGAAAATTTAGTTCAACTGATATGTTCAGGTTCCTCTTGTTCAAACTAGTCCTGCTCAAACTCTGTTAATGTACATACCGAGAATTCAGCTATTCAAATAACAATGCAAGGAAGAAGTGACATCTGACAACTCCAATATTTAAAAAATGAAGACTTGAAAAACAAAACAAGCTCATATGGGAGAAACAAAACTTACAGAGATAGCTCATAGCAGTATTTGTGGAACCTTGAATTTTTCCATTATTCCATTGCCATGTTTTACATCATTGACTCTCTGAATAGACCAAGCATCCCCTGACATATTTCTATGACACCACCTTAACAATGGTACTTCCATATTTGAATCATCAAAAACTTTCTCCAGGTAGTAATGTTTATTCACAAGCTGCATTCTCCAAGGATCATTGCTATGCTTGGTCAAAAAAACTGTAGTAATTAATCAGTCTTAGATGATTATAAGCTTTTGCAACTTTCTATACAAAATGCAAAGCATATGTATTGATATCTCACACGATACCCACTCTCCTGCAAGCATTTCAAGTCATGCCTGCGGTGATGCAGGAAATCCCCGCATCACTACAGGCATGATTTGAAGTGCTTGTGGGAGAGCAGGTATCAACATTTATTTCAGGCATTTTTTGAAACTTGAAGGTGCACCAAGGATTGTAATTGATCCTCAATTGAGGTAGCTATGCCATGAATCACTTCATCTCTCGATAGTCAAAATTTTGTTTGCTTCCTATGCTAACAGCTGATGTGTCATGAAATGGCTCTAGAAGTTGTGTTGAATTGTCGCATAGTGTCCCAAGATGTTGCACTACATTGTACACAAAGTTTCAGATTACACGTCCAAGATTGGGACATGACATTGTCTCCTGCATTCATGTGTTGCAAATAGCCTACCCCATCTTCAGAGAATGAGGGATGTGCTTGTCCCTAATACTTCATATCAAGTAGGCCCATCCAACGATGCATATATTCTTATAGATCAACTGTGTGTTTACTCACCTCTCACTCAATGACTAAAGGTTTAAAATTTTAAAGCTTGTTACTAATAGTAGCCAACTATAGTGAGGATCATGTAGAACTTCAGACTCAGACTTCAACATACACACACTTAGACTTCGACATTCAAATGTAAATTGCAATTCAAAGTTACATTTTACAATACTTCCCTGATCTCCCAGTGTTCCAGAGTCTTGCATATATTCATTATTATGGATATTTTCACCGTGATCTTGCTCAAGTACCCCATATAGGGATTATGTCTCAACACAATTGTATCGTGCTCCTGAAATTTTGCTTCAATGATTGTACTATAATGCTTCCATTACATATCATGGCAAAACTTTTCACTTTTCATGCAATATTTCTTGAGTCTTTTGGAGTAGATCAGATCTACAAGATCTGTAGCATCATTGGTAATCTCAATCATTGGACGTGGACTGAAAGGCTAAGACTTGCTACTTCTATATTGAATTACCAATTTGATCAAGAAAGTGATTACAACATCATAGTGGTCTCTACACATGCATCTTTGTTGTAAGGGAGACACATAAAGTCCTATAGATTTGAAGAAATGTAAGTGAAGGAGCTTATAAAGATGACTGTAAAACCTTTGAGAAGTACCAAAAGGCAATCTAAAAAAAATTATGACAATTTGATGAAGATTGCTAGAGGTAATTCATCAAATTCTAGCATTAGGAGAATTTCAAGCTCAAGAATGGAATGGTTGATATCCATCAAGGTGCATTGTTATGAACATGCCTTTTTATTATATAGGCAAACACTAGGAAATCTAAAACTATTTATTCTAAGTAAATGTGTTGTTTGAATAGGAAAACTTTAGAGATCATGGGATGAAATGGGTAAATTTGGTCATTTTGTTATTCATTTCATTAAATGAAAATTGATACTTTCTTGTTTGAATTTGCAAGATAGATATGAAAGAAAGACTATTGTAATCGTCTTTAGAGTCTAAAGGACTGAATATAAATGAAATCACAAGAAAATGGTGAATTATTCATTTTCGTGGAGTTTTCTATAGGAGAGGGGGCTTATTGTCCTTGTAGAGGCTTGGTATTAAAATAATTTCAAGGATGATATAAATTGCACATGTCTTATGGTACTGAGGGAATGTGTGTGACATGGATTACTAACTTGATATATAAAGACTTCTTGTTTTCATGAAATTTTCTCTTTGTTTGGTTGAGTCCTTTGCTTTAACAATGCTCTCTAAAGTAATTCGGACATATGAATAATGTTATCTAGAACTTGGTATGGTCATTACAAAATTTTGACTTTAATAAATAAGAGGCATTATTCATAGGCTATTTGAATTATCATTACAAACAATAAGCTCATTCTTCAAAACAAATCCCACAAAAAGTAGACCATATGAAATTGAATTACCATAACATTCATGGCACCAAATTTGTAATGATGGCCAACATAGGGATGTTTTTCTCTTGCAGCATATATAAGGTGGGGCAAAATGTCACGTTTATTTCCTTCATCCCTTTTGTTTTCATGAAATAAACCTGGATCAATATACATAACAAGTTCTACTTTAATGAAATAGGGGTTCAAGTTTAATACACAATCTAACAGTTCTAATAGAGATGATGCTAAATTGATAAAAATAATATTGTTCCAAAAGCAGGTAGGTAGCTGATTATCACCTGCACAATACTGGAGTGGTTTCTTATGTTTGAGTTTCTGTGCACACAAATCCTAGGATACTATTATGAGACACTAAATCTAATGAAACTAGTCTTGTCTCCAATGCTTTGGTAATGTTTTCCTCCATACTTTCATATTCACCCTACAAGACACTTCACAATCTTAAATTCTAAACACATTATTTTTTAATGCATTATAGGGCAAAGTTTTGTTATACTCGATCAGTTGACTTCTAGCAAAAAGTTAAATAAAATTTTCATGCTCTACTACCTTCATATCCTGCCATTCTCTGAGAAAATTTGGATAAGAAGGCTTGTTTTGTTTGGAGAAATACATAAATGGAGCCCTTGTCTCTATATTGAACTTTATGTAGAAGGGCACCCATCTTTTGGAAAAATTTAGAGTTTCCACCAGAGAGTAAAAAGTAATGGTAGAGACACCGTCATCTAAGACATAACATACAAATATTTCTACTGGGTAATCAAGTGCAAGCACTGAAAGAACAATATTGGCAGTCATTATAGCAGGCTCCTTGAAAGGGTCTATTGTAGTGATAACTATGTTGACAAAAGGAAGCTTGGAAGTAGATTCTCCACCATATTTGCAACACAAATAATCGCTAAAAAAATCTATTAGGAATGTACAAGATTTCAAGTTATAACACTCCTAAAGCAATACTAAATCTACTAGGCCTCACTTTATGTAGTACTATGGTTTTCACCACTTTGTAAGACTCTCTAGCTAGGATTTATATTCAATGGGCTGCCATTTCACATTCTGATTGAGAATCTAATGGAATGAAAAATAGAGCTCATAGAGAAAAGCTATCATCCAAAGTCCATTTAATTCACTGCTAGAGTGCACTAATCTATAGGCCATAAAAACTAACAAAAGCACCAAGTCAATGCATCCATAAGCTTTGTATAGTTTTGATTTATGTATGATTT
Organism: Sequoiadendron giganteum; assembly: GCA_007115665.2. NCBI lineage: Eukaryota > Viridiplantae > Streptophyta > Pinopsida > Cupressales > Cupressaceae > Sequoiadendron > Sequoiadendron giganteum. The sequence goes on from CM021103.1 coordinate 498,119,409, forward strand.
TTTTATACAAACTAAAATTGGTGCAGAAATCCATCTCCTTCTCCATTAATTTGTAAGCCAAAAATATTGGAATCAATGAAAAATGTGTTAACTCCTGCCTCTATATACTCTAATGAATGTCTAGTGTCTATGTACACTCTAATGAATGTCACTAATTACATTGACTCAAAATTGCTCACAAGTATGGAAAGTAATTGCAGGGTTTTTCAATTATGTAGATAACAAGTTTGACAACAACAATACATTGCATATATAATAGTAGAGTGATAGCAAAGCCATAAGACCAAATGCATGCGAAAAAAAGATTATAAAAAGAGTTTGTAATTGCAAAGATGAGGAGTCATAGATGAAACAAACAACAATTTTGATCAATAACTTAGGAATCAAAATAGATGAAGCTTCTATCTAGATTGCATTAATGTAACTTGTCAGCTATAATACCCTACAAACCCTCTCACTTGCAGTTGAGGGATCCTGTAATCAAGTGAACAATAGAAAGTTGATTATTGAGAACCAAATTGATGAAAAGCACCTCCAATGAACAATATCTTTCCAAGGGATTCAAAACTATTGATTTTCCCTTTCACTTATTTTGCAACAGTGTTTCCTCAGATTGGAGAATTCTATCTGTGCCTCATTCTTATTCCAAAATAGATATCGATCCATGACATAGGGAACATAGGTAAAGGGTGTAAAACCTTTGATGGAAACAAACCAGGTTGTAGGATTAATGCATAGGGTATATTATTTTAAGATATGGTATACGAGTGTGTTATTTTATACGATAATATGACATATGGTTATTTAATGACTATGAATGGAGTCTCATCCAAAGTAAACTTCCATAGCAGAGTTCGCAAGGTTGAAATATAAAAAAAACTCACAAAGAATTTTTTAATATGAGATGGTTATCATTGTGAGTTACCAACCTTTGTGCTACAAGCCTTATTGTTATTATTGACCAATACAAGCCTTAGATTTAAAATTTATTTTGTTCGATATCTATGGACCAAAAAAAATAGAGGATAAGTCCTACTTATGGGAGACAATATCAACAAGAATCAGAGTGGATGTTATCTTCCTTGAATAAGGGAAACTTATTTTCTTCTTTAATAACAACAATATGTTCTACACCCCTTTGACATCAATGACAACAATATTTCCAACATATATATGTATGTATGTATTTATGTATGCATATATATGTATGTTTGTACATATATATAGATAGCACATGTATATACATATATACAAATATATATATGTATGTATATATATACATATAAATATATATAAATACATACATACATATAAATAAATACATATATATATGTGTGTGTGTGTGTGTGTGTGTGTATACATGTCTTTTAAAGCAATTACAATTGTAACATCTAAAATATGTATATACATATATAAATACATGTACATGTATACATATCTAAATACACATACATATACAGTAGAATTTGGCCTTACACCTACCAATTGCATTTGCATAAAAGTTTCTAAAGCCTTTTAGAAAATAACCATTTTGTGCATATCTTGCAATAATTGCATTCCAAGATATGGCATCTATTTACACCTACCAATTACATTTGCTTGAAAGTTTCTTAAGCCTTTTCAACAAATCCAATTTGCGCACATCTTGCTATCATTTCATTCCATGAGACTTGATCTCTTTGAGGCCCTTATGTTAAACAATTTAAATGCCTTCTCTATGCTTTTGAAATTTCCATACATGTCTACCAGGATAATTGCAACTGCACATACATAAATATACATATACAACTTTTCACTTGCCAATTGCATTTTATTGAAAGTTTCTAAAACCTCTCCAAGAAATTCATTTTGTGCATATCTTGCAATCATTTCCCTCCATGAGATGACATTTATTTGAGGCATTCTGTCAAGTAGTTCATGTGCCTTCTCTACGCTTCCAATTTTTGCATACATGTCTACCGAGGCATTTACAACAATATTTGATATTATGTGCATGCACATATGTGTGGGTATATAATACATACATATAGATAGATAGATCCACCTATCTACATAGATAAATATGTATTCATACATACATCATATACACATCCACACATATATATATATATATATATGTAAATAAATAAATTGCATAAATACAGTGGAATTTGGCTTTACACCTACCAATTGTATTTGCTTGAAAATTTGAACAAATCCATTTTGTGCATATCTTGCAACCAATGCATTCCATGAGTTGACATCTCTTTGAGTCATTCTGTCAAAGAGTTTGTGTGCCTTCTTGATGTTGCCAATTCTTGCATACATGTCTACTAGGGCAATTATAACAACAATCTGATATACACACACATACATATATAGTGGAATTTGGCTTTACACCAGTCAATCTCATTTGCTTGAAAGTTTCTAAAGCCTTTTCAACAAATCCATCCTATACATATCCTGCAATCATTGCTTTCCATCATATAAAATCTCTTTGAGAACTTTATGTACCTTCTCTATGCTTCCAATTTCTACATGCATGTCTACTAGGGAAAATTTTAAGCCTCATTCCAAGTTTTGTTATCTTTTTATTTATTGTTGTTACAATTTTTTGTTTTCTATTTTTAAGACATTTGTGAATGTGAGTCACTTAATGATTGAAAGGGAAAATCTGTTATTGTTACTATTATTATATATATATATATATGTGTGTGTGTGTGTGTGTGTGTGTGTGTGTGTGTGTGTGTGTGTGTGTGTGTGTGTGTGTTATATACATGTACATACATACATACATACATACATACATACATACATACTTACATATGTTGGAAATATTGTTGTCATTGATGTCAAAGGGGTGTAGAACATATTATTGTTATTGAAGAATAAAACCAGTTTCCCTTATTCAAGGAAGATAACATCCACTTTGTTTCTTGTTGCTAATGTCTCCCATAAGCAGGACTTATCCTCTATTTTTGTTAATGGTTAAAAACTCGCATGATATTTCACATATTGTCATTCTTGCCTATTCTTGCAGAGTTTTTGTAAAGCTAATTTGAGTGCTATAATTTATGTTGTATAAATAAGACATAAATAAAGGCCAAGTATTCCCCTATTCAACACACACTCTTAACGTGCTTATAGTTAAAGAAATCATCACACAACTTGAATACCAGAATGACTTTGCAAGCCAAAGAGTTAAGAGTAAATGTATTACTAGGAAAAAATTAGGAAAAAATGTGGCCAAAACACAACATAATTTATGGCATTAGAAAGTACATTTACATATTCAAACTTCTAAATCTTTTATATTTTGAATATGCCAAGCATAATCAAGTCTTGTTGCTCTTTTTTGGAGTCTTATTGATTGTTGAGCACTTTCAAGCTTTGTTGAGTTAGAGTAAATAAAATTGACACTATTTTACCAAATTGATCTAGCTCTAAATAAAGTTTGATCCACAAATTCAATGGCGAGTCCTATTATGACACAAAATTGGAAACCCTGTAATCTTTGTGCAACAAAAAATGCAAAACTAAAAATTTATGAAAGTGGGAGATCAAACTTACAACCAAAACCCAAGAAAGACTCAATAGAAAGAAAAACATATGAAAATGAAAACCACAGTCACTTTATATGCTAGATAGTATATATATTAAAATGACAATCTAATGAAATATTATATATATGTGTGTAAAAGAAAAGCAAAAATAACTTCAAAATTTATCATAATAATATGGAAACTTGATTGCAAAACTTAAAAAATAAGATAGTCCTCAGTGTATGCTATCAAAGTCGCATGCTCTTCCAAAGCAACAAAGAAGAAATAAAACTAAAATAGGTATTATTTAACTTGTAGCCTAGTTGTTTACACTCACAAATGTCTTCAAAACTGACAAAATTCAAGCAATTTTTAAGAGCAAAGTCCCTAGGGCATTTCTTTTTTAGCTCCTTTTCTAGGTTTTTGTACTATTTGGTTATACTTTGTGATGGTGCATTTTTTTTAAATCTATGACTTAATAATCATTTAAATTCTCACAACTCTCAAAGTTTTTAACTGTAGCCCCAACCTTTAATTATGTTCAAGATTGAGGCAAGAGTGTTGGTAGGTTCAGGTGTAAGAAGTGGCCCAACAACAAATGATGGGTTTACCACAAGTAGATCAAGGCCCTACCCCTCTGCATACTTCCAGGCCTCTTACTCAACAAGAGTTTTTGCACATGCATACCAAAGTTGCAAGCAAAATTTAGAATTATGTAGATGTGAATTGAACCCAAGAAGTAAAAGCTTTCATGGATAAGTTTATGGAGATATTTTGGGGCTTTTTGTTGTTTATACCAAGATGATCAAGTTTACTCTTATGCTCACAACAAGAAGTGCCTATTAATTACTCATGTACAAGCAATTCAATGCTTATAACCAGTGAAATATAATCTTCAAAGAAAGCCAAAGTCTACATAATCTTTAGCTATAAATTCATTCATTATTGTATCCTAGGGAAACAAACATTGAAAATATAGAAGTAATCTAACAAAAATGCCAACCTAGCACAAGAAACAAAATAAAATACCTACTTCTAATCTCGCTTCTATATATCGCATGGCAGAAGGAGGATCACATGTAAAACCCTAGTACCTGGAGGGTGATCCCACAATACTGGTTTACAATTTTTGGCCAAACTGGACACTGAACTGATTTTTTCTAACTAAATCTTCACTTTCAGACACCTATAATGGCTAAACCGTGAGGAATTTGAAGATGATGCAAACTAGTGATTTGTGACATTTTGTCTGCATATTCTAAATATATTTTTTTCATTTTTTTTGGAATCATAGTGCACTTCTTTTTCCATCTCCTTCGAAAACTAGTTTTTTTCAGTAAACACTATTTTTAAGGAGTGACGCTCACCGTATAACACATAAATTTTTTTCCATGAAGGATAAAATTCTATTTTTTTTTCGAATTTAGATTTGTAACTACGATATTGCTTCCAATTAGTTTTATAGTGTTTTATTGAATATATATTTTTTAATCAAGTTTTGAAGTCAAACCAATTACAATTCAGACATAGGCGGATCGTATAACACATGAATTTTTTTGTATGTATTGAAATTCAATTTTTTTTTGTTGGATCAAAGACTTCAATATCTAGTGCACTCATATATTTTTTAATTTTTTTTTAATAATTTTTTTTTTTCCCACATGTGCAAAACAAAGAGCTTGATTTTTGGTGAAAAACCTATGTTTAATAAAACTAAAAAAACAAATACATGATAAAACCAAAACATATTAAAATTATATTCATTGGATAGCTCGTTCCAAGGACTACCATCATCTAGTTGGGTCTATGAAGTCTCCTCCATTTTCATCCTCAACCCGAGCTTTTAAGGGAAAAATTTTGGAGTTTTTTGGTGCTAGAGGGTGAGAAGGTGGGAAAAGGGGGGTTTGAGCGAATTGGGGGGGTTCGAGCGAACCCCCTTTCCACAATCATTTTCTTTACTCATTTTTTTGGGAAATGTGGGACCCAACATTTAATGGGTTCACTTGAACCAAAAGTTCGTTCGAACCCCCAAAAACCAATTTTTTTTGCATGGGGTTATTTTTTTGCAACTTTTCCTTCCTCACTCGAATTGTAAACCACTTTTGTGGGTTTACCCTAGAGTAATGAGTACAGTGCCAAATAGGACAATGAGACAGGGTAGATTTGGGAGATCTCCACATTATCTAATCACAAGCAAATACATCATTTATTTATTTTTTTAAATTGAAAGAAATCATTTTAAACCCTATATAGGATACATTGATACTTCAAAAGCATCTGAAGGAATTTGAAATTATACAAATATATGTCAATTAAATACTTGGATTACAAATAGTAGTGTGAACAATGTAATCGTTGTTGAGTAGAGCAGGAATGAGATAAGCAATAATGAATCCTATGCCTCTTGTCACACACATCTCCTTACCATTCTCTATCATTCTTTACTGAAACACTTCTCCATTTTGGTGGGCTACTCCTGAAAATAAGGTTTCGACGAAGGTTTTAGAGTATGCTTATTAAAATGAAAACTCCACTTTGGCGGGCTACACGTGAAACAAGATTTCAACGAAAGTTTTAGAGTATGTTTATTAAAGTTTTAGAGTATTTTGGCGGGCTATTGATTCTTGATTTCTTAAATGATCTATTCAGATTGTGACTAAATAAATGACTAACTATTTAGTCATTTTTATTTGTGTGACTAAATAATTTTTTAGTCAATGACCAAATTAGTCATTTATTTACTCATTTATAACTGAGTTGCAAAAAATTAGTAGAATTTAATCATTTTTAGATGTTGTGACTAAAAGTTTTAGTCACCTAGTCATTTATTTACCAAATTCTACTAGTGTAGTAAAAAACCACCAAACATAATATACTTGTCAAGTGTCGATGAGAAGTTGACCAATCTAGCCATCCATAGTCTACTAAAATAATTACAATAACTAAAAACTATATATTAACTATCATCCCACCCTCTCAAAATCCATAACCCTAGACCATGTTTCAAAACATCACCCAAAATTACCATTAACCATATAGTCTTACAAAATAATCCATAAGCATATCACCAAAATAGGGGCATAAATAATATAGCCCCATGGTAGCATCCTTAGAAACCATACATTTTGCACAAGAAAATTTACCATATGAAGTCACTTCAATAAAATCATCAGAGTCTTTGTCATCACAACAATCATGAGAAAATGGAAAAACATCCATATGAAGCTTCACCTGCACACCCTTGATAATATCCTTAATCATCCTTTGTAAACATTGCTATCACCAGTTCATGACATGTAAATGATCTAAAAGGTATTTGAAATACACCTCTAATGGATGCACTACACCCCTAATATTATCATGAAGCAAGTAAGACTCGTTTCAATGGAAAGCATCAACATGTAACTCTAGGTATGTGATGCACTAAACATGTTCCTCCACCCCCTTGTATGTCCTAAACTTAGAAATATATTTTCAATTATAAATTGAATATCCACATGAAGATCCATCCATGTCCTTAGACAATGCCCCTATCCTATCTACCTAATTTCTTAGCTCTTGGTTCTTTATTTCTTTCTCCATAAAAGCCATGAAATCCATAATCATTTCCTTGCTTGACACCCTCCATTTCTTTTATATTTCCTTTCTTGCCAAAATAGGTTAGACTCCCCTTTATATTATCTAACCTTCTCAATTTCCCAAGTCAGTTGCCATCTAAGGATGCTATTTGTCATCAAGCACACATTCCACATGCACTTGATATGTCATATGTTGATATATTATTAGGTTCACATGCATAATAATTATGAATCATAATAGTAATTAGTATCAAAATTATCTCTTAATGCAATTAAATTCACTCATGATGTATACTTATATATATCTCATTAACAATCCATAAACAATTTAATATTTAAATCAAATCATATAACTATTTCATGCATCCTTTAAATCGATGAGACCATAATTTATTATCATTTATTTAAATCACACTCAAGTCAATTTAACATTTAAATACCCATTTAAGCAAGAATGTAAAGGTTAGGGTTAGTAATGACCTTTCATAATGCTATTCAATTTGACTTAAATAATTATATGTAGTTGAATTACATCTATCTAGATATTGTGCATCCATAATAAAACCAAATTCACTTATTAAGATTCCTTTCTGTAAAGGGCTAACATTATTATTACTTAAGGCCAATTGAGTTCATCAAATCATTGCATAAAAACTTAAAGACAACTAATAATTAAGTAGATTTTGAAAATAAAATAAGGAATTTAAACCATCTTATGGAAAATGAAAACAACATTAGCTTAAATGCTAAGGTCATCTAAAAAAATAATTAGGCTATGATCATAATCGTGGACAAAATCCACTAATAAGGGGGATAACCACATTAACATAATCCACATTGATTATTTAAGGCAAGAATAACAACATATATCTCTACCTTGTGTATTGTGTCTAAAATAACTCTTAAAATGATTAAATCTCTTTATCCACATTCAATTTTAATATTTATTAAAAAAAACTAATTACATTATTGACTAAGTTAAATAGTTGCATATTATTACTCTAACATTGCAAGACAATTGATAAAAAATCCATGAATTGAACGTTAGGAGACTACAAACAATTTTTTTTGAAGTAACTAGAATTATCAAAGTCATTTAGCATATGACATGCAACCAGGGTTGCAAAATGGTTGGGCTTTACATGCACAAGGAAATGTATATTGGTTATGGTGACAATTGCTTCTAACTCATTTCTCTCACCGGCAATAAACCAAATAAACACTCTTAATGAGTATGGAAAAGACAAAAAATCAACCTCTTATAGATTGCATCAAGAAAAAATGAAGGTGATAATTAGTCATTAGCCACTTTAACCTTCGCAATAAGATTCACCAAATCATCCGCATTAATCCCATCCACATTGACCGCATAGTTAAATTTAATCCACTTAGTGACTTGCCTTGCCTTGACCCACAAAGTCATATATTAATATTTTGTTTATATGGATTCAAGTCAAAGTCATATATTAATATTTGGTATATGTAGAATGAAGACAAAAACAACATATATGAAAATTAGGTTGATAACACTAAAAAAACTTAAAATTTAATAAGACACATTTTAATTGTCAACTCTTACAAAAAAAAATATGCCACTTAAACACTAAGAAACAAAGAGTCAAAATAAGTCTCAAACAAATGAGAAAAAAAGTGATAGGAGTGCAAAATTTCACCCTCCAATATTCTTATATATATATATATATATATTTAATGAAGAAAAAGTTAAAGTTTGACATGTAATTGTGCACTAAAACAGGGACAGCCAAGGATGATTTTGCCAATTTCAATTTTTTTTAGAAGCCAAAATAAAGCCAAAAGGGTAATCACCAATCACAAGGAATTTGGGGTGAATAAAGAAAAAAGCTGCTGATTGGGTAGGCCATGGAGTTAAATTGGGCTAAAGTTGGACGGCATAAATTGCTGTTATTTAATAGTGAATGAGGCAAGGAATCGGGTATTAGAGAGGAGATTGAAGCCGCAGCAGAGGAGAGAAAAAGGAGAAACATTCGCATTGCATGTTTTGCTCAAAGTTCAGACACCATGGGAGCCCATTAATGATTGTGAAGAGTCTCTTGTTCTAGTTTGAGCGTCTGCGGTGGAGATTTTGATAAGGAAAACAGTTTTACAGGAGTTGGGTAGTGGACGGGTTGAGCTTAAAACCCTTGGAAGAAAACTGGGTTTTATAGGGAGCACATGAAAATATAAGAGGACTGAGTTAGGGTTTTATTGTCGAGCTTTTGTTGGGACGGTTTGGTTTTCATCATTTCATCAGATTAACTAGATTGCAGAATGGCCGGCGCAGAAGCAGCAGCTCCCGATGGCTCTGTGAATTCTTCTCTGTCAGGCCTTGTTAAGGAAGGCCCTGTTATGTGCATGTTGAACAAGCGGCTGAGGGCTCTGAAGAAGAAATACAACCGTATATTGCAGATTGAAGAGAGCCGAAGTCAAGGCAAAGCTATCAACAAAGAGCAGGAGGATGTGCTCAAGTCCAAGGTTAGTGTTGGTATACTGATCGAGGAGTATGAAAAACTCAGGCAGCCTCTGTCTCTTGCTGTCAAGGAAGAGCTTGGTGAGAGGGAGAAAGAGCTGCTATCATCAGAGGACAATGAGAACGAGAGTGGCTCCAAGATAGCTGGTGAAGAGGAAGACAAGGAGAGGGGCATGGATGAGAAACGAACCCGAACCCTAGATAGCCAGGAGAGCAGGGAGGTTGAAGTCGGGGAAGCAAAGGAAGCAAGCTGTCGGGATTTAAGAGATGGTGCAGCGGAGGATCCCATTGCAGAAGTGTTGAAGATATTGTATTTTGGGCGCTTGTTCAATGTGGTTGAACAGAGTGATTCGGCGTCGATTATGTGGTCGAAAGTGCACGAGCGTAGCTCCTGTCTCTCATATGATTTTGTCACAGATGACACCAATAAGCCTTTGCGGGAAGAAGATCTGGACCAACTTTCTCTTTTGGGGTCTCTAATGATTTCGCGCCCACAAAATGCAACTCTTTCCCATAAAACTGCTCTCGAGAATTGCCTGTACCATGCCCGACAATGGCAGCTCAACTCTGAACAGAATATTCATCCAGATGTTTCAGTATCTTGTATCCTTCTTCAGATCAATATCAACGGTTTTTTCTTTTTAAGAAAGTTATAACTTTTTCTTGACATTGCATTGTATTGCTTATTTTTTCCTTTTCGTCAAATCCCATGTCGCTTAATATGACAAGGTTGTATATTTTGTGTACCTAGAAATCATTTCTTTTTCAGTAGCTCTTGGGTGCGTCTACAAGCCCATGTCTGCAATGCTGGCTAAGCTTGGGTTGCATTCTTGTGTGGGGTTTGCTTGTGTTAAATTTTTGTCCCTAGTTCACCACTCTAATTTCACCTATAAAATTCAGGTCATACTCATCTGTCTGCCTCACAGACACTTATTTCCACTACAGGGTTTCACTCCTATGTTTATCACCTTGCCATTACACCTGAAGCCCTTGAACTACTTAAAATCACTGCAGTTGTGTGATTGAGTTAGTTTTGCAATCCCCATTGGGCCTTCATATTTTATTTTAACATCGCTTTCTATCTAAATATGGGGTCTTTTTGACCAGGATCATTTGAATTACAATACATTCTCCCCTTGTAGTTGAAGCAATGCAGCATTTGCCGGTCTTGCCCAGAGCCATTGTCCTGCATTGCGAAATACATAAACACAGTTTCTTTCATTTTTTTGGTTTTCAATCTTAACCATGATTTAAAGATTCCGATCTGAGGGAGAAGTTGAACAGGATTTTATCTTCGGAGTACTTCACCATGATCCCTGAGTTTCAAACTATCAGTCAGCAAACAGCAGCCGCTGCAGCCACAGCTACTGGTCGTTATGTTACTCAGGCTTTAGCACAAGACAGTTCTGCAGAAGGGAACATTTATCATACTGAAGCTCCAACTGTTTACTATAAACCAGAGGTGTGGTTAAATCGTATTTAAGTTACGCAATGAATTTAAATAAACACTTGTTTATACCATACTACAGGCATACTCTTAAGGTTTTAGTGTTTGTAATTTCTTTAGTTGCTTTGCTATGACCTCTTAAAAAAGTGCAATTTGAATTTTATCCATTGCCTCTATATATGCTAGGTGTGTTCTTTTAGCAATATAAGTAGGGACAAATTTGGAAAGTAAATTGAAAAGCTTCTGATTTTGACTTTTGCAATTCAGTTTAATTTGAATAGAGAAATAGTTGATAAATCAACAGTTCGTGGAATTTCATTCTTGTAGCAGAGCCTTGTTATTATTTTCAGTGTACAATATTGCAAGCATATTGTGTCTGCCTGCTGCATTATTTGAAAGCCTTAGCTTTGTATTTGTTGCCAATAATTTGGTTGTCAGTTATCACACATCTTGATGGTTTTGATTAAATAAGCTGGGAAAGGATACCAGTCCCTTACAGAGCGAAAGAGTCCATTAAAACATCAGAGAAACCAAAACACAGCTAATCAATACAGATACAGCCAAAGACAAGCTATCTGCACACCCACCGAGAACAAAAAAGAGCACAGGCAAAAAACAATGGAGAAACAGCAGAAAAGCAGAACTAACTAAGACGACTTAAAACTTCTGATCTGGCAACCAAGTTTGCCCAGTCAGTGGTCAAGGAATTCAGATTGTCATCCTAATCCATAGCGCTCAGGATATTCTGATCCTTCAGTTTCATCATCTTTTTCTTTTTTCCTTCCTTTTCCTCCTCATTCTTTCGCTTTTTGATTTCTTCTTGCAAGGTGGTGATGCTGGAGACAGTTCTTTAGTCACCTTCACTAAGTTGTTCACAGATTTTTCCACTTTAACCAGTCTGTTCTGGTACAGCTTCATTGTGCCGTACATATTGTCCCACCTTTCACTGCAGCTGTCACGAACTTTATCTTTGTCTTGCCCCTGTTCAAGGTTATTCACCCTGACTTTGAGAACCTCAATGGTGGCATAGATTTCATTAGCATTGTTATAATCAGTAGCATTATCAAAAGCAGAAGGTTCCATGCCATCCCCTTTCAAATAGTTATTATCGAAATCCTCAGACTTCACCTCCATCTCTTCTTTCTCTTCTTCTTCATTTTGATCAGGGTTGGTAAAAATTTCAGTTTCCCCAGAATCATTTTCTTGACCTTCTTTCTCAGACTCATGGTTATGAGAATCCAAGGTAATATCTTGCATAATATCCTTACTAACCCTACCTGTGGCCCTGCTGTCACAATTTCTAACCCCTTTATCAAACACAGCAGCCTTAGCAAGCCTAGCAGATCTTCTTCCACCACTAGCTAAATTTTCACAAGACTTATTTCTATGGCTTATATTAAATAAAAAAACTCTTTTAACATTTTTTGCCATTCCTCCTTTTGACTAGCAACTTCATATGATTTTATGAAGTACAAATCACTTGAAAAAGCAAGCTTTTACAAGAGTTTATGCCAGTATGTTTGTCGGTACTAGTATTTCCAATCAGTCATTGAGCTATCAAAATGCAGTGCTCTTATGCAAAGAACAATCTTTCAGTTTCATAAGCATTGTTCAAAAACTGTCGCTGAGCATCTGCATAAGGAAATTATTGATTGGCTTAAAGAAATTGATGAGGGGAGGGGAAGACAGTTTCTGCCAGTAAAGCTCACATGTTTAATGAATAAAGGTAAATGCTGTTTTCTAGGTCATGGCCAAGCTAGATGCCAATTAAATGTACGAAACCCCTTTTTTGGAAAACCATTGATTAGCATATGAAGACCTCTTTTTAGAATTTTGCTAGGGGATCTCTTTCCATATACCTTATATTGTTCTACTTTTGTAATTGTTGATGTGCTTTTTGTGTACAACAACATTAAGTATGTAGATTACATATTTCTCTCAAGAGGAACAAGTTCCTCAAGGCTTCAATTACCTGGTCAAGGCTGTCTGAGATAACTTTACCAAGTAGAGTTATATCTCTACAGACAAAGAGCCCATTCATGCTCAAATATTTGCATACAGAGCTCTAACTTACTGATTTTAATCCACAGATTCTATTTCAAGGCTTAACAGAAAACATAAGTTATTCAATTTTCGAACATGTCTGATAAACAGATACTTCAACATATATCCAATTCAGCTCAAAGTATCTAAATTTATTTTTAATCTACCCATAAACTAACCATTTCCAAAAAAATATCAAATGATTAAGGGGAGGAAGAGAAAGGGTTCAGAGATAAGCCTGTATGTTTGGTTTCCACCACTGGTTAGCAAGTGTCTCAAGTAAGAATTGAGAAAAACTGCCTTAGAGAAATCAGTTTTGACTCAACTTTCACCTCAGACAATGCTAGCTCCAAAGGGAAAACAATCAACAGTGTGCATTCACTAAGCAACTGCCATAATCATGTGCAGATTGCACAAAGTAATCTTACAAAAGAAAATCTATTTCATGCATGTTGCATTGCTTACCTTTGTTTGATTTGTTTTCTCATAGACTGACTGTTTTGTTTTAGGGTCTCCATTATTTCTTGTTTTGGTTTTGCATTATGATTGTATGCTGTGAAATCCGGCTTGAGCATCATTTATCATGTTACAATTCAAGGTTAGGTTCATAGTCACAGTCAGGTTCTCTGTTTACAGCTTGTGAGACAATCTTCTCAATATTTGAGTTCACAGAGTATAAATGATGATTGTCAAAAAACAAAATTAATCAGTGGGGTCCTAGGTGCTGGGCTTGCAGGGACACATGGCAGTGGGCAATAAATTACATGACAATCTCCAATTTGACTAAGTCATGAGTCTACATTCAACACAGCGTTAACACAAAGTCATCCGATGCAAATTGGAAAACATATGGATCTGAAAATGGGACTAAATTGGATTGCACTAAATCTTAGATCTGTGGGTTCTTTGGAGAGGAAGATAGGTTTCAAATATCACCTGAAGCTTTGAAAAGAAAGAAGATTCAAACTTATCCTTAATTGGGTTGAAACAAGTTTTAAGTTGGACCGTTACTTACAATTTTGGCTTCATTTGGTGATGACACATGTAGGCACTGAAAGAACTTTGAAAACAACTTGATGGAGTTTGGGGGGCACATGCCAAGTATTCACTTATCTACTTCTTGGGCATCATAGGAATGGCTTTAAGTTAATATGTAGGGAAGTGGGGGCGTATGATCATGACACTTGTTGAGATGTAGGCCAACTCTAGAGGATGAATGCAAGAAAACAAGTCAAGTCTGGGATCAATAGGTGGCAAAGGATAGGGGCCTTGGAGCTTCTGATGATTGAAACTCCTTCAAATCTCTTAAAAACTAATCCAAACTCTTGGGGTTTATATGGTGTTGACACCTAGTAAAATAATTTGGTTAACTTCAAATAGATTAGGTTTTGTAGACCTAAGGACTCTAGGGATGACAAATGTTAAAAAGAAGGGGCTCCAAAGCTTGCGCTGATTGAAGCTTCTTCTAATCTTCGAAGGATGAAATTGATTAGGGCTTTGGGGATTGTCCAAGAATGACACTTGTCATCATTAGAGGGCCTTTGGAAGGTATGGACAGGGACAAATGTGACTTACGAAAACAATCAAAACTGTGACTTACACTTGCGAAGTCAGTAAGATTCTTTCATTTGTTATGAAGAAAGGCAATGATTCCTTTTTTCCAAAGGATCAATAATATTTTTGTTGACATAACCAACAACTTTTTCTTTGTGTTAGATAAACCCTAAGTCTTGTCCATATGAAATACCATGCAACATTTTTTTGAGCATAAATGATCACCTTTTTAAAATCTTCCCTGTACATACCATAAGAAAAGAGATGCTTGATTGTTTTATTTTCATTACAAAGCAAATACAATTTCTACATTTATTCTTGGTTTGGACAAACAAGCAGCTTCTGAAACACAGTCACTCATTTGTTATGCTTGATTGTTTTAGTTTCATTACAAAGCAAATACAATTTCTACATTTATTCTTGATTTGAACAAACAAGCAGCTTCTGAAACACAGTCACTCATTTGTTGCAAGACTTCATTGGCTCCATATAGGAAGACCGACAAATCTTGACAAATCTTAATGCCCAAGTTCTATATGACTCATTGAGGCCACCTTTATTGCTTGGGTCATAAGGGAAGCTTGGGAAGTGGGCTCACTTATCATACAATTCTTTAGCAGGTTTTAAATTGAATGGTATCAATGTATCATCATAAACCTCTAAGAGGTAATGAACAATCCAGTCAATATTTTTGTTATTAAAACTCTATAGGGTATTGTGATTGCCTAGGGATTTTTCATCTTTGAAAGACCTAGTGGCATGCATTTCCTCATCTAAATTGATATTTCCTTTTTGCTTCATTTTTGGAAAGATTCTTTGCAACCACTTCGGCACAAACGTCTCTATTTCCAAGTGTATGCTTGGAGAAGATGTGTTTTTGAAAATTTTCTGCATAAAATTGAAAAAGACTTGATTGGCTTCTTAAGGATCAGATGAAATCCTCCATCCCATGTACTTTTCATTGCTATGTGTTAGGAAATAATGTTAGTGTTCACATGGGTTACCGTTAGAATACTAATTTGTGTTATCCTAAAACAAAAGTGAGTTATATTAGCAACACACCTAATTATTCTAGGTGTGAGAAGAATTTGTTCTAAACACAACTCACATAGAGATTGATGAGTGAAAATAGGAGGGAGAGAATAAAGGTGGTTGAACAACCCACCTAGATTTAGTGTGAGAGTTTGGTGGAGTTGTTATATGAGTTAGACAACTCTTCATATATATATGTAATTCGTATTATTGAATATGAGAAGTCTGATTGAAGAATAGTATTATATTTGTGTAAACTTATTTATTTAGCTTTTATAATTTATGCCCAAATTCTCTTATATGGTATCAGAGCTGGGCGTCCTAAAATCTTTTTCATTGTTAGTTCAGTAAAATCACTATTTCTCTCTCAATTCTTAATGAAAAAAAAAAAAATTCAAAATGTTTTGGAAAGCTTAGATAGAGGAGAACAAAATCCAAAAATGTTTTGATTATATATTGCATAATGAAAGAGCAGTGCTGCATGGAAAATGAGGGACACAAATGTGATTTCAGAGTGTAGACATAGATAGAAATGAAGGAAGAGAAGCCATAAGAAATCTTTGCTTTGCTATTCACATTTGATTTTGAGCTGGTGTATCAGTTAATAGCTAGCCATAAGGGAGGCAACACCATATAAAAGTTGCTATCAAAATTCTTTAGGCACAATTGAGAGATCATGGTAAATTGTCTTTCTTAAATTCATCAAAAGTTTAATTCAATAGAGTGAAAAATATTTTTGGAATTGTTTTTATATTTTTACGTAGTTGAAATATTTATTAAAAAGTGGAAGGGAGGTTGATATTATTTGTAAAAGTGTCAAATCATTTCAAGGTGCATTATGGGTGGAGCCCGACACCTTTGATTCTCTTTTGATTAAGGGGGTAGTCATGGATAAATTAAGTTTCATTGAGAAGTTTGAAGTTAAAGAGATTTTCAACATGGCAAATACATATATAGTTACTGCTAATAGAAAAAGATCTTTGGGATGTTGTCAAACCAAACTCAGTCTCACCAATTGAACTTGCTAAGTGGAATATCAAAAATAAAAAAGCATTGGGGACTACTGGCCTTGGCTTGTCAAAAGCATACCCACACCATGTAGATTTCATGAAATCTGCAAAAGAGATTTTGGAGTCACTAAACAAGCTTTTTGGATCTGAAGCAGAAAGGGCCAAGATGACATTGAAGCAAAGATTGTATGGATTGAAGATGGGTAAGGTACAAAAATGGCAAATCATGTAAGTTTAACTCCCTACTAAATCAGTTAGCTAGCATTAATGAAAAAGTAAAGGATGATGATGCAAAAGCAATATTTTTGAATAGTATGCCTAAGAGTATGTCTAGTATGGTGTTTACATTAAGCAAGGTAAAAATTAGTCTTGAAGGAATAATTTCTACTCTATGTGATCAAGATGAATGCTCAGAATCAGAAGAAGTATTATATGTACAAAAAAGGGTAAGTACAAATCAAATCATGTTCTTCCAAAAGGAAAAATCAAATGTTACTATTGTAAAGAAGTAGGACATGTAATTTTGAATTATAAGAAGAGGGCACAAGATCTACTAGATGATAAACTAGATCAAAATGCTTATTTGGCTAAAGAAACAAATTGGGAAGAATATACAAAAGATGAAGAACTATCTTTCCCTAGTGATGAAGAGTATCTATTTTAGATAAATTTAAAATGGAGGTTGGAGGCATTGGAGGAAGGAGGCTAAGTAGCACCTCCCATCAGCCACTAACGATGAGGTTGCCTTTTGTATTAGTGGTATTTCATTTTGTTGTTGTGTGAGATCCTTTGATTGTAGACTTCTTGGAAGTGTGATCAGTTGGTGAGAAGTTCATTGGAAGCGAAAGCGAGATAAGTTCTCGTATGTAGGTGATCATGTGCAACAAGATTTGGATAGCGGTATGTAGACCTAAAATTATCCATAGGCATATGATTCTATTTTCAGTTCACGTGATCTACTTTCTCCCCATGTTAGGTGTTAGGAAAGTATGTTAGTGTTCACATGGGTTAGAATAATAATTTGTGTTATATTAAAACAAAAGTGAGTTATAGTAACAACTCATGTAACTATTCTAGGTGTGAGAAGAATTGGTTGGGATTGTATTTAGAACAAATTAATATTATATTATAGTGTGTGAGCATAAAAATGTAAGTGAGTTGTTAACACAACTCATGTAGAGATTGAGGAGTGTAAATAGGAGTGGAAGAATAAAGGTAGTTGAACAACCCACCTAGATTTAGTGTCAGAGTTTGGTGGAGTTGTTATAGGAGAGACAATTCTTCATATATATATATATATGTAATTCGTATTATTGAATATGAGAAGTGTGATAGAAGAATAGCATTATATGTGTAAATTTATTTATTTAGCTTCTATAATTTATGCCCAAATTTTCTTATACTATGTATGGCCTTCTAGATTTTGATAAAGAATCTAGACCTAAGTTACCAATCTTGGTATTGGTTTGGGTTTTTGGGCTTGGTTAATTTTTTTTGAGGTTGGGTTCATCTATACAAAAACTTATTTAATACAAGACCCCCGTATGAACATTTTGTTAAAAAAAAGAGGACATTTGTGATGTCTCACAGAAATGAAAATCGTTGTCTGATTTTAGTAATATTCCCAGGAGACTACTAAAAATTGTTGTGGAAATGGTCAAATGATTTCTTTTCATCCAAAATTTGTGATGTCTTCCATTGAAATGATTTCGTTTCATCTTAGTTGTGTTCGTATAGTGCTTTGCAACTAAGCAGCCTCCATAATATATCAGTTCAAACTGCTTAAAAAAGTTGTTTTCTTTGCATAAATGCCTTTAAGGTTTACAACTGATCTCTCTTTAAGGTTTACAACTAACCTCACATTGCACTATCTCGACAACATTTAAATGAAATGAAATGTTTTTGTATTGTTAATATTAGAAACTAAATTTGCTGCTGTGAGAACATAAAATTAAATAAAACCTTATATAGATAAATTTCCTCTTTTCTACTCAAACTAAGTGAAATAGGATGAGAGTGGGTGACAAAAAATTGGAGTACAAAATTAACAAATTCAATCCAGAATTTTAAATAGAAGGGAGGTAAGCACTTGGCACCAAAAGATGGAGCTCACTATCTAGGACACGGATGCAATGCATGGATGTCTACATGACGTGTTGTAGTTCAGGTCACACATAGTTCAGGTCATGTGGGATGAAACACCAACATAGCAATAGCAATATTCCAAAATATGCTAGAAATTATGATAATGTTGAAACAATGCTATATGAGTAGGAAAACAAAATGGAGATGAGAGAAATGAAACCAAACCTTCATGCAATTGTAATCTTCAATAAACTGTTAGCTAAGAGGAGTAGGAAGGTTTGGGGTTGCTTAGGAGCTTGTCACAAATGGGTCAACCATATTTTGGTCTTTTGATCTCCACGAGCAGTCGATGATAAAGAAGCAATAGAAATGCTTGTGCTTTTAGCCTAAGTGTATCTAGAACTAGAGCAATAAATGAAATGTTGAGTATCACCCCTAGGTCTACTAAGAACAATAGCCTAGTGTGTATATTATGTCAAGTGGAAATGAAAACCCAACAAGTGCCAAAATCACACAAATGGATTCAAAACTGCAAATGGAAAATGGAAATAAAGAAGGCCAAAACATAATTCACCTCACACAAAGAAGAGAAATGAAAATCTACAAAAAACACAAGCAAGATGTCCTCAAGGGTGCAAGAATGCCAAGGAAAGCCAAGCTAGATAGTAGAGTGCTCAAGAAAGCCTTCAATATGTTAATATTGTTGGTGGATTAGATGAGAGCTTCCAAAAAAACCAAGAGTTGCAAGAGAGAGCTTCAAAGATTGATAGATTGAAAGATTGATTTAGAGATTGCAAGAGATTCCAAGAGATACATTCAAAAATGGAGATTGGAGGAAAGATAGAGAGGTTAGGAACTCGAATTGGTTGTTGTGATTTGACCTAAGTCAGTTACAAATCTCGGCCGCTCAAGAAAAGGTGGCAAAAGTGCACGGAAGTGGTTGCTGTATGAAAAATGTCAAAGGATGCTAGCACGTCGCATGGATGTCCATGCATTGTGTTGGCATCCAAGCACAATAGGTTTCTAATACCAACTGAATTTAATACCTTTGATTTTTCTCATACATTACAACAGTAAGTCTGTCACTATTTATTAGTTTTCCAAGAGAAGGCTTCACATGTGTCTTATATCATTTAAACTACCCTGGCTCTCCCCTTGACTGATGTGAGAATCTTTTTCATTTTGGAAGCTAAGCAAATCTCTCATTACAGTCCTCAGAGCATATACATAACAAAGTCCAAATTTAATAAAGCAATGATTCAAAATGATCCAGTTGGCCCAAGCAGAGAATCCCTTTTCTTCAATTCTCTCTGTTCAATTCAATAAAGCAATGATCCAGTCAGCCTTATTACAAGCAGAGCATTCCTTTTCTTCAATCCTCTCTGGTCAATTCAATAAAGCAATGGTCCAGTTGGCCTAATTACAAGCAGAACATCCCTTTTCTTCAATTCTCTCTGTTCAACCCTTTTTTAAAAGAATTACTAAACCCTCTCTAACTCTATCATGGCTAGCGCATACTTGTATAGCATCATGCCAATTGCATTTATAACTGTTCTAGTTTATATCCAGATGATTTTTGGTAACACACATAACTTGATATACACATAACTTGATATATTGTGGACCCTTTCTGTACATTCACCCAGTTATTTTCCTACCCCGAACGCCAACTTCAACGTATTTAAAATGAAAGCTTTTAATTGATTTGTGAGGGGTTTGAAACCCATAGTTGGGATGACAATCTGTGCTTCCTGCTGTTTCATTGGGTTTTCTCTTTCTAACATCCATCAAGCCTGGCTTTGCACTGTCCTCCAAAGGATTTTCTTTAATCATCTGACTAAAACCCAATTCTTGGGATGAGATGGCTTGTGCTTCCTGTGAATCCTTTGGGTTTTCTTTTCCTAATATTCATCCAGCTTGGCTCTGCACCACCTCCTCCAAAACATTTTTCTTAATCATCCGACTATGTATTCTATGCTCACACTATTTTCTAAGACACGCTTTCCTTCGTTTGTTACCTATGTCCTCTCACTACTACCCGTGTGCACAACAGACAGTGGAACAACTACCTTACTCCATCACCTTCCGTCACCTCTGTGCATGGGAACAACAAGCAACCCCCATCATCTTTTTTCACCTCAGTGCATGTGAACACCAAGCAAACCCCATCAATTCCCTTCACCTCAATGCATGGGAACAAGCAAACCTTATCATGTTCATTCACCTCAGTGCATGGGAACAATAAGCAAACTATGAGGTGCATTATTTTTACCACTTTCTAGGGATTGAGTATGGATGAGGTCAAACAACCTAATCATTATCTTGGAGACATTAACATTTGAGGATGATGTAGTGGATGCTTGCTTGATTCCAACATGTGGCATATGGCTGGCTTCAGTTAGACTCACGGATTTAGGAAGCAGGATAACTGTATGAGTTTGGTAAGGTATCCTCAGGATTAAGGATATCCTTATCATTTCTCATATCAACATGCTTTAGGATAGGTTGACTACTTAGTTTAGGGCCATTTTTATGCAAGTGGTTGTCTGTGCTGCAGAAAGGGAAGAATTCATACCATCCATCTCCACAGTCTCACAAATAAAGTTTCTCACATTGATTTCAATCTTCAGAGCATTAGGAAGGCGATTCATTGACCATGGAATGACAATCTAGCATCCACATATGGTAAAGAGTTTGTCACTTCTTCAGCCCTAAGCACTTTGCCTGATGATCTACAATTTAACTTGGTCAAAGCCAATATTTGGATCTCATGGAGTTGCTTTGAACAGCAACCTAGCTTAGTCCAAAATCCTCTATTATGAACCTTTCCTGTCATTTCAAAATTTCTGAAGAAGATCAGAAAAAATTCCTGTTTTAAGCACATCCCACAGAAGTTATAAAAAACCCTCAACTTTTGAACCCAAACCAAATTAATCCATTTATCACAGAATTTACTAGAAGATAAGTCTTCATGATTCAAACAGATAAAAAGAACCCCAACTTTTTTGAGCCTTAATTTAATAATTCTCCATTGATCAAAACAATGTTGTATTAACATTAGGGGAGATATGGAGTAGTCTGTCCTACCTTGTTCGACTTCGAATCTATTTTCCCTTATGAGCTTCAACATGTTCACATTCCCATCCGTCCTCCTCCACTTGAATATCGTCCCCTTTTAATGTCAAGCTCTTCTCAAATTGATTGGTATTCCAATAGGCCTTTCTTGGATGGGCAAAGATACCGAAATCTAGCAGAGTGAGGTATGTATGGTTTTTGCTATCTGAATAACATCATTTTCTTTCCCTTCAATTTTCCACTATTCTTCTAACCTTCCCCTTTTCCTGCATTAATTATGTTCACTATAGCATTGGCATTGAAGCCATGCAGCCACAAACTTTGGTTAGTGAAATGTTAAATTTGTTATTCCTCTGTGTACACGAGTGTTTTTCAATCCCATTTGAGTTATTTACTATTCAAGATTTCCAAGGGGCTTCACCCAAGCCCACCAACTTATGATTCACACCCTCTTCAAAGTCAAACCCACAAGAAACCAAATCCTGTACACTCAGCTGATTTTCACATAAAAAAAGTTAAAACAAAACAACAATTTGATGACAGAAATCTAACTTAGCTAAGTGACACATGCAAAATTAAAAAGGGAACTTGGAGAAGCCTGAATATTGTTCTTCCCTCAACCAGATCAAGAATTCCAAGTTCAGTGCCCCCATCCCACCTTGCCTCCATTCCCCCCTTCCCAGTAACTGTTATCTCCTTTTACCATTTCATTGGTGTGGAATATTTCACCCTTATTGGCCATCTCATCTGCTTGTTTGGATTCTGCATGTACAATATATCTTAAGTTGCTCATGAGAAATGGAACATAGTAAAAAACCTAGCTTCACTAATCAAGTCAAAATTAGAATTGGACTTATTTGAAGCTTTTAATTGAGTCTGTACTAGATTGACAACAATGAGTTGTCTTTACATCTAATATTCTTTATTGCTTTTAACAATCATCTCAAGACCTCGACCTTGAGCACTCCTTTAGTTGAAGGTGAATTCTTTTGTGCCTTTTTGGATTTGTTTCTGCTAGTGTTCCACATGGATGTGCCCTCCTAAAAACTGTTGTCTCTAGTGGTGCTTAAGACTTGGAGACTTGGGGGAAATGTCCCTTTGCCATCCACCATCACCATCAGTAGGGAGGAGTCATTTCCCTTAGATGGGTCATTTCTGGGGCTTCCTCCCTGATGAGGATGTTGAGGGGAAGCTAGGATGTCCTTGAGATCTTGAGGAAACTTGCTCACTTCCCTTGAAAGTAGGTCACAAGCCCTAACCCTAAAAGTTCTATTGGCTCCATCCTTAAAACTAAAATTTTAATTAGCATTTTATTTGAAATTCAACTTTGCTTATTGTTTTTGTATTGTAGTTGGTTGTTTGGTTTGATTTCAATGTTATTTTGGTAGATATATTCTTTTGGGCTCTTGAATTGCATTGATGTCAACATATTCTAGCTATATTGATAATAATTCATTTGCTTGTGACCCATCAACAACATTTTTGTAGCGCTTAGCTGCATTGTGCCAAAAGCCAAACTGAAACATACACATGCAAGAAAGAGTTATGCTGATGTCATTCTTTGATGATATTTAACAATCTTGTATATGAAAGTTTCAGTAAAATCTGAAATAATTCATTTTTATGAATATAAGCAGAATTTACTGAACAATTTATAAGAAAAGAACAAAACTAGAGTGTTCTTTTAGTTTTAAAAATATTTAGTTTTCTATGTGAGAAAATTAGCCAAGGGATACATTAAAAGCAAGTAGAAGAATTTATGCATCCACATGAAAAATTAGGATGTTTCTGTTAGTGTTTTAATGACTCAGATAATACAACTGAAAGCACTCAGAAAATGCAACACATAAGACAGTAAACACAGCAAGATACCCTGGGAAAACCCTCCTTTTGAGGGAGAAAAACCCAGCAAATATGTCTCTTATATAATGAAGGAATAAGAGCAGAAATCTGCTTACAACTCAGGCCCAGCTCATGGCCGAATTTGATACAATCGAATATGCTTCTCCTTGAAATCGGCCTGCTGCTGCAAGATGAAGCGCTGCTGTTCAAGTGCAAACTTCTGCTTGGAATGCGAATTATGCTGAATGAACTTGATTGAGGAAATGAACAAACATCACCTTGTATTTATAGAAAATAAGGTGACTCTTAAAGCAGGTCGGCTTCTCTTGAAAATAATAAATTACAAAATAATATCAAGGAAGGTCGGTCTCATTCATTTAAATCAAATGAGTATAAATTAAATAGCCATAGGCTATCATTTAATTTATTACAACTTAATGTGATCGTTGGAAGAAGCAGCCCGATGCTGCTAATAACATCAACACTCCCTTTCAGCTAGGGATGATACTTCCAGCTGCACAAAACATATCACCTCATCGTGATGTCGATCAATGTAGTCACATCCTATGTGAAGAACTTTTGTCACCTCATTGTGAAAGCATATCACCTCATCGTGATATCAACCATCATGGCTACCTCCATAGATGGTATGTATAAGTGCTCATCACTCAATGTAATGTTGTCACCTCACCGTGACTTTCACCATGGCTCTCCCAGAGGGTGAAACACAAGTACAAGAAAATCATCATGGACTCCCTCACGTGATGTTGTCATGGAGTCACACACATGACATCCACCATGGCTCTCATAGAGGGTGGAAACAAGGGATTTCACCTCGAACTTCTCCTGAGAGAAGAACTCATTACCAAGGGATTTCACCTCGAACTTCTCTCACAGAGAAGAACTCATTAAAGAGGATCACTGATACTGAGACTCCTTCTCAGTCAAGGCTGCATTCTCCACCATACCAAGCTTTTCTCGAAAGTACACAAACTTTATCTTGGAGAGGCGCTTGGTGAGAATGTCTGCCGTTTGCTCATCAGTGCTGATATACCTCAAATGTATAGCTTTCCTCAATACCATATCTTTGATATAATGGTACTTGATCTCAGCATGCTTTGTTCTGTCATGAAACACAGGATTGACAGAAAGCTTCACACAGCTCTGGTTATCACAATGAATGATCAAGATGGCTCATCATGATGTAAGGTCAATCATTATTGTATGTTTATTTTGTATTTTCTAAGGTTTAATCAAACTTTTTGCCTACCAGAAAATTGTTAAAGTGGCTGGCAGACACTATTGTTAATACTATTGTAATTTGGCTGTGTTGTGTATCTGCTTTGACACCTGCAACGTGACTAGTCATTCTGTTATTGCTGTGTCTAAAAATGCTTATTAGTCTAATCTGTTGCTCTGGCTGATAGGAAGCAAGCTCAGGGACTTTATTTGCTCGTTGCTGAAATTTTCCTGTTTGTTTATGTGCTTTCACTAATTATGTGCATAGCTTTCTCACAAAAGCATGGCTTTTCTTTGTATGTTGTCAATCTCTGTATTGGAGAGTTTATTTTATAAAGATTATTTTCACATTTTCTCATGCATACCTGGAGATATCTTTGCTGTAGATTCCTGCAGAAGTTAGCATGGCTTTTCTTTGTATGTTGTCAATCTCTGTATTGGAGAGTTTATTTTATAAAGATTATTTTCACATTTTCTCATGCATACCTGGAGATATCTTTGCTGTAGATTCCTGCAGAAGTTAGTCTTTCTATTCGCTATAAAGTAGTTAATACTCTTTGAAAGAGTTACTTGTCTTGGGTACAGTTTAAGTACAAAATGATTTTCATTTTTTTTCTTAGTACTTGAAAATCAAAAGCTAGTTTTTGTGTTGAAGGTGAATAATTTGTGCAGGATCAGAGCCATGAAGAGCAGAAATTTTACCAAACAGAAGAATATACTGGTACTCCAACCGGTGCTGAAGATGCATTGAATTCTGTCGGGGAGGTCAATCCTTCACTATATGTTCCACAGAATGACACTTCCTTGGAAGATGCTCAGGTAAACTAAAGGATTTTTCATTTTATTGATGTTTACAACTTCGCATACAAGTTCACATGTACGCGCATGCATAAATTTTAGCGATAAAACACAAGAATGCTGGCTTTATTTCCTAGCATTAAGAAGCTGAATTTTCCTTTTCTTCTTGCTGTATTCTATAGAGTTATGCCAACCAGAATCCAAGTCTTGATCCTACTGTAGAACAAAGGGAGTCTCACATGGAGCCTTTGATGTCTCAGCCTCAAGCGTCACAACAAAAACAGCATTCACCTGTGCAACAGGGCCATCAAGAGCTGGAACTGGACCCTAAAGTTCATGAAGAGCAGCTGGAATATGAAAATAAGGAGAGTCAACAGCATGCACAATACCATTCCCAGAATGGTGGATCATCAAGGGGTTATCAGGGGCAGAGAGGAGGACGTGGTATGGGTTATGGGGGTGGCCGAGGGAGGGGTTATACAAATGGGCGAGGTCGTTTTGGCAGGGGTGGAGGCTATTCAAATGGTCGTGGCCAGTACTATGAACAGGGAAATTACTATCGCAGAAACTATAATAGTGGAAGAGGACGTGGGAGGAAAATTACAGAAATGATGAACAACAACCATGTGGCTGGTCCATTGCAGGATATTGATGCAACACAGGCAAATTAGTTTCTTCAGTTATAATCTTGATGTTTCCAGTTTGGACTTTTTTGTTCAGAATGGAATTGCAAAGTTATACTTAGATCTAGGGAAAAATTAAATGTAGAACACTGGCTGTCTCTATTGGATGGATGCATGTTGTAGATGCTGGATTACTCTTAAACTTGTTTTGAAAATCTTCCCAGTGTATAAGACAAAAATTTATAGCATACCCATCAAGCGAGTTCCTGTTTGTGGATAGTTATGCTAAGCTTTCCCTTCATGTGGGGGACGACTCTGTACGAGTTACTTTGTTTTTAGCCAATGATGCATTCCTGGTATGCTTTGTTTCACATGCAGATATTTTGTCCAACTCTACACAACTTGGGGCCAAGAGACCTCGGCCTATGTAAACAGCATTTTTGATGTCTTATTGGATCATGCACATCTACGAGGCCATGTAAGAGCATCTTAATGGGATTTTAAGGTGGACTTCCAAGGACAAAATAGGGGCATACATATCATGGTTAGCTATTTTTATTAATCGACAGTAGATGCTGCAACAACAGGTGGTAATTTCTCTGAGACTGCTAATTTTTTGATTGACAGGAGGCTAGAACTTTTACTAATGATAATAGAAAAGTCATTTGATAGGTGTCCCATTTACTGTCATTTTTATGGATTAGGAGGAACTAAAAACCCGATGTCTATACGATTATTGATGAATCGTGCTCATAACATAGAATGCTTTCGTTTATTAGGGTTTTCGTTCCCATTGAATAAATAACAAGGTAAACCTCTTATCTTTATCAAACACATTTTGTTAATGCAATACAAAAGTTACCATTGTGAATGCTTTTTTGTTGTCAGATTTGTAGATGCAGTCCACCTCATGCAAGTGATCAAATAAAGTTACAAATGAGGATTTTGCCATTGTGAATGCTTTTTTGTGGTCAGATTTGCAGATGTTGTCAAGTAAGTTTAGATATAAGCTAAATCCCTAAATGATCGTGTATGGGTAGTTTAAGCAATTTAAAAGATTTTTCATGGTTGAAGATATGTACGCTTGAGTTTGAGTCAAAATCCCATAATGAAGAAACCTAGCAACTTGATGATGAGAATAAGAACCCAAAGACCAGTGTGCACCCATGGCAGAGATAGATGAACCGTTAATGCCACTTGTTTCTACGATTGGTTCAGACCTCTTCTATACATTAAAAGTTTTTTGACCTCATTAAAGACCAGGTTTTGGGTCATTATAGGTCCTAGAAGTATTCTAACAAATTTGTTGGTTGGGACTTCATGTGAATATTTTTGAAATATTTATTGCTTAGGTATGGTGAATAACCTAGAACTAATGGTTGGAGACTACTCTTAAAAGATAAATTTTATGGTAGAAGTTGGGTATCATAGATGCCGTGGGTGTATAGTGTTTATACTCAGTCATGACATGATGAAGCGAGGTTCCTTACATTCAAGTAGGGCGATCATGACTACACTATCAAGTTCTTACCCCCTGAAGAGATAAAAGTGGTATTTTGGATTTATGGCTTATCCATATTGCATTGATGGCGACCCTTCTAGTCATGGGAGCAAATTTAAAGAGTTTTTGAGTTGCTTTAAAATTATAAAATAGTGCAGGCCTTCTTAAGGAGCTTCTTTTGGATAGAGGACTTAAAACATATTGATATTTATCCAACAAGGAACATGCGACGGTCTGTCCTTATAGGTATGGTTATTTCTAGAAACCTAAAACTGAGAGGCTTACGCAAGAGTTATTTGAAACTAAAATAATCCCAACAAATCTTGAATGTTGCACTAGTGGTCTTGGCTAAAGTCAATTATGGATCCTATTTCTTGTGCATTGGTTGTGTAACACTCATTTGAATCACAAGAACTAAGGGCCAAATAAATTTGCGAATAAAAATATTTAGAGGTAGTCAATTCAAAAGGTTCCTTAGGGTGGGAAAGCGAGGATTAAAATTTTCAAAAAAAACTTGCCAAATCAATATTATAAATTGAAGGATCCATAAGAAGATTGGAGTTCTAGTTTTCATCTAAACACAGTGGACATGCATCACCTTTTAGCTCCAACTTAACCCCATTGGGAAAAATTCTAAATAAAAATAAGTTGAGAAACTAATGATAGTCTTGGAGGAATTAATTTTGGATAAATTCTAAATAAAAATAAGTTGAGAAACCAATGATAGACATGGAGGAATCAATTTTGGGTCTCCCCATCCATTACCCTAGGGACTCCACCTTTTTAGTCAAATTTGTGAATTGGATGAAAATTAGGATTGGATTGACTATAATTGTGACAAGGAAATTGGTTTCCAATAGCTTCTAAAGGGCTTCTTTTTGGTTGAATGTCCTAATAATAACTAAATCAAGATGTCTTGAAATAGGGAATTATAGCTAATAATAACTAAATCAAGACGTCTTTAAATAGGGGACTATGGCTAATGTATGGAGTACAGGATTGGGAAGTAAATTTTGACCCAACTAAACACATAATATTGAATGCATTAATATGGACCAAAATCTATAAACTTCCCTTGGAATATTGATATTTGATAATCTTGATATGCAATGGAAATTTGGTGGGAAACTTCATAATCATGGATGATAATGCTAATGAGGTGGAAGTAGGAATATATTCTTGCCAATATTTTTTAATCAACCTTTCTATCCTCTCACTATAGAATTTGAATTGAAAAACTTAACTATCCCATGGATATAATTTGTAGAATCGGAAGGTTAAAAAAATGGGTGTGAAATATAAAAAATCTTGAACCATAAGACAATAGATTTTTAAAAGGTTAATTGCAATGTAGACAGATCATTAGACAAAGGGACGAATCTAGAAACAATAGTAGAGGTAGATAAAGTGTTCAAAGAAAATATACCAATCCAACAAAAACTATTAGGAGTGAAAAGTAGACTCAATCCCTCAAGACATCCCATTAGGTGAAGACCAAGGAGTTTTCCCTTAAGGATAGAAAATAGAGATAGTTTCGATAGAATTTAAATCCAATAATAAGTAACTCCAAATTTTAAAAAATCCAAGGGAAGAGACTAAATCATTTGGTGATCCATATGAAAGAAAACAAGAATATTGAGACATTAGAAAACAAGAATATTGAGACATTACATTTTTATCTAAGGATGGTAAATTAGATAGTCTTACAAAAGGAGAAAGCTAATTATGGGGAGAAAAAAAGAAAACTAAAGGGAGGAAGTTCAAAATAGTTTTAAGAGTGAAAGATGGTGAGCATAAGAGTGATATAAAAAAAATAAAATATGACTATGAAATTTGTGAAGGGAATGGCCCTTCCTAGTAAACAATGAAGATCACCTCATGGAATGTTAGGGGCCTCAATGCCCCTAACAAACAATGCCTTGTAAGCAACTCTTGGACTATGAGGGTCTCCCCTTTCGGTGTAGGAGATGCTTTTCAATGGGTCACTTGGCCTCTGCTTGCCCTCTTGCTTGTCGCAAGGGTGTTGCGACTTGGTGGAAGGATGCTCTTTCAGATCATCTCACGGTGGGTTCTCCTCCTTTGGGAGTTTCTTCTGCGGAGGTTGACCTTATTGTGTCTTCTCAGGATCTTATCCTTGCTCCTCTTCTAGTGGTCCCTTCTGTGGAGCCGCTGTTGGTTTCTGCTGACGCTGTCTTGACTGTGCCTATTGGTGTCTCTGTGCCGTTGGAACCTTCTGTTGTCGATGCTTTGTCAAAACTTGCCTGTCCTTCGTTGTTCGACTCTGCTGGACCTTTGTTAGCTCCTGTCTCCGATGCTCCGCTGCTGACTCCCTCGCTGCATGGTGGCTCCTCTCCCGAGGTGGCTTTTGTGGATCCGCTCCCCTCACCTCGCTCGTTGGTTCTCGATTCCGAGCCTTCCTGGTTGATTGTGCTACGGAAGAAGAAGGGTCTCCCCAAATCTGTTGCCTCTTCACAGCCTCGGGTTTAGGGAGTCAGTTTAGACCCCTCTGTTTCAGAGGTTGTCTAATTTTTTGTTTTTCTATAGCTATCGGTCAACTGTTTCTGTTTGTTCTAGTTCAAGTTCTGTTTGAATTATGCTTTCCTTTGGCCCTTTGGGCTTTCTGTGTGAAGGGTACAATACCTTGTAAATGCTATTTATCTTATCAAAAACAAACAATGCCTTGTAAAATTCCAAATCTATATGTTCAATTTGAGCATTATCTTATTGCAGAATACTAAGCTTAACCTCAATGAAGTTGGAATAATACTAAACAAATGAAAGGGGCGGAAAGGTGATTTTCTGGAGGCTTATAGGGCATCCAGTGGGTTGGACATCATCTAGTTCCCATCAACAACTCAAGCCACAATATTGGCTATTGGGAAAAATTGATAGGTTAGTAAGGTTACAAGTTTATCCTTAAATATTTATTTTTAATTTTTAATATCTATAGGCTAGTGGCATGTACACTTGAAAGAAGGGTATGGAAACAAATTTCTTTCATTCTCCTATCTCTTATAAGGATAAGTCATAATGGGTGTTGTTTTTAATATAATCTTGGCTATCCAAGAAATAAAGGTGACGTAAACAAATTTACTCAATCTCAACTTGAATTTTTTGATTTTATCAACACTTGGGGTTGATCCCATCCCAAAGGATGTCACATATACACAAACAAATAAAATATTAGTATCAGTAATATCATAGAAATATTGAATACATTTAAAAATATTGTTTGAATTTTCATTTCCGATTAGAAATATCGATCCTCCCTATCTTGAGCTTAGATAATTTCTTAATTTATCTATGAATAATGGAAGAAAAGCATCCTTCCAATATTAATTTTAATTACAGGGTGTAGAGATCTAAAATTTCTACCACTGGTGGAAAAAATGTCTCAAAGTTAAAAGTTCTAAAATGCACAATTCGCATAGAAAACTAAACTTCATGAAACCCACTTTGAAGCAATGGAACACACAAGTATTCAAGAATATATTTGTTGAAAAAGATAAAGTGGAATTAGATGTGCAATATTTAAATGAATAAATAAGATCAAATGGTATAGATCAAAATGTATATTATTAGAAAAAAGAGCTTATGGTAAATGCATAATTGTTGCCAAGGGATGAGATCTTCTAGTGACATAAGACTAGAGAGTGTCACTTACAACAAGGGGACAAGAAGACCAAGTTTTTTATTGTTACACAAAAATTACAAAGAAAATAAACATTTCATTTATATCAATATGAGATGGTCAAATTTAAGACAACCTCTTGGATATTAATCTTGAAGCAATTACATTTTTTCAAGAACTTCTAAACGATATGGATGGATCAAACCCTAGAAATCAAGAGAATATTTTATATTTAATCCTAATTTTGTCTTGGAGGATCAAAATAAGATGCTTGATGCACCCTTTATCAAATAAGAAATTGAACTTGTTGCATCTTACCTACATCTAGAAAAAGCCATTGGGTTGGATGGCTTCCCAACAAGCTTTTTTGACAGGTGTTGCAATTTTCTTGGAAAATAAATGTGGGAAATGGTCAAGGAAATAAAAAAATTATTCTAAAATATCTCAATAAAACTTTCATATCCTTAATCCATAAAAATAATACTTATTCCCCCTCTATAGGTTTTAATCCCATATCATTAAGTAATATGATGTATAATATCATCATAAAGGCTTTAGTAAATAGACTCAAATTGATTCTCTCCATAATTATTTTTGAAGAGTATGGTGGCTTTGTGCCTAATAGGTCTATTTTATATGGTATTATAATTACTCATGGAGTTCTTCTTTCAATTCAAGTGAGAAAATAAAAAGGTATTATTGTCAAACTTGACATTAGCAAAGCATATGAAATAGCAGATTGGATTTTTTTGACAAAAATCATAGCGAAATTTGGCTTCTCCCAAAAATTGGTAAAATAGATTTTTAGTTTCATTTTGAGCCCCAAATATTTAGTGCTTATCAACAACAATACAAATGGCCCTTTTTATCCTTCAAGAGGTTTAAGGTTAGGGGATCCAATATCACCTTTTCTTTTCATAGTCATGTTAGAGGTTTTGGGGAGATCGATACATGTGGCAATGACATTGGGATAATAAAAATGGATCAAGGTACTCAATAGAGTTTATTTAATTTCACATAAATAATTTGTGGATGATATAATCCTTTTTGGAGAAGTTGGTATTAGATCAACAATTTGTGGATGATACAATCCTTTTTGGAGAAGTAGGTATGAATGAGATAGCACAAATCAAAATATTATTGGGAAAATATATAAAGGAATTAGTGCAAATCATAAACTTTGATAATTCAAAGGTATTCTTCTTTACTGTAAGACTAATGCTAGTAGAACTTTGATGTTTAAAATAGTAATCTTTGCAGTCCTCATTTATCTTATGTCTTGCCTCAAGATTCCAACAAAAAGTAGTGATGATTTTGAAATGATGATGAAAGATTTCGTATGGAAAGGCAACTCAAAATCCAATAAAATCCCCTTATTGGATGAGATACTAAATGTACTTCAAAGGAACATGTTGGAATAGGGTTCAGACAAAGCATTCTTAAAAAAAGCATTGGTATCCAAAATTATTTGGAATTACATATATATGAAACTAGAATTGAAATGCTCCAAAATATTTTAGTAAAATTATTTGGATTCCTCTTCCTCATCCTAAATTCTAGCAAATAATGAATTCTCCTAGGGGTTTACACTTTTGGAACCTCATTATCTCTTGTAGGGAATAATCATATAACATTTAATTTGGGAAATTTAAGATGGTCATATTGCTAAATTTTGGGATGATTCATGGAATAATTATCAAGTTGTGTAAGGGAGGGGTGACCTAAATAAAGAAAAAAACAATAATAATTGTACTCTAGGGAATGAAAGTCCATGATTCCCTAAATCTAAGGTTTGTTGATGGGATAGTTGAGCAGTCATGGAGGAATATGAAAGACATGGGATCCCACAAAATCAAGATGAATTTATTTTGGAGTTGTCCCTCCAAAAAAATTTCATGAAGGAAGATGATGATAATCTCATATGGAGTTGTTTAAAATTTGGCTACTATACCATCAAAATGGGCTATAAATCTACCATTGTGTACTTTAGCCAACACAATTATATTGGAGCAATAATTGTTTCCCCAAAGTTGTTGCTTTTGTTTGGTTTGAAATATATAATTTTAAAATTGTGGATAGATTTTATAAAATTAGGATACTCTGGTCGCTCAAATTGTTTGCTTTATATATTGGTTGAAGAATATATGAATCACTTGGTCATATCTTTCCCCTTCTCACAAAGATGTTGGCGATGAATCTATGCTCATCTAATTTGGTTAGGAACACTCCTTGCTAATATTCTTGAGATATTAATCACTTGGCCTAATATCCATGATAACTTTAAGAAAAGGCCCCTAATTTTTTTATAAAATCTTGGTAAAGTGCTTTAAAATTTTCAAGGTAAATCTTTCCTTTTAGAAAATATTAAATTTTAGCAAATTTATGCTCATCATTATAAATTTGTATTAAATCTTGGTGAATACTGGCTAAGATCATTAATTACCATTATGAACCATTTCTTTTAAGAAAATATTCCTAATTTTTTTTTATTAACACAGGCTAACCATAAAACTATATGTTATCTAGATTATGTGCCCCTCATTATTTCCATAATTGGTTAGTCTAGCCCCTCATATAATCTTTTATGTTTCTATGATGATGGAGCACAGGCCTATTAGGGTCAAGGGATACCACCTCCTCATGTGGTCCTAGGAAAGTGGTCTTAGATCACTCTTGTCATGATATAGGCGGGTCCCTTGCCACTAAGTACATAACTACTATTGGGAAGGTGTTGGAACACACATGGACCAAACATTTGAAAATTAAAATAAATGAATTGACACCATCAATTTCATCTCTAATTTATGGTTTTGATTTCTTTTTGGAAAGTAATAAGCATGTGCAATTTAAAATGTTGACCCATTCCTAGAAGTAATTTGGACCATTAGATTGTATATTTTTCAATAGGGATATACATCGTTAATCAATATACAATTGAATAGTTCAAAAGGAATTTTGGGAATGAGAAAACATTTTAATCAAACATGCTTATTACTTCTAAAAAAAATAAAAAACCATTAATTTAGAGAGAAAATCAATGGTGGAAAATTGAAATGCAAACTTGTTTTTGCATGTAGATTTTTTTAAAAATTAATATAAAAATTGGATATAAATAAGAATAATAATTTCTATCAATTGAAAACACTACCAAACAGTTGCAATCCATATATGAATCATCATTATTTCTCTATTGATCACATATGTGGGTAGTCTCGCTCATGCCTCATCTTGCAACAAGAACACTAGAAGAGCCATTACAAGCATTGCATAAAGTAAAGACTTGTCATATATTATAGATATTATCTCAATTTATTATCCATACAAACATAAATAATAATATTAGTACATGAATTATATGCTACCTATATTCTTCATAATCATGAAATTTGAGGTCTCTAATGCTATAGTTTTTAAAGGCCACAACAATAAAAGAAAGAAAAGAGAATACAAGTGTTGTGTGTTGCAATGCAACATTGAAAATTCATGTTTGGTGGTCATGTTGTTTCCATAGAACTAAAAGGTTTGCCTATAATTTATCTTGCAACAAGGCTTGTGCCTTGCACACACACCCCATTTTTAACTTGTCAAAATGGGGACCCCCTTTTTTGTTCTTTTGCTTCCCTTGTTTCTCTTTGTATCCTTTTGTTTTTTTGGTCTTTTCCTTTTGGATTTTATTTCCCTTTTCTTGGTTTGTCCCTTAATTATTTGAGTATGCTATCTTTATTAATCTTTTCAACTTGGTCATTCGGTCATGCCTTCCATGGCATCCCCGAACCTTGATATGCTATTATAGGAATTTCAAAGTCGATCATCTTGACATGCTTATTAGATTACCTTGAAACTCCGATGCCCATATGATGATGTTATCTGATCTACATCCTTGGATTGAAATTAATGGTAAATTTCTCATTCATGTGTCTTCCCCTTTTATTCCTCATTTTTCTATTTTCATATATGTTTTGATTTTGCTATTTTATCCCACGCTCTGGTAATTTCAAAACCTTCATTTGTGATTTTGGATTGTTGGGTTTATTGGTAGCACATTAAGTTACAAAGTGTTTTCTATGAGTGTGTTCATGTGTGTTGCTGTGTTCATGGATGTTCTTGTGGTTTATTGTCCACTATACCATGCCCTTTATTTTTATTGGGTAGGGTTCTTCCTATTTTTTGTTTTTCTTTCGTTGCTTCTTGCTATGTGTGTGTATGTTTCTTTACGTGTTCTTTTTTGTTTTTTGTTGAGTACCATTTTTTCTTTTATTTTTCTTGTTTTGTGGTTGTGAGTTTTTGTTCACATGCCCTTGTTTGTTTTGGGTTGTTCCCCTTCGATAGATACATCTATTAGAGTTGTGAACCCTTTTTTTCGTTGATGATGTCAATGTGATGTCATTAGTTTTTTGGGCCTTTGGAGTTCAAATTCATGCTATTCCTTCTCCCAAAACCTTGAATTTATGCCTATTAGGCTTAAATGATCCTATGCTTTAGAATTTTTTTTGTTCATTAAGGTTTCAAGATATTAGAGTTCTTTATCCTTGTTGAGGTCCAATCTCGATAAATTTTCAATACAATATCCTTTTGGGTCACAATTTTGGTTTTTCCTTACTCAGGTACCTTATTATTAGTTGCTTTGAAGTTTAGTTCTAATTTATATTGACACAATATCCTTTCACAGTCAAAGCTTCAAAGTTCCTTTACCTTAGCACCCCATTGTTTCTTTGAAGGTTGACCTTGACATACTTCAATGCAATTTCTTTTTGGATTGTCGGGTTTCCATTAAAGGTTTTTTATGATGATGCCATGATGATATCATGATGTCATCCCATTCAAATTTCAAAGTTTTCTTATCTACGTATCGATTTAAAATTCCCTCCAAAGTCCAATCCCAATCCAGTTGGTGATGTCATGCTTATATCATGATGACATCATCTTCTTGATATCATGCTGATGTCATCCTTCCATCAAAATTTTAGACTTTTAGATTTTTCTTATCCATGTATTGATTTAGCATTCCCTCAAAAGTTTTGATCTTGATCTATTTGGTGATGTCAACTTCTCATCAGGCTTTCAAAGTTTTCTTACCTCGATACCCATTTAATAGTTCTCCCAAAGTTCAACCCCAATGCTTTTAAAGGAAAACTATTTTTGGGGTTGGACTTTCATAGTTCCCTTATTTGAGTACCCATTTAGTGACCACCTTGAAGTTCGATCTCGATAAATTTGAAAGGTCACTAGGCATATGCTATTGGGACGTCACACTTCTCAACTCTAAAGTACCCCTTTAGAGGTATCAACAACGCTGAAACTCTAATATTCCTTGGGATACTTATTCTTCCAATTTACAAAATGATCATGATTTTATTTTTTTACATTATTTACATCATTTTGGGAAGTGTTCTTGAATATGACAATATTTGATGGAATATGAAAAAATGTCAAAGTTTATTTGCATGATAAGGTACTTAACTAGAACTGCTAATAAAAAATTCATATAAAGAGGGAAATCTTAGGTGAAAGAAATGAAGTATGAATATAAAGGCTAGCTCCATGAATCCAAGATGTTCTCCCCATAGATAGAAATTGGAGACACTAACCTTGGCCATGTCAAATTTTAGAAGTTTCTATTGAGGGTTAGCGTAGAAGGAGATAGAACTTTCATGACTCAATGCACAACCAAGTTTGGCCTGGTTCAAGCTATTGTATTTTTGATTTTCCTCCAATCTCTAGAGATTATTTTGGAATGTGCCAAGGCTTACAATTAGAGACAAAGAAAGGTGTTTGGACCTATAGGCGAAACTATCTTAGACATTAGGTTAGAATTTGTAGAGAGAGTGTTGGGATCTCCACATATGCCCAATATGCAAAAATAAATATGGAGGATCTAAGATATTATGAGAGCCACACCTTGAGCTACAAATTTTGTTAAAAACTCCTTGTTGCTAACTAAAAGTCAACTAAAAAATGGCTAAGGTGATACACAA
This sequence comes from Sequoiadendron giganteum, assembly GCA_007115665.2. Lineage (NCBI taxonomy): Eukaryota > Viridiplantae > Streptophyta > Pinopsida > Cupressales > Cupressaceae > Sequoiadendron > Sequoiadendron giganteum. The sequence continues at coordinate 498,156,851 of CM021103.1, forward strand.
GAGTGAGTTCCAAGAAGGTGCTAAAGGTATGATCTCTTCTTAGCAGGGTCTTTGGGCAACCTATTTCCAAGGATCTATCATGGCTTCAACCAGAATTGCCTTCGATATAATGCCATTCAATGTTTAGGGGGTTATGATAGCCTCTTGCCCCCCAAATAATTTTAACATTTGGTTGAATAGTAGGCCTTTGGCCATGTCAAGCGCATACCTGAAGCACTAGCTAGATATCAATGTTGACTATTCATCATTGTTGGAATAATAATAAAATTGACTTCATATTCCAACAATCTCCCACTTGAAGTAAAATTTCTCTCTTGCAAATAAATCCTCATACTAAAAGACCAATGTCATTGTTGCCAATCATCAAGTAATATGCAAGCCTAGAGAAGTTCTACACCAATTGAACTTCTCTCTACTAATGGGCTTCATCACAATATTTGCTGGGTTTACATTAGTGTGTATCTTGGCCAAAGATATTTGTCCTCCTTCCACCACCTCACGTACAAAGTGAATCGAATATCAATATGTTTTTTTATAGCATGATATGCTGAGTTTCGTGCTAAGTGTAAGGCACTTTGGCTATCATAATGCAACACCATGTTGCCTTTCTTTACTTGAAATTCACCCAAAATTCTATGAGGCTAGGTTGCCTCCTTGCGAGCATGTGTTGCTACCATATATTCAACTTTAGTAGTAGACAATTCCACCACCATTTACAACTTTACCCAACTAATTGCACCTCCAACTAAGGAGAAAATGTAACTTATAGTGGAATTTATCCTATCTCCATCTCCACCAAAATCTGCATCCACATACCCATAAACCTGAAGACTAATCCCATCGTAATAGATAGCAACATCATAAGTGCCCTTGAAATACTTGAGAATCCACTTCACAACCGTCCAATGCTCAGTACCTAGATTTTCCATGTAATGATTGACTACTCCCATTGCTTGTGCAATGCTTGGCCTTGTGCACACCATGGAAACATAATACTACCAACTACTGATGAGTATGGTAGATGAGACATTTGTGTCTTCTCCACTTCTGTACTAGGGAATTGTTTTGAAGAAAAAATAGGAAATGGAGTACTAACGTTGTTTATTTTTCATATTGAAGCACTACAAAACCTTTTCCACACAAGTATTATGTGACAACCATATTTTCTTATTATTTCTCTCTATGTATCCTCATACCAAGATTCTAATTCTCCCTACCTAAGTCCTTCATCTCAAACTCTCTAGCATGCTGAGCTTTTAAATGAAAGATTTTATACATGCTGAGACTTGTTACCAACATATCATCAAAATACAAAAGAAAAATAATAAAATTATCATCATCACACCTTTAAAAGTAGGCACAATGATCAACCTCACATCTGCTAAAACCCAAACTCATCATGAAGGAATCAAACCTCTTGTACGAATGGCTTGGCACATGTTTCATACCATACAATGATTTTCTCAACCTACAAACAAAGTTCTCCTTATCTCTTTCCTCAAAACCTTTTGGTTGTTGCATATAAACCTCCTCTAAGAGATCACCATGCAGGAAGGATGTTTTTACATCTAACTATTCTAACTCCAAATCAAGGCTAGCAACAAGAGCTAAAAAAACTTTAATAGTACTTAACTATACAATAGGTGAATTGTTTTCATCAAAATCAATATTAGAATTTTGTGCATACCCCTTGACCACCAACCGAGATTTATACCTCTCCAAATTATCATTTATGTCCCTTTTCAATTTGAAGACCCACTTGTTCCCAATAGATTTTTGCCCCTTAGGCAATGAAGCAAGCTCCCATTTCTTGTTCTTATGAAGAGCTTCCATCTCCTATTCCATGGTAACTCTCCACCTACTTGCACATTCAACTTCACAAGCCTCATGATATGAAATAGGTTCACCAATATCAGTTAATAATGCATAAGAAAAATTATAAGTAAGAGAGTACCTTTCAAATGCTTTGGATACTCTAGTGTATCTCCTTATAAGGGGTAATATATCAACCTGTGGCTCATTTGATTACTGTTCATCTTGCTGATTTTCATCTGGTACATGTAGATTATCATCATAATTTTCCACCTCAACTGGAATAACTTCTGTAATTTTTTATTCTTTACCTCTTTGAATTGATTTTTCATTAAAATAAACATCTCAACTAATTATAAACTTGTGGGAAGCAATATCCCACAATCTGTATCCCTTTGTACATTCTACATAGCCAAGAAAAAATACATTTTGTGGACTTCACATCGAACTTATTTCTATTCTCTTTAGGAATATGAGCATAAGCATCAAAACCAAATACACGAAGAAAGGAATATTCAACAGTTTCACCTGTCCATACTTCTTTAGAGATTTTATTATCAATACTTGTAGCGGCTGATATATTGATCAAGAAATACGCTATAGAAACAACCTCAACCCAAATTTGTTTCTCTAGACTAGTAGTATTGAATATACATCTGGCTCACTCTGTAATTGTACAGTTCATATGTTCAACAACACCATTTTATTGTGGTGTCCTAGCAACCATCAATTTCCTTGCAATTCCATAATCACTATAAAATTGGTTAAATTCTCCTGAACAAAATTCTCATCCGTTATCTGTTCTCAGACATTTTATAGTCTCACCCTTCTAATTCTCTAGTAGAGATTTAAACTTCTTAAAATAAGAAAACACTTCAAAATTATTCTTGAGAAGATAAATCCACACCTTATGAGAATAATCATCTATAATTGAAATAAAATATGATGAACCCCCAATAGATGTTACTGGAGCTTCCCAAGTATCTGAATGAATTAATTCTAAAACTTCTTTACTTTTGGTAACTTCTAGAAAAGCTTAGTCTTTCTATTTTTGAAACAAACGATGTTGACAAAATTTAAATATTTGAATTTGGCACCTAAGAGAATATTCATATCTAGTAGTACCTTGAGACCACGTTCACTCATATGGCCTAGTTGTTGATGCCAGGTTGATATCAAGTCTATTTCTACATCAGACGCCACTACAACTTCTCCACTGCTAGTTTCCCCAACCAGCTTGTAGAGATTGCCCACTTTTTCTCCCTTTAACACAAGCAACACACCCTTTGTTACCATGAGACAATATTTTTATCACTGAATTAGTAACCATGTTCATCAAAAACTCCAAGTGACAACACATTTTTCTTTAATCCTAGTACATGTTTGACATGTTGAATCGTCCTTACCATTCCATCAAACATCTTGATTCTTATGTCACCTTCACTAATAGCTTCATAGGGGTTGTAATTTCCCATGTAAACCATACCTCTATCACACGATTGATAAGTAGAAAACTAGTCTCTATGTGGAGTCATGTGAAAAGAGGCACCAAAATGAAGAATCCAAACATGAAGTAAAGAGCCTCTCAAATTAGCAGTTAATACCTCTCCGTCTTGTAATGGTGTTTGAACTTATATTGTGTTTTCTTTAGATGCTTGCAAATTGGATTTTTCTTTGCTTTCTTTTGGTAGCCTACAATCCTTTTTGACACGTCCATTTTTACCACAATTCCAACATTTTACTCTTTTTTCTCCCCTTGTATTTGGACCTGGTTTGTCCACTCTCATTATTTCTTCTTTCCTAAGTTTTGCCTCTTCTAATTAGGGTTTCATTAGAAAAATATCCTTGAAATGTATTCTACCTTGAATCTTCAAAAATTACAGTGGTCACCACATCTTCAAAGACTAGCTTCTCACTTAGTGTTGTGTTATTAAGTGCCATAACCAGTTGATCCCAAGTTTCAGGCAATGAGCACAATAATATTTTTGCCTTATCCTCTTCTTTAATTTTCACCTCCACTGAAGCCAACTTGTTTGTTAGTGTGTTGAAATCATTCAAATTATTTGTGGCAAATGAATTGTCACACATTCTCAAATTATACAGTTGCCTACATAACATAATTTTATTTGTCAATAAATTCATCTTATACAACTTTTTGAGATTGGACCACAAGTCATGTGTAGTTTTCTCCTCTGCAACATTGAATAGTACTAAATATCTTAGAGATAATTATATTTGATCTAGCCATGCTATCCTTTTCATTCCAATCTACCTTGATCATGGCTATAGGTTTTGATGCTACTCATTTGAGAGATAGGGAACATCCATCCTTCACCGGTAAATCTTGAATCTTTAGCTTCCATAAAGAAAAAATAGAACCATCAAAATTTTGCACCTCAAATATTGTAACCATGCTTCCTATCATTGTTACTTCTAAAAAAAAAACTTCTGCACAAACAACCTCACTCTAATACCAATTGAAAGAAAATTTATAGTACAAAATAAATAGAGAAAAACAATGCAGAAATTTAACACAATATTTACGTGGAAAATATGGTAAAATTATACCAAGAAAAACCATGGGAAAAGATCTTTCATATTTTCATTTTTGATGAAATTCATAATTACAACCTTCAAATTGTTTTTAGAAAACATGACTTCGAAAGAGTATAATAAATCCAAGTTGCAGAGTCCTTGCCAAACAAAACTTTCCAAAAATAGAAAGTACGACTTATTCAATTACATGTCGAACATTTGTCAAAATTACCATAAATAGGAAGTCCTAATTTTTTTTGGCTTCATTGGAAACACCTTCAGTGCATGCTTTAGGCCTTCAACCATGCCAGGTGCATACTTGAAGCACTAGCTAGATATCAATGTTGACTATTCATCATTGTTGGAATAACAATAAAATTGACTTCATATTCCAACAATTATTATATGGAGGATCCCTATCTAGGACAAGCCAAACCATCCAAGGCTATTACAAAAATAAAAGTACAAGGTAAATAATCCAATGTAGAAAAAAATTTAGGTAGAAGAGTAAAAGAAAAGAGTTATGGAACCTACACGACCATCAAAGTTAACACTGATGACGAGGAAGTAGAAGAAGAGGAGAAAAATTATGGAGAAGGTGAGATTTTTAGGGGAAATTTGGTTCATCTCAGAACGAACATCTGAGATCAATAGGTGCCTTCGGTAAACTACGTTTCTTCAGATAGCCTCAAAAGCATGCACTACTATGCCATAAAGCGGAATCATACATAGTTTATTTCCCACCATTAATCCTTAGAGGAAAGTTCATGCAATTTTAGATCACACAAGATCAAACAGTTTCAACAACATGCATTAAACAGATTCAATAAACATAATCATTAAACAAGAAAGATGGAACATAAGACATGGACACAAAGATTTAAATGGGGAAAACCCTTTCGGGTAAAAAACCCCACACTCCAAAAGCATAGATCCATTGTATTATTCAACAACCAAATACACAGTTAAATACAATGCAGGCTCTAAGCCTTTATATGGAGATTTACATCCTGCTCCATCTAGAGAAAATTTGGCAACATAGCCCCTCTCGATTCAATCTCTCTTCTCACTATTCTAGTGCACTACAAAATTACATACAGACTTCTCAGGTGTTACCAAATTTTTTTTTCGTTCCAACTTCCATACCAACTAAGCGGTCACAAGCAAGCTTAACCATATTTACCTTCAGTTGTCATGCTGTCGAAGTCCTATCAGAATATCAAAGGGAATTCCATTGCTGTCCTGTTGATAATGATATGTATCTTCTATACTGACACACCAACATTGCGAACATCCTATTAGAATGTTGAAGGGACTGTACTCCCTTTGATATTGATGTGTCTCTCCAATGTCCCTTCTTGTAGTCCATCATAATGTCGAATGGACTGCAAAACAACTCCCTTTGACATTGTAATGTCTCTTCAATGAAGCTATCAGGATGTCACAAAGACTCTCCAGTAAGTCCCATCAACATTCACCTATCAGCCTGATGAACCTTTACTGCCAACCTGTGAACCCAAAGCCTAAATCCCGAAGCACGTATAGAGATGTCGAGGAGACTTGCCATTTCATCCTGCCAAAATTCACCTATCAACCCGATGAACCTTCGACCGATGCCTCTTACACCAATAATTTTGAGTCACCTTTTTCTCAACATTCTCCCACTTGATGAATAACTTACTAGCTCCCAACCAACGCTTGAAGTCACTGTATCACCCTAGACACCTGCACAAAGTGCAAGATGTCCACCATCTTAAGCAGCAGTTCCAACCATCCTCCAAAGGAAAGGAACAAGCCATGGTGTATATGCACCAGTCTAAAGAACACAAGCATTAGATCTAACTGATAGAAAAGGATACAAAATACTGCCACCACTCCACTATGCTCACAAGCTATACACAAGCATCAACAACATCAAATTCAAAGCCTCAACCTGAACACAACCGTGAAGACATCCTCCAGAAAACAAGATAGCACATTAGCTAGAGAAACAATCAGGAAACTGATTGCTCCCATCCAGTTGACCAAATTTATATTATTGAGAATAGCACCCACAATAAGTGCTAATCCATCCAATCACCCATACCTTGAAGGTATCCACATCAGAAAACTCATGCCATCTACATAGCCAACCCATCAACTACAAATACAAGCTCCATGTGCCAACCATTCAAAGAAGACCAAACACATCCAATAAATCCCATTGCATGGGTAATGCTGGATCTAAAAATATCCAGGGCATAAAAAGTCTACCAACTACAACACATAGAAAGTATAGCCATGTAATACCAAGGACCATCCATAATGATCTGCAAATCCTACAACCAACTGTTGAAAGAAACATCTCTCTCAACAATCTTCCACAACTCTCCCATATTCTCCATATTTGACAGAAGAAAGAGATACATGAACCTCCATGTCATCACCCAAGTGACAACACATGACCAAAAACTAGTGATCACCATAGATCCACATAGAAATCTCACATCTAAAGTCATATGAATTTGAACATACAAGAAGAAGAACCAAACTAAAGGGAAAAATCTGAAAATGATAAACATGTAGCATGCCCTTCTACATACACATCTAAATTCCAATTGTGTCAAGTAAGATCTCCTTTACAACCCCAATATAAAACTCATAACAACATCCAACCCCGTTCAACCTCAAGAGATCAAACATAACATATGCATCATGTATCTACACAGATGTAAGCTTCTCAAAGAAGATCAAACTACTCCATTTCCCATCTCAGGAAATCAGTCCACTACCATCCCCTATGATCATCATAAATGAAAATAAAATCTCAAGGAGATAACCATGTTATCCATCTCTCACAACGAATCCTGTAGAACCATCTAATAGCAACTCAAGATCCATGTCTTATGAAAGAAAGATAAAACACCTGAGAGAAACAATGGGCATTGCCTCTCAAGTGATAAGCCACCAAGTAGACCAAGAGTGGGAATGAGAATTATCCTCCAAGTAATGCAATCCATCATGAATCCTCCAAGAGCAATCTCCTCATAGGTCTCTATTGAACTCACGTCTAACCAAGGTGTAGGCTTCTCAGACTTTCTGCTGAAATCTCATCAAGAGTAACCATCTCAACAAAAATTATCACATCTCAAGAGAAATATAGGCTCACCTCATTCTCCATGTATCCATGAGCACATTCAAACAATCATCTCATGCTAAAATCCAAATGTATCACTGCACTATCATGAAGTTCTCAAGCATATGACCAATTCACCCAAAACACAAAGAATCACCAAACCACTATCAAAGCTCCAATCATCTGAATCATGAACTTATCATGACATCATGATCTTACCATACCCCTAAGGAGATCACATTCTCTAAGTGAACACAACATGGTCTCTAGAGAAATGTATCATGCCAAAACACTAATCTAGAATAAAGAGTATATCATGACATAAAACAAGCAAACTCTAAACCAACATCACCTGTCAAGCACCACCAACACCTCAACCCAAAGACCACAAGAGTCCTCCATGGATCCGAGATGCTACACATCTTCAATATCATGAAGATGACCCATCTCCAAATAGTGTCCATGGAAATGTGAAAGAACCCTTCTGTAGCAACATGATCTAAGAGCTCCTCCTAGTAACATCTGAAACACTAAAGAAGATCATCCATCACTAAGTGATGAACCCACAATAATTGCTAAAGCTCCCACTGAACCATGACAACCAAACTCTCCAAGCATCATGACTAAGTCACTGCTAAAGCTCCCATTGAACTGTGACAACCGAGCTCTCCAAGCATCATGACCAAGTCACTACTAAAGCTCCCATTGAAATGTGACAATCAAGATCTCCAAGCATCATGACCAAGTCACTTCTAAAGCTCCCACTAAACTTTGACAATCGAGCTCTCCAAGAATCATGAAAAAGTCACTGCTAAAGCTCCCATTGAACCGTGACAACCCAAGCATCATGACCAAACATCCGCTAATCTAAAAATCCTCCAAGTCCACACATCAACATGTCCAAATCTGACAATAATACCAAGTGGCACCAAGATCTCTAAACCAAGCAAAAAATACCATCACTCTCAAAAACTTACACCAAGTTGTGTATCCAAGCTATTCATGACATCGTGATACATGTGCTACAGGTCCCCAACATTGACTATCCAAGTAATCTTGTATCATCCATCCTCTCATCTCAAAGCAACTACACCAACACACAAGTGACCATAGAAAAGGCCAACTAACAAGTCTACATCAGGAGAGAATCAAACTTCGTGGATATAGACAATCCACTTCCGAGTTGTCCCACAAAAAACATGTAGGTAAAGACAACCCACAAATTTGCACAACCCGTAGATCCAATCAATATAACATGCAAACCCACTATCACATTGGAAACTACAAATTTGAGATCTCAAAGAGAATATTCATGTTGACAACATGACTCAAGCACCAGATCATACACAAATCCAATTCGCCAAACAATTCCACAACCCAAGCACCATAGTCAAGGAATCCACCAAGCATCACCATATAAATGCTGAGTGACTAATCACATACCAACACTCCCATTCAGAGAAATAATCTCACTTCCTCACTCCATGCATGAAGCACACATGCGAAATTGCAACTATCTCATCTAGTAACACCCCAAAAGCCTGGGTCTAGAAAATAGCTTAACCGTAGCTCCACAAAACCACAAGTTTTTCTTGACCGTGTAAAACCTACAAAACCACTATGTTTGAAAAACACCCATGCACATCCATGCCCAATTCACATCTGGAAGACTCAAAAGCCTAAAAAACAAGCACCATAATATTTTAAACCATAATAATGGATTATCACAGATGAGCATAACCATAGTTTTTTTATGAAAATTTATAAAACCCTAAAATCCAAAGAACATGAAGCTGAGCCATGCAAGTACAAAGCATCCAAAAAAAGGAAAAGGTAGTTCAAAGACTCCATGCCCATTTTAGGCCAACTCCATAACCACTAACATGCACATGCATCGAGGGAGAAAAGCGATTACAAAAGCTTCTAGATCATCCAATGATCAACTCCATAGCCTACATGCAATCAAGGTAGCAAAAACAATGCCTTCCAATACCACGAAAAAGAACCTAGCATAAGCGCATAACTTCATAGCTAAAAAACAACCCAAGCTTCTCCATATCATCAGGGAGCCTCTCACATAGACACCCAATATGAAATATTTTCTGCAACACAACCACAAAGCAAAAAATACCACCCCATGCATCAAGATTATTCCACTGTCAACTACGAGCTTCAAATCACATCATTTCAATATGACAACTCCATTTTCTCCATCTTCACCATACTTAAGCTGTGTGCTATCTCCTAAAACTAAAACAAAAAATCAAGAACTTCCACTCACCAAAGGATCAATCTTCAGTCGATTCCTTCAGATTTCCTCAAGCTTGCTAGACTAAGAAATCTTCACAGAAGGAATACCCAGAACTAGAAACACCAGGAATGAGAAAATACTAGAAGAAAACTTTGATACCAATTGTAGGGGAAATTTGGTTCATCTCAGAACGAACATATGAGATTAGTAGGTGCCTTCGGTAAATTGTATTTCTTCAAATAGCCTCAAAAGCACGTACTACTATTCCATAAAGCAAAATCATACATAGTTTATTTCCCACCATTAATCCTTAGAGGAAAGTTTATACAATTTTAGATCACACAAGATGAACCAGTTTCAACAACATGTATTAAATAAATTCAATAAACAAAATCATTAAACAATAAATATGGAACAAAATACATGAACACAAATATTTACATGGGGAAAACCCTTTCGGGTAAAAAACCCACACTCCAAAAGTATAGATCCATTGTATTATTCAACAACCAAATACACAGTTACAATACAATGCAGGCTCTAAGCCTTTACATGGAGATTTACATCCCATTCCATCTAGAGAAAACCTGACAGCATAACCTATCTCGATTCAATCTCTCTTCTCATTGCTCCAATTCACTACGACATTACATACAAAATTCTCAAGTGTTACCAGAAAAAAAACTGTCGTTCCAACTTCCATACCGGCCGAGCGGTCACAAGCAAGCTTAACCATCTTTACCTTTTGCCGCCATCAAAGTTCTATCAGAATGTTGAAGGGAATTCCATTGCTGTCTTGCCGATAACAATATATCCCTCCGATACTAGCACACCAGCTTTGCGAACATCCTATCAAAATATCAAAGGGACTTACATTAACACAAATTTATATTGCAAAAAATTTATGGAGAATAAATAGAGAAAAATAATGCATAAATTTAATATAATATTTACATGGAAAATATGGTAAAATTATACCAAGAAAAACCACAGGAAAAGATCTTTCATATTTTCATTTATGATGAAATTCATAATTACAACAACCTTCAATTTTATTTTAGAAAACATGACTTCGAAAGAGTATAAGAATCCAAGTTGCAGAATCCTTGCCAAGCAAAAATTTCCAAAAATAGAAAGTATGACTCATGCAACTACATGTCAAACATTTATCAAAATTACCATAAATAGGAAGTCCTATTTTTTTTGGCTTCATTGGAAACACCTTCAGTGTATGCCTTAGGCCTTTAGCTGCGTCGGGTGCATACCTGAAGCACTAGCTAGATATCATTGTCGACTATTTGTCATTGTTGGAATAACAATACAATTGACTTCATATTCCAACAATTATTATATGGAAGATCCCCATCTAGGACAAGCCAAACCATCCAAGACTATTACAAAAAATAAAAGTACAAGGTGAATAATCCAATGTAGAAAAAAATGTAGGTAGAAGAGTAAAGGAAAAGAGTTCTGGAAACTACACGACCATCAAAGTTAACACTGATGATGAGGAAGTAGAAGAAGAGGAGAACAAATTATGGAGAAGAGTGAGATCAAGGTGTAGACACAAGAAAATTGATCATACCTTGACTACACTTGACTTTTACCTTATTCTAGCCATTAATTAATTAAATATTATTTATTTAATTATTTTATCCATTACCTTTATCCCATCTTGCTCTAAGTCATTAAATAAATAAATATTATTTATTTATTTATTTAATGTTTAACCTTCACCTTTATCCCCCATTTTAATTAATTAAATATTTATTATTTATATAAATGATTTATCCTTCAAATATTATCCCCTATCCATCCGAATCTTCTAAATCCTTCCAACCTAGTTCTCCATCCAATAAATAGTTTCCAATCCAATCTCCTAGCCAACTTAATCCTTCATCCATATATTCACTCCAAACCTCTCGAATACAACCTTTACTTAATCCAAATCCAATTTCATCCTCCATCCTCATCTTAAGGTCTTATTCTTATAATCCCCAATCCATTTCTAATTCATCATCCTAATTTCCACCCTCATCCAAAATAAATCCTAAAATTTCCTCTTCCAATAAATCCTCTACCATGTCTAACCAATAATCTATCCTCTATGCAATCTAATATCTTCTAATCCACCCTCATCCATCCCAACCCAATCCAATATCATGAACTCATATCCTACCCCGGAAAGACCAAATATCACACTCCAGGTCAACCCCAATTACATTGATGATGATGATGAGGATAGTCTTGTTGTCTAACCTGATCAAGATCCATATGATGATAGTGATGGTCTTGTGGAGCACCTTGAAGCCATGGTAAATATAAACATTTCTCAAAGCTTCCACCACTCAGCCATCCAGAATTAAATGCATTTTGACCAAACAATATTTAGCACAAGATATCCCATTACACCTCCACATATACCTAATGGTCACACTTATCCTACCTTTGACAAGGGAAACCAATTCCTTATAAAAATTTCCCCTCAAGCACCATCCATATCTCCCTATTACCCCTCATCTAAATACACTCCCCATCCAACATCTATATCTCAATCTTCTTCCATGTCCATATCATAATCTACGTATTTTTATAATACCCAAATCACCTCTAATCCTCCTAGCTATCATTCTAGTCCCCCAATCGATAATTTTAATCCTCCATTCAATCACAATCTTCCAATCCATACTTCTAATATCCCTATCCATAATCCTAATCCTCCAATTCATTCTTCTGAACATTCACCCAATCAAAATTATCCAAGTCATAATTTTAACGCCTCATCTAATCCCATCCTCCATATAATCCTAAAACATCCACATACCTCACTCCTCAAAACCTCCAAGTAATCCAAGCAAACAAATCATTAAAAATTCCCCATCATAATTTTGTGGAGCAATATCACCCCACACCCATCATTCCAATCCAAAATCCTAACACGATCCATCCCATTAAAACTATTCAACCCCCATTCCCTAAGATCCATGAATCTCCTATCCCTCTATCCACCCAATTAGAAAAATATATCCACCATTCCTCCCCCATCACACCATCCCTTAGTCTAAATAATGATAGCATAGATTCTCTTCCATGTCAAGAATGGAACATCCCTTCCATCCCATCCAATGATCCCCTTCCATCTCATTATCCTAACCCATGTCGATATCTCATCCCATATCAAGATCTATGTATCCCTCCCATACCATCTCATGAAGATTCTCCATGTCAAGATCAAAGTGTCTCTTAATCTCCATCTAATGATCCTCTTCCAAGTCAAGATCAAGACACACATTCCATTGCATGTAATGATCCCCTTTGATCTCATAATCAAGAGAGAAGTATATTATCCACTCCATCTCATGATCCCCTCCATGTAAAAATCAAAATTTCCCTTCAACCCCCTCTCATGATATCCTCCCTTCCACTCCATCATATGATCCCATTCCTAATCAAGATCAAATTATCCCTTCCACTCCCCCTCATGATCCATCCCAAAGTCAAGATCAAAGCATCCCTTCATATCCATGTCATGATCCTAATCCTCCATAAGATCTTGTCACTCCTATCCAAACTATCCATGAAACCTACACCTATCAAATGGGTTCTTCCACCTTCATCAATTCTGGTTTCTTATAAGAACCTATCATCCCTTCCATGTAAAATACCCCTCAAAAAGGACTCACATATTGCTTAAAAAATAATAAGTATCTCATTGGAAAAAGGATTTGTAAACCTATGCATTATCAAGGAAAAACGTTAGGCCTCCATGAGCAAGGCATATTAGAACCCATCCAAATCTAAGGAAATCCTAATTTTCATGGACTTGGATATCAAGATCAAGATGTTGGTATCCCTCCCAAAACCAATATCCATCTACTTAAGTTCAAACATTCATATCCTCCATCTTACAAGTCTATTTTGGGACCTTATGTCCTAAAGTCCAGTCTTTCATCACTTCCATCTATTTTGGGTCCCTATGTTCCAAAACCAAAACTTTCATCTCTTCCATCCATTTTGGGTCTTTACATTCCACCACCCATCACTCCTATTTTAAAATATATTCATCCTATTCATCCTATTTATCCATCCTCTCATATCTCCACTATCTCAAAATCCTTTCATACTATCATAAATCAAGATCAACCAAGGCACACATCCTTGAAATAATTTCAACATCCTACATACATCAACCAATCCATAAGATCTCCATATCATCCTTGTTGATGGTCAAAATAACACAACAACGTTAAAATAGAATATCACTACTCTATTTCTCCTGAAAAAGATAAATAATCTTAAACCATCTATCTTCCAAGGTCTCTGTAGCTGGTTCTCAACTGTTCTATTTTCATTCAGTGGCCTATGCAACTGCAATGTTCAAGGGCCTACTAGTAAAGAATACAAACTAAATAATATGAACTAGTTTAATGTTTGGGAGGGGGGTGTAAATAAACAAAGAAAGATAGAACAAGGCTTAGGACAAAAAAACATGAACGCAAATTTCTTTTTATCTAGGCATATAAACTTCGTAATGAACATTTCTTTAACTAACTAAAACCATAGAATGACACAATCTATAGAATAATCTATACCATTGCATTCACTCATAGTGCAAACTCAAAACATACAACCATTCATCATCACTTTTTTTTAAAAACTTTTTTTTCAAATAAGAACACTTCACCAACTCATTGTTAAAATTCATAGATCAACAAATATAAATAGATCTCATTCATAGATAACTTAATGAAATAGTTTCAGATCCAGAGTACTCTATTGATTTTCATCAAATAAGAGATATTTATGCACAAAAAAACTCATTGGCATACAAATAACTATTGTTCATTAACATTATCATTAACTAACGAACTTCTGAAACAAAACCAACTGCATTAAAACTGTAAAAGTATTTCTGAGTACTTTGCATGAAAGCTGAAAAAATCCTAAAAAGCTGTAAATACTATCCTAAATCTCTCTTAGGTAGCCAATCTTGACTTCAATCAACCGAACTTTACAAAGAGGAGAGAATTTCTACATATAGACAATTTTAGCACCAATTCCTCCTATTAAAAACTAAAATCCACAATCTGAGGTTTCAGATCCACAATTATAGGGACACTGCGGTAACTTCAGTATTTTCCTCTGCTATAATTGCTGAAGCTAAATAGGTGCACCAACTGCTCCTTTAACCAAAATCTGGACTCCAAGTCTTCACTCAGATCGCTACCACCCAACATGAATCACTCCTGACTTTCCAATTATGCTCCCTAGTCGTCCCTTTACTCAAAACTCATCCAAAAAGGTATATCTATTCACCAGATAATTAAAAAAATTAATTTTACTTGTCACCTTCATGCTAGGTCTCACGGTATTCACCATAATTGGAAAAAACATGTTTTATTGTATCATCATTTGGTCCATCAACCCAATCAACTTTAAATTCAGATTCCTCAAATTTCTTTTCTACTGCATCAATAGTTACTTTCATTTGACCAACATCCTTAGCTGCCCACCGCAAGTCACATCTAAGCTCCAACAATTTGTCCATGAGTGGAGACTCAACAATATCTCCTTCTGTTAACATCCCATCCAACTATTCCTCCCATGCATCTTTGATTTCTCCCAACGATTCAAGCCTCTGATCTGGAGGTAAGGCTTTATCAATAAACCTTGAAACAATTTCTTCAAATATACTTGTGTGTTCAAATATCTCACGAACACTCTTGAACATGATTATCCAATGTTCAACAAGATTCCATGACTTAAAAAAAAGATATATGAATAGACTTTGCAATAAATCCAATATCTTCTTCACCCAAAATCTGAAACTGGACCAAATCTTTATCATAAATTTTATCAATTGCCATAAGCTTTCCCATATATTCTTCGAGTTTCTTCTCTTCTTCCTACCATTTCCTCATAGATCCTTCTATAGTTTTGAATAATTTAAGCCCCATGTAATAATACTTACAAGCTTCATCTAAAAACTTATTCATATAAGCTTTAAAGGTATTAAGCCAATTATCAAACCATGTGGCTTTCTTTTTCATTTCAGTCAAACCATCTACCTCTTTTCTGCTCATTAAAATGGGGACCTTCGATGGTGTGGGCTGCTAAGGAGTAGATGAAATTAACTCCTTCAAGAAATATTTCATTTTATTAATTTGAGACTTAAGCTCATCTTTAGCCTGCTTATCTTTAATCAACTTGGAGTTGGTAGTAGTGGCAACAATATCAAGTAAATTTATTTGCTGATTTCTAGTGTGCTTTCCCAGATTAATAGTAATTATTTGATAATCTTCTGGTTGCAATTATCTATCATCCTTATCAGCAATTGGGGTAGCAATTTCAGCTACCAAATCTCCTTCATCAGTAAGCTTGGTTGAATGTACTGCACAGGCCTTCTTCTTTGCCTTTACTTTTTCAATTTCTGCCCTCATATCATCCCACATTACTGGTTGGGCCTGTACTTGCTGCCTCTTCTCTAGATTTAATTTCAGCCAAGTGGGTATAGCTGAAAGGAAAGCAACAGTGTGGAAAATTCCTTCCTAATGCAAAATCCTCAGAAGAGAAGTACAAAAGAAATGTCACTTAAAAAATTTCATACATTTGAGATGCACATTCAAGGAACAACATGAGAGACAAAATATATCACACATAGAGATAACACCAGATATACGTGGGAAAACCCTTACGGGAGAAAAACCCACCACACCAAGTAAAGTAACTTTGTATTATAGTAAATTAATTACATACATAGTTACAAACTTCACTCTTAGATGTTAGCTCACAACAACATCCCTTGGTCGACCTCCAATCGCAGACTTCACCTCATTACATGCACTCACTGTTGCAATGCTTGTAAAGCATACAATGAATTCTCTCTCACTCTCCAACAACCATTAGGGTATATTTAATCACTTGCTTCACCGACAAGCTTTCTTCAACTCTGGTTACGCTCACCGCCCTGCAACACACATCGGGCCACCCAGCATTAAAATCGGTTACAAAAACTATTGCTATATTTCCACTCTGTCAACCCCCGAGTGAGAATGTGCATTTAATGTAAATATATCGCTATCAGAAGATAAAGCTTTCGACCAATGATTGTTGATTTACAACAATGATGTAAAATCAACAAATGATATCATGCCACATGTCGACACATCATTCATCCATCACTTTGACTATCACACCAAACAATCGACTGTTCCTTATGCTCCTTCCACCGCACCACCGCTCGTGATCCAAAAGACCCTCGAGGTAAGGTGGTATACTGCGCTACTGCTCGACGGGTGTCAAGCCCTCATGATATGGTAGTATAAACCACACTACCGCATTAGAGCTTGTAGACACCGTGGTATGGAAGTGCCATCGCGCTACCACTCGATAGTCAAGAGATCCTCATAGTATGGCGGTATCGCCACACAACTTCCAGACAATGATGGTGCCCTGCGCTACCGCTCATCAGGTTGAAGGTTCCTATGGTATGGAGGTATCACCACGCTACTGTGCTTCTACATAAAAGTTCCTACGGTATGGCGGTATCACCGCGCTACCACCAGACAACCAAGATACCCCCGCGGTATGGAGGTAGACTACGCTACCGCACCTCTTCCACAAACACCTAGCGTTATGGAGGTAAAGTCACAAAATCCAAAGGGAAATCTTCCAAGTCTTTAATAGAGGTTCAAGCTAGTAAGTTGAGGCACATTTTCCAACAAGCTCCCACTTGATGAAGACTTACTGGCTTCCTCCATACTCGAACTTAATGAAGATCATAGGCCCCAAGGCCCATTGAATTGGCACACCACCTGTACTTGTCTTCATGGGCTTTGTCAATGCATCAACGACATTCTTCAGAGTATCCACCTTCTCCAGATTAACCTTTCCATCATCCACCATAACATGAAAGAAATGATACTGTACATCAATGTGCTTCGTCTTGGAATGTAATGAGAGATTCTTCGCCAAATAAATAGCACTCTCACTGTCATAGAAAATCATAATCAGTCCTGCATTAAACCCGATATCTAAACATAAATGTGTAAGACAAACTACTTCTTTGCAGGTGTGTGTTGCTACCTTATACTTTGCCTCAGTAGTAGATAAAGTGACTACAGCCTGCCGCTTGCTCATCCAACTCACTGCTCCACCAAATAACATGAAGATGTATCCACTGGTGGATCTTCTACTGTAAATGTCCCCTGCCCAATCAAAACATACCCACAAATGCTAAGAGATCTTTGTGATCTTGTCAAATTGCCATGATAACACATAGCAAACTCTGAGGTACCCTTCAAATATTTGAAAACCCTCTTCACAGCATCCCAATGCGGCCTTCCTGGGTTAGCCATAAATCAACTAAGAACTCCCACTGCTTGGGAAATGTCTGGCCTACTACAGACCATTGCATACATTAAACTTCCAAAAAAACTTGCATACGATACCCTGGTCATGTCCTCCATCTTAGTAGAAGACTTTGGACAGTCTTCAACAGATAGCTTCATTCGTTGCAACACTGGAACAACTAGCTGCTTGCAACCAGTCATTCCAAATCTCTCAAGGAAATTATTGATATACTTACTCTGGATGAGCCAAAACTTTCCACTTCCTCTATCACTTTTTATTTCCATCCCCGGAATATACCTTTCTGCACCCAGATCTTTCGTTTCAAACTTTGCAGACAACTAAGACTTAAGATAAAAAATCATAGTCTTACTATTTCCTATGAACAACATATCATCCACATACAGGGTAATAATAAGCACATGATCACTTTCAATTTTGTAATACAAACAATGATCAGATTTTGATCTCTCAAATCCCAATGAAAACATAAAGGTTTCAAAAATTTCGTACCACATTCTAGGCAATTATTTCAAACCATATAGAGATTTCTTTAACTTACAAACCGGGCTTTATTTACCTTTTTCAACGAAGTGCTCAGGCTAGGACATATAAATTTCTTCTTCCAGCTCTCCATGGAGAAACGTTGTCTTCACATCCATTTGCTCGATCTCTAAGTCATACACGGCTGCAAGTGACAAAAGAAATCTGATAGATGTCAGCTTAGCTATAGGAGAAAATATTTCTCCATAATCAATTCCCTTCACCTGGGAATAGCCTTTTGCGACCAACCAAGCTTTATACTTTTCAACACTACCATCTAGATTAGTCTTCTTCTTAAATACCCATTTACAACCAATAGGCTTTCACCCTTCAAGCAAAGGTACCAAATCCCAGGTTTCATTCTTTTTCAATGATGCCATTTGTTCATTCATGGCTCCCAACCAAGAATTTGAATCAGACATATTAATCACCTCTTTCATAGTCCTAGGCTCATCAGTGCTAGTAATCAAAGCATAGGCATAGTTCGAGTCCAACATAGAAAATCCATACCTATCAAGTTGATGCTTTTCATGTGTAGACCTCCTCATAGGCTGAGGCTGAGGTTGTGGTTCTTCTTCTTCAGAACTCTCAGAGTTGCTTGAACTCTCCTCAGTTTCAAGTACACTATGTGGTTCCTCTTTTTTTGGAGTTTGAGGAATTTCAACTACATCATTCTTCTTTTTCCTTTTATCTATCTCTAACTATGGATCAACTACTGAAGGCTTCAACTCATGAAAGATTACACTTCTGCTGTACAAAACCTTCTCAGTAATAGGGTTCCAAAGCTTGTATCCTTTCACACCAACACCATAGCCAATGAAGTTACATTTAAAAGCCTTGTTCTCCAACTTTCATCTTTTCTTATTCGGCACATATGCATATGCCTCACAGCCAAAGACATGAATATGTCTCAGAGAGGGCTTCTTACCAGACCATGCTTCCAAAGGTGTTTTATCAACAAGAGCCGAACAAGGTGAACGGTTTACCAAGTAACATGCTATAGCCACAACCTTAGCCTAGAACTTCTACTCTAGACCAACACTGCTCAACATACTCCTCGCTCTTTCCATTAGCATCCTGTTTAACCTTTCAACAAATTCATTCTATTGTGGAGTATAAGGCATAGTTTTATGCCTTTTAATCCCATGGTCTTTGCAGTACGTTTCAAAATCTACAGAAAAAAACTCACCGCCATTATCTGTCCTCAAACATTTGATTTTACTTCCAGTCTGATTCTCTACCAAGTTTTTAAACTCTTTAAAATGACTGAACACTTCTGATTTACTCTTAACAAAGTATACAAATTTCCTTCTCGAATAATTATTAATAAAAGAAACATAATATCTAGACTTCAATAAGGAAGGAACATTCACTGGACCAAATACATCAGAATGAACATAATCCAGTACACCAAAAGATTTATGTGGAATCGAATAAAATGAAACACGATGTTGCTTTCCATAAATGCAATGTTCACAAAAATTGAACTCAAGGTTGCAATCAATAAGCCCTTCATCAAGATTTTTATTTTTCAAGGTTTTTAAACCTTTCTCACCTATGTGACTGAGTCTATGATGCCACAACATGGTCTTCTCTGCTGGGAGTTTCACCTCCAAGGAATTTGCACCCAAAAGAGCATCATTCTCCTTCTCTACATGAGCAATTTTTCTTGACTTTACAGAGATGTTGTTACATTGAACAAGACATGCATCCGGCTTGTATAGAGTGCTTGTGCGTACACCCTTAGCCAACACCATTGCACCTCTAGTCATCTTACAACCTCCACTCAAGAAAGAAACTTTCACACCAACATCATTCAACTTACTGACCAAAAGCAGATTATGAGCCAAACTTGGTCTGTGTAGTACATCACCAATCCCTTTGATTCTTCCATTAGGGAATTGGATTTTGACTCTTCCTCAACCAAAAATTTCTAGAGTTGAATCACTTGCCAAGTACACCTTTCCATCATCATATTTTTTGTACTTAGTGAACCAATCTCTGTGTGATGTCATGTGAAAAGATGCACCCGATTCAATCAGCCAGACATCATCTGATGCCTAAGTCGCCAAGGCTGTAATGAAGGCATCTGCATCACTATGAGAAGTCATTGTTTGAAGAGTTATTTTTCTTCTTCTTTTTCTTCTCCTTACAGTCCTTTTGGATATGACCAGATTGCCTATAGTTCCAACATTTCACCTTGGAATTTTTACCAAGAGACTTTGATCTCCCTTCAGATTTGGATTTAGACTTCTTGTCTTTCTTCTTGCCTCTCTCCTTTGATCTACCCCAAACAACAAGAGCCTCTTTGGCCATCTCAGAAGAATTCCTCCTCATTTCTTCTGAGAGTAACAAGGCAACCACGTCTTCCATCTTGAAATTAGTTGTTGTACTTCCAATAGCCATTACCAGATGGTCCCAAGTGTCGGGTAAGGAGCATAACAAAAGCATGCAGTGATCCTCCTCTATCTTCACACCCACAAACGCTAACTGAGCAACAATCATATTAAACAAATTCAAATGGTCTGCTATAGATGCACCTTCTTCCATTTTCAAGGAGTACAACTTATTCCTTAAGAATAACTTATTCACCAGATACTTTCCCTGATAAATGTCACCAAGTTTCTTCCATAATGAAGCTGCAGTCTTCTCATGGACGTTCAGGAGTACAAAATCGGCCAGACAAAGTCTTATCAATCCTCTAGATTTTTGATCTGCAAGGTCCCAATCTTCTTGCTACATAATTTGTGGCATAGTTCCAGACACAACAATCCAGAGGTCTCTATCCACCAACATGTCTTCCATTTTGAGTTTCCATAACTCAAAATTGTTGCCATTGAATTTTTCAATTTCTACTCTACTTGATGTACTTTCCATCTCAAAGAGTAGACTAAGTAATCGGTTCTTCCTTTGCAAGACTCCCACTGAAACAAGATTAGCACAAAAACGAACCCTACTCACAAGGATAACACAACTGGCCAGGCTCTAGTACCACTTGAAAGGAAATAAAAAGTGCGGAAAACGCCTTCATAATGCAAAATCCTCAGAAGAGAAGTACAAAAGAAACCTCACTTAAAAAGTTTCATACATTTGAGATGCACATTCAAGGAACAACAAGAGAGACATAATAAATCACAAACATAGAGATAACACCAGATATATGTGGGGAAACCCTTACGGAAGAAAAACCCACCACACCAAGTAAAGTCACTTTGTATTACAGTAAATCAATTACATACAAAGTTACAGACTTCACTTTCAAATGTTAGCTCACATCAACATCCCTTGGTTGACCTCCAATCGTGGACTTCACCTCATTACATGCACTCACTATTACAATGCTTGTAAAGCATACAATGAATTCTCTCTCACTCTCCAACAACTATTAGGGTATATTTAATTACTTGCTTCACCGACAAGCTTTCTTCAACTCTGGTTACGCTCACCGCCCTACAACACACATTAGGCCGCCCAACATTTAAATCGGTTACAAAAAATATTTCTATATTTGTACTCTATCAACCCCCGAGTTAGAATATGCTTTTAATGCAAATATATAGCTATCAGAAGATAAAGCTTTTAGACAATGATTGTTGATTTACAACAGCGATGTAAAATCAACAAATGACATCGTGCCACGTGTCGACACATCATTCATCCATCACTTTGACTATCACACCAAACAGTCAGCTGTTCCTTGTGCTCCTTCCATCGTGCCACTGCTCATCATCCAAAATATCCCCGAGGTAAGGCGACATACCGCGCTACCGCTCGATGGGTGCGAAGCCCTCATGATATGGTAGTATACACCACACTACCACGTCATAGCTTGTAGACACCCACAGTATGGCGGTGCCACTGCGCTATTGATCGACAGTCAAAATATCCTCGTGGTATGGCGGTATTGCCACACAACTGCCAGACAACAATGGTGCCCCACACTACCACTTGTCAAGTTGAAGGTTCTCGCGGTATGGCAGTATCACCGCGCTATTGCGCCTCTACATAAAAGTTCCTGCGGTATGGAAGTATCACAACGCTATCATCGGATAGCCAAGAGACCCCTACGGTATGGAGGTAAACCGCGCTACCGCACCAATTCCACAAACACCTAGTGGTATGGAGGTAAACCATGCTATCGCACCACTTCCACAAACACCTAGCGGTATGGAGGTAAACCGCGCTATCACACCACTTCCACAAACACCTAGCGGTATGGAGGTAAAGTCATGAACTCCAAAGGGAAATCTGCCAAGTCTTTAACAGAGGTTTAAGCTAGCAAGTTGAAGCACATTTTCCAATAGTAGATAACTGAGTGGCCACTTATTGAACGTTTGAAGGTGTGGGGGATGGAAGTATAGAAGAAATTGTTTCAATAATTTGCTGAGAAGCAATTTTCTGAAGCGCTTCTTGCTCCTTTTGCAATCTTTCCTGCTCCTTCCTCTCATTCTCAAATTTTATCTCTTCTATCTTCCTCATTTCTTCCTCCCATTTGGCAGCCTCTTCTTCATATTTTAGCCTTTGTTGCTCTAATTCCTTAGCTCAGAGCTCCTCCTCTGCAACCTTTTCTTGTCCAGCTTTCGTTTCCAATCCCAAGGCTTCATCCTTTGACTTTTTCCATGCTTCAAATTCTTCCATTTCTCGAGCTAACTCCTTAGCTTTTCATTTCTGTTCTTCTTCTTGGGAAGCTCATTCATCAGCTAGCTTCTATACACGTTCCATCAATTCTTGTTGTTATTTCTCTATTAATACCTCATTCAATTCTATTTCTACATGATATAGACTACCAACTTCAAATTAAACTCCTTCTCCTGGTTCTTCTCCAACCTTATCAAAATATTCCTTCCATTTAGGTGCTTCTCCCTCTTGAGACGAAGTTCTTTTAGAATTTGAGGAGATATCTTGAACATTTACCTCAGCCTATCCCTCTTCTCTGATAATTGGTGTTCCCAAAGTTGATGGTATGGTAGGAGCACTTTCCCCAACTTGTGGGGGAACAACAACCTGTTTCTCTGAAGAACTCTCCTCACTCGGGTGAACAACGACCAAAGGTACAACATCAAAACCTGAAGTAACATCTGCAGCAACCACCTCATAAGTAACCTTTGCTTTACACAAAGCATCATCAAGCTCCTGTAAGGAAATCTCTTCTTTTGTTTGTGGAGGCTCTTCAGTGACTACTTCTACCATTGCAACAACTTTCTTTAATCTTTTATATTGTTTGGTCTCTGTAGAGGAAGTGGGTGCATTGCTAGGACCTCTTTTCTTCATCACCCAAACCCTTGGTTGTTTCAAATAGAGTTATATCCACTTTAAGCTCCTGTTTACCACCACTTGTGATATTTTTCTAATCTTAGTCTCTTCTTTCTCTTCCCAATTGATGGGTGGTAGTGATTTTGTATCCACTTGATCAATATCATATCGAGGATCAAGAGTGATCCCATCATCTATAGTGTCATCAGGAATATCAGTTTTAACCTCAAAATCCCTCATCTAGGCAATTGTTAACCTCTAGTAACCTCTTTTCCTTACCTCAAATTGATCCTAAAGGTTAGCCCAAAAATCCTCAAGAAGAGGAACATGATGAGTAAAGTGAGAAGAATAAAGTGCATGCATTTTCTTCTTTGGATCAAAATTCTTCCTAGAAGTATGTTGCTGGAAATTTAGAGACTAAAATTCTTCAGTCGCTATTTTAGCCATGGCTGATGAAGAACAAGAATAAAATCCCAATTCCAAGTGAAAAGAATGTGTGAAAGTTCTATGTTGTGAAGAGAAAACAAAATTTACTCCGCAACTTGCCTAACAAACTCCATTAAAACCCACCTATTTCCACAACATCTTGGCAATTTAAACGGATGGCCACAAAAACCAAATAATCTAAAATACATTGACTTGGGATATTGAATGAAGCAATATCACCATTCCTGAATGAATCCGATGGATTCCCAAGATAATCTGAAACCTATGTCCCTTGTGAGCTGATTTATAATGACATACAAAAAAGCATCATTTACTCTTTTGAAGTGATTTTCTGATTCCTTAATCTCCAATTGGTCATAGTGTTCCCAGACCTTCTTTTGATCTGGCCCTTCTTCCATTGACCCTACAATGTTTAGCCCAAGAAACCTTCCAATTCTTGCTGCACAATGTATAACATAAGAAGAAATGTAGAATATCTTGGTTTGTGTTACCTGGAGGAGTTGGTCATGAATGTTATCTAAAATGATTTTCCTCCAATCCAAATGCTGGTTTCCATCTAGAATCAATTGGATAAAAGGAAACATCTAGTGTTCAAAAGTGCGAGAGTTTGACTTGCCAAATGCTCTAGTCAACAATGTGATAATATCTCTTATGTCTTGGGAGAAATCTGACCTCTTAGGATTGGGTGGGAACTTCTTTACTAAATTCTTCTCCTTTTTCAGCCACCATTTGTTGATGAGTTGTTTGTTTCCCTCCACATCTCTGTTCCATAGCTCAAGTACCTGTGCCTTAGTCATCATCTTGACATCAGGGTAAGGAGGGAGGTCAAATATAAGTCTGATCATGGATGGAGTTAAATCTATAATAACACTTCCCTGAGTATCTATACATTGCCTCTGAGTAGGGTTATATGCCTGTGCAACCATTAGGATGAACTCAAGACATTTTACCGCAGTAGGAAAGCAAGCTACATGAGCCATCCTTGACTCTTCAATTATTTTTTCTCTTGGGACAACATCCTCTGAAAATGTATCTTTGGTGAACTGCTCTAAATCCATATGTCCCACCAAGGTGTCAGTAATGTTCACAACTTGAGAGTTGACCTTGGATGAAACTGAATTCCCTTCATACTTGTATTATGTGTAGGGAAGTTGTTCTGGTTTTAATTTCTTGGCCATGACCCTCTTTGATGCTACCTCAGATGTTCCCTCAGTAGGCAATTCCTCAGTAGGTATCTCTTCCTTAGAGTTAGACATTGGTTAAATATCCTACACTACTGACAATCATTAGATACAAAAAGAAACATGTAAATAGCATTATAACACATGCTTTCGTAATAAGTCAACATCAAGTCAAAAAGAATTCAGTTCAATAAGTTAATTTGATTATTTTTCAAGCTTCAGCCTCAAACAGTTCCAAGAACATAGCCAATTTTATACATAAAATGAGTTCTGTCGGGAGTCGGGATTGGGTCATCATTCGGAACCAGACCTATGTTAAAAAAGTTCAATGTCATCTCAGAGCCTAACCTCACAGTGTTCAGGAATCAGGATCGGGTTTAGGTCTTGGCTTGACACTTAGGCAATTGATAGTAAACAAGTTGGGTATCTACCCATGGTATGATCCTGAAATATGAATGGGAGTCAGGATCAGACCATGGCCAGGCACTAGACCCATCCAAATGGAAAAGTGTAAATAGATTCTCGAGTTCTAGACCCGAGAGGATATCGGGTGTCGGGATGGGGTCATGGACAAACCAAGTCTCAAAATACATAATGGGATCGTGTTGAGTTTAAGTTCCAATCCTGATACAAGTAAGGAATTGGGATTGGGGTGTTGTTAGGCCCATGGACCAATTGGCAAACTTAAAGGTTTAGTGTCGATTTTTTTTTTGACCCATATTATAAATGCGGGAGTTGGGCTCAGATCATCGAAGAATCACTTAGTCAACAAATTTAAATCAGACTTATGGTGCTAGTCCAACCCCCGATCCTGATAGTAATGTGGGGATTGGGCACGTGAAAGAATCGATACCAAAGAGCAAACAAACCTAAGTGTTTGCTCGATTCCTGATCCTAATAGTAAATACGGGGATCGGGCATCGATAGGATGATAGATAGCGGAGGCGATATCAAATATGACGATTTCCAAGAATATGCCTTCAGGACTGGGTTGTTGTGGATCAAAAATTTGTTTCCAAATGGTCGGTAATTCAAAATTGACAATTTAAAGCAATCCGACCAAACACAGAGCGAAACCCTAGGAAACTAGGGCACAGTGAGATGGACAATCCCGAAACCAAAAGAAAAAACAATGACACCAAAAAGTAAAAGAACACACAATGAACCCAACACAGGTTCAAATGTGAAGGAAAATGCACCAAATGGTGCAAACAAAAACACAGAGAAGCAAAAATGAAATCGAACAAGGAAAAAAAACAAAAACAAGGGAAAGAAAACAAGAACACGAGAGAGAACAAGGAACGAAAATCGAAAAGAAAAGAAAAACAAGAAAATGAGGAAAAAACAAAAATACGAAAACCTACCTTCGAACACACCCAAGAATTCTGGCAGCATGTTGATAAATTGCGGTGAAATCTTGAAACCTTAGCTCTTCGTCACTCTCGTTCTTGTCCAAACTCTTGAAAGAAGAATAGATGGAAATCGAGGAACAATGAGGTTTAAAAACTCATTCGTGCGTGCAAGCGGTTATGGAATTAATGGCGGGTTGGTCACGTCTCAGGATTCAAGCAAATTCATAAATACTAGGCACAGTAAAGAAGGTAAGTGGAAGTCAGGGCCAGGACATGGACCAAGATTGAACCCTCACTCAGTGCAAAGTTCAATCAAAAGTCCGTGACCCAAACCTGACAATTAAATGAAACAACACAAAGACCAAGATCGGGACTCCGGAAGGAACGTGAAATTTGAAGAGTTCAAAGTTCAGTCACAACCCGAAGTCTAACCCTGAAAAAACAAAACAAAAATCGTGAAGAGGTCGGACCCCAGGATCGGGTTAGAAATGGGAACAAGAAATTTTCAAAGTTCTTGGTTCCTTTTCCAGCCCGATACTCGACCCCGACAAAAAAAAAATGGACAAGACAAAAAAGAAACCAGGATCGAGACACAAACATAAAATAGCACCATGCAAACGCAACAAGTGCTAGTGTCAGCCTACGACCTGAGCCCGCAAGAACACATAAAATGAAAAATGCAAGAGACGGGGTCGAAACTGGGACATGAACAAGGAATCAAAACCGAAAAGGAAAAAGTGTAAGTTCTTGCCCAAGACCCGAGCCTGAAAAACAAAAGAAACAAAGTTATAGGAGGAAAGAACAACTCCTAAGATCCAAACAAAAGGATCAAGGATAAAACAAAGACACAAAGGGGGATCCATTTTGACTCAAACAAAATGGGGTGGTTATGCAAGGCATATCAATCCCTTTGCATATAATAATCCCATTTCTCTTGGAAGTAATTTAGATACCAAATATAAAAGCAATTTAGATGCCAAATACAAAATTCATAAAGCCAAAAATCCATAAAAAATCCAAGGATGAACATGTCCCCTCAAAAAGACATGCCAAAATAAAAGAAAACATGATAAAAAGTAAAAAAGATAAATCCAAAAGGCCACAAAGTCTTATCAAGAAAAAATCAAAGACAAAAAGCATGTGGATTCCTGAGTTACTAATAGAAGCAATGCATCTTAAAGCTCAATAAAAAATGGCATCCAAAAGCTTCCACCACTCCATCTAAAAATCCCACATATTTCAAATCCATTTTGGGCCATTATCCCCCAAAATCTACATCCATTCCTCCATCTAAATTTCAAAATTTAAAATCCACTCCTCTTCCACAAATAAACCACCCTTGAAGGTGTGTGCCAATCTTGGTCCTGACAACATTCCCATCCATTCATCCACAAGCCTTCCATCAACCCATCCGTTATCCAAAACCTATTTTCCATCCTTCCATCCCTCTCATCCAAGCCTTTACATAAATCCATATCCATCTCCATCTTCCAATCCATTTCATCTCCCTTGTGATCATTGTACCAACATTTGTGAGCATACCTCCAATTTTCATGGTCTATTGTAGCACATCTTCAAGGTATACTATTCATGGAACTAGATGCTTAAGTCCTTCCTCCATATCCCTATCATCCATCCACTATGTTTCAAATCCAAATATCCACATCCTTACCCTAATCCTTCTCCATATTTTCTATTCCAAAAATCCAAAAACTAAAAAAAGGAAAACAAAGAAAAAAATGGAAAAAGTAAATAGAAACCATTTGTCCAATGGTGAAAACCACTTCTTGTGAAACCTTGGGCAAGTACATTGACAAAAAATTAGAAAGCAAGCGTCATGTATAATCCCCTATCCTCTTGTAATCTAAACTTGGGGGTATGACTCATCCATCCTACCATACCCTGTCCATCCTCTGCTATCCCTCATCCCCTATCCATCATCCTATATAAGTCCATATCCCTTTTCCACCTTTGATATTAACAAGGTTAAGGATCTTCATTAGAATCATTTATCATATCTACCTCATATTATTCATATCTTATAATATCCTCCACCCTCCCATCCATCCAATCAATCCATCTATTTCCTTCCATCCTTCCCTCATTCCTTTGATCTTGATAAGGTTAGGGGAAAAATATATTTGCATGCTTTGGAAAATGCAAACCTTACACCCTCTACCATCCATATCATTTATGCACTATCCTTCCATCTCATGCATTCCTTACCATCTTTTCCCATTGATTTCACTCCTTTAGTGTGGGGCATCTTACTTCTTTGAAATATAGGACTTGGAGCTCCATCCTCATATACACCCAATTAATCCATCCATCTCCTATCCAAGCAATCCCTCCATCCATCTTCTACCAAGTTTTGGTTTTCCCTTGTAATTGGTTCCATCCTCCTATCCTATCCTATCCAATCCATTTATCTTCTAATCTCCATCCAATCCAAAAATCTTGATCCAATTCATCCAATGCAATCAATCCTAATCCATGTGATCCAATTTTTCAATCTAGCTCTTCATCCTAAAAGAAATCCATCATTTTGATCCACATCAAATAAAATCTATTGACCCACTATCAAATTATCATCATAGGTATGTATACTTCCCATTCCAAGTGTTGTTCTTATTGTTAAAAACACAATCCTTGGGGTACGTATTGTTCTTATTGTTAACTTTGCTATTCCATCCATCCATCAATCAACCAACCAATCAATCAATCAGTTTTCAACTTGACTAGAGGCATTATCTTGGTTTATTTTTGGTTTGTTGTGCATGATTTCTTGTTGCTTGTGTGTTTTATCATTGTTTTAATTTATCATGGTCTTTGCACTGTATTTCCACAAGGGCATCATGGTTTTCCATATTTGGTGTTATACGACATATGTTTTCATTTTGACCTTTGTGATCATGTACTTAGTGCATTGTCACCTTGGTTCCTTATACCCCGATGCATAATGTCAAGTACAAAATTAAATCTCAGTTGCTTATATCACTGAAACATGATGATCATCCACCCTTCCTCTCCCATCCATATCTTCATCATCCTTATCTTCTCCCATCTATCCTTATTTAGTTCCCCCTTTCATCCTTTATACTTTAACTCTCTCATCTATTTTGAGAGCACACCCATGTACTTTGAACCTACTTGTCCTCTCAAGGGGGAATACCAATACCTCCTCATAATCCTTACTCATCCTCACCAATGATTGGGGCATGATGCCACTGGTCCTTATCCCTTACCTACCCACTATGTTTTACTCTTCTTTGAAATTATGTTACTTCTCTTAGTCACGACATCATCTCAAAGAGAGACAAAAAGTAGACACCTAAAAATTGACCATACCTCGACTACATTTGAATTTTATCTTATTCCAACCATTAATTAAAAGTATTTTTTATTTATTTAATTAATTTATCCACCACCTTTATCCCACCTTGTCCTAAACTATTAAGTAATTGAATATTTATTATTTATTTATTTAATTTAACTTTCAACTTTATCCCGCATTTTAATTAATTAAATATTATTTATTTATTTAATTAATTTATCCTTCACCTTTATCCCAAATTTAATTAAATATATATTTATTATTTAATTAATTAATTTATCCATCACCTTTATCCCACTGTGTCTAGCCAATTAATTAATTAAATATTCATTATTTAATTAATTAATTTATCCATTACCATTATCCCAAAACCCTCCAACTAAATTAATTAATTAATTCCTAATTAATTAATTTAGGCTAATTAATCCCCATAACCTTTTCCTTCAATATTTAATTCCACTTTATTCTTCAATCCTTTCCCATTTAATCCTAGCCATTAAATTCATTCACATGGATCACAATCTAAACTTGCCATCACTGACACGTGTCCCTCTCACATGACTAACTAAGACCTTTTCTAGATTCATTGAATTTAGAAACTTAACAAAAAATCAAACTAACTTTTCATGTCATCCATACATTTCATACTACATATCCAAATACCATCTATTCACATAAGGATTTTGCCCTAATCCATTCCTAAACCTAACCCTTATCCCTCATGTGACACTTGTCACCTGACTACAACTTTTGATCCAAACCCTAATCCTCAATCAATCTTAGCCATCCATCAACCAATCCATCTTGGCCCTTAATTCCCCTCTGGTAAATTCTACAAATGAGAGGCCTCTCACCCCATTTGGACATCTTCTTTGATCCTATTGCTATGCTGCTATATTTTCTATCTACCATAACTTACCTAATATTATCTTAGTCTTATCCTATCCATTTTATCATTCATCATATCAATCCTATCATCATGCTGTCGGTTTCATAAAAAACTACATTCCTCCATCAACACATCAAAAGAGAAAATCAAGTGGAGCTAGGGTGCACTCTACTTCAGTTCTATTTGAGGAGAAAGAAGGGTTTTAGGTGATTGTATTGTGTGTGTATTACATTATCTTTTATTTTATTTACCTTCAATATTTTTCTTGTCTTTACAAAGAATACAACTTCAACTCAAGGAGAGCCTACTACAATAGATGTGGCACCAACACCACTGGCTCATAGCCCAAATCTTTCTCCCCCTCCTCTCTCTCATGCATAAAATTACCCTCTTTCTCCTCCATAAGGTCCTATTACCTCTCCTACATAGATTCCAATACCTCATCTTATAACTAATCCAACACCACCATCTCCTTAGAAATCCACACTTGAAAGACAACCTAAAGATAAGGATCATGCCAATGTAGAAGTTATTGATTTGAGCTCAGTTTAGGGTACAATTTCTTCATCTAGTGTAGGACCACACACTACTACTGAGATTCTTGCACCTTCTCCTCCAACTTTACTAGAGGTGAGGTCTAGCCCATCTCCCCCACTAGTTCAAAATCAACCAACCTCACCTAAGTATTCCAATACACTAGTAACAAGTGGAGGAAATATTTTAGGTGACTCAAGCTTTCTTGTATGGGTTAGTGACATAGTGCAAAAAGATAAAGTGTCTACCAACAACTATCACAATAATTTTCAAGAGTTTTGAGTATGATGCAAATAAATCCTATCAAAAAGTGAGCTAGAACCTTATCTACTGTCATAGTGGATTCTCAAGGAGAAAGAACTGCAGAAATTACATCTCCATTGGTAGATAAGGAAGAAAGGAGCATGCAATCTCAAGATTGTCAAGTGAAAATTGTTAACTTAGGTCACCAAACTAGAGAGGAAGAGAGACATTCCCTAAATGATTTAGTAGCTACCATACTTAATCAAATGGAAAAATGTTTAAAAAGAAGGAAGAGCTCAAAGACTAGGGAATTAATCTTAAATAATGCATAAATTATTTAGTCAGTCTAATTGATGTGAGTTCCCTTACTCCTCCAACCTTAATATTGCTCAAAAAAGGAAAGAAAGTGCAATATGTAGGAGAAATAATAAGTTCCGCAACATGGATAAATTCATTAGAGGTACATGGTAGAAATTTAATCAAGGAAGCTACCTAATGTTATCACAAAGAAAATGATGAATCCGGTGCTATATTAGAGTACAAAGACATCATTGATGAGGAGCTTGCAATATTGGAGAGTAACTTTCTTACCCTAAAGAAAATGATCAAGATTTCAATAGAAGAGTTACAAGATAAATAAATAACAACTACAAGGTTGGATCACCATTAGAGTGGTGTCAAGACACTAAGAATATAATCAAAGAAATTGAGGAGTGTAAATGTAAGTTTATAGTGAGAAGGGATGCTGCAATCATAACTATCGATAAGAGAAAATTTTGTTGAGGCTATACCTTGCACTTTATAGGAGAATACCATTGATGTTCTGTTTGTAGAGGTTATTATTAAGGAATTCATTGAATTTGTAAGGACACCAATAATAAAAAGTCACATTGATGAACTCATGAAAGTCAAGCGTAGTTTTAATATTTTCCAAGATTGGGTTCTTGAGATCAAGGAAGTGATAGAAGCTACAACGATAAATCTAATCTAAAAAATGATTAGACTCCAGTATACAGTCACACATAGTTACAACATCATTCAAAGTGACCTTAATGAGTTAAAGACCTAGATTCTAATGCAATAAGTGCACCCTTCATGGTGTCTCAATTATTTTTCCTTTCATGCAATAAAGACATCATCATTTTAGGGATTAATACGCCTCATGTAACTCTTTAAAGTAGTTGTCTATTTTTAGAACTTGAGTTATGATGTTGATCCAAGAGACAATTTTAGATTTAGGCTAACTTTTCTAAGAGTTTTAATTTTTAAAGACTAAGATTAGATATTAATTGCTTTCTTGTGGGAATTGTAAGGTTGTTGAAATTTTGTATACCATAGAAACAATTTTTTTTTTTTTTACCATGAAACTCCTACTGAATATTGTAATTAGAACTTTTTTTAAAGTTAACAAAGGTCATGCCTATTGTGTTTCAAATGCTTCAACCTTGGTGATGATATGTTATTTTTTAAAGTTGAATAACTTGGTGAGATTTATTTATTGTGCTTATCATGGAATTTTCTATTGGATATGAGCATGAAATATGGTATTCAATTAAATTGAGTTTAAAAATTATAGATACATAATAATTTTCCTTAGATATTTGCATTGATATTGTGGATGACTATGTGAATAATAACCATTAAAATTTTGGTTTCCTAAAACTCTCTAGACCATTCAAATCACATAAATCACTAAGCTTTTCCAATACGGTCAAGACCTAGCTTAAAATAAACCTTGGATTTGTTCTCTCATATTTGAAAGAGAAGTAGAGTGTTCTATCATTCCACTTAAAATTGGTTGTACTAATAACATCCTCAATAGGGATCATAACACAATTGTTGATACTTAATTGTATATAATTTTTAAGTGGCAATTCTCGTCAAAATTTAATTTAAAATAAAATATGGCCCCTAAGATATATTTTCATAGTAATGATGATTTGACACCCAAAATAAGTGGGAATGTAATATTAATAAAAAATATAATTTATATTTGTAATGTGTATTATAAACTCCAGACAATTATGATCTAATCATGCTTCATTTACTATGGTGAAACAATTCAATTTAAATTTTAATAAAATAATTGCCGAGTGATTTAATTATTGTTGAGCTAAATTTTTATAATAATGTGGGTTCCTTTATAGATTGCCCTATTTTCCAAAAAATGAGGCCTTAATTTAAACTATTTTTCATTTTGTGAAGATTCACCACTAAAAACATTCCTCCCTAATATACAAATAACTTTGGTGTTTTCATGTCTTTGGGATATTTTTCCCTTAATCCTTATTAGGGACAATTAGAAATAACATAGTAGCAGGATTTTTTAGGATAAATACATAGAGGAAAATATATTTTTGATTGATTATAAATAATAATCGAAGAGGTGGCCATATTAAGAGTATCATCCCAATCCATAAAATATTAAATCATCTTAGCATAGGAGAATGAAATTGGAATGGATTAAATTCACCCTCATATTAAAGGGGTGATTAGAATTAATTATATTAATCCTATAGTTAGAATTAGTTTGTCTCCCCCTCCTATATGCTAGCTAAAGATGAACTAAACAATGGGGTAGCAAGGGGAAAATTAATATTTTTCTAGAGTAGGATACATAATCTGAGATGATATAGGGAAGTTATTCGATGTTGCATCAAAAGAATTTTATAATTGGTATAAATTATAAAGTTTAAACACAATCATTCCTTCTTGGTCTTTAGATATGTAAATTTTTTGGTTTGTGCACTATGTAGGTGGAAGAAGATTTATTGATCACCATCAATGTCATTCACAATAGAGACTCTCTAAACTAAAAAATAAAAATATATTGCAATATTCCTAGCCTATTTTGGACTTTATCACAACCTTTTCTCTCTATCATGCATACAAAGAGGTTATCAAGGAAGCATATTTCCTTACAAACTATGCAATTGATAAGAAATTAAAGTGCATAATTGACAAACAAGAAAATGCTGGAAATATTTTAATTTAATTTTTGTTATAAAATTATCATCTTAAGAATTATATTTAATCATTTAATTAGACTAAGGGTAGAGATACACAATATTAAACCCCACATTAAAAATAAATAAAAAACACAATTGGTGGCTTGAGAATCATGTAGATGAATTGAATAAATTAAGATATATGATGGAGCACTACTATGATGGGAATGGAACTTACATTGGATAATGATTGTTGCAAGTTGAAAATAATATCTACAATCGGTTTGGTATTTTTATCTCTCTTGCTTTGTGAATAAATTTAGCATGGTTCTTTATATATGGATTCCAAAGTGAGGGAGGTAGAAAATTAGAGTCAAACCATAATATTAGGTGGTATATATGACTTTTAAATAAATATGGTCTTCAAGACCAAGTTTGGAATCATCCTTCATGCCATTTGGCTAGTGTTGAGGGATGACTTATTCACAATCAATCATAAGTATCAAGTTAGTTTTTATATATCCTCAATATTTATTGATGCTTTGTTAGATCTAAATAAGCATAAGGGAATTATTGAGATAATCATATTGGCTACGAGGACTAGACTTGATTCTAGCTAATGTGGTCCTTGAACACAATTTGACCATACCAATTTAAGACTTACTAATCAATAATTGAATAATTAATAATTCATGGATACCTTCCATTCTCTAAGAAAAATTAGAGAGCAAATAAGGACAAAAAATAAGAAGGCTCATCGGTTATGAAATTATTAAAGAATATGATAGGGTTGGCTCCAAAAAATGAAGTAGGCTAGAGTTTCATCCTCACTAAAAATAATGAGAATGGTGGTACTTAGCTTTAATCACTATTAATGTATAGGTAGTAGTAAAAATATTATAGACATGAATTTAGTCATTTAGGTATATTTGTTGGAATTGATATTTTAGGTCTTTCCTTAGTCACAACAATTTTGTATGATTTTGTTTATAATGTCTCATTGGATTTTTTTTTGTAAATCATGCATGCTTTCTTAGAGGCTGCATACAACATAAATTTTCATATTTGTTAATGCAAAATGGGTGGTCTCCGAGATCGTAATTAATCTACCCCAAAAAAATGGGCAAAGGGAACAGAAAGTTGAGGTAGTGATGAGTAGATGAGAAAATTAAAAGGCAAAGCGCCAATTGTGATGCAGAGCTAGGAGGATCACAACTCAAATTACCATTCACTTCACAACCAACACTTGATTCCACACAACCAATCTGAGATTTAAGGCATACAAGTCCTTGTAGGTTCCTCAAAACACATTTGACATCACCAAAACAATGGACTCAAACTCTATTTCCAACACAAACGCTCTCCAATAGAAACGAACTTCAAAGCCTCCAACCCACATTTAAGGCTTCAGGCCTTCACATGAAATTTCAAAGGCATCTAACAAAATTAACATCCCTTACCAAACTCAACTTGATCACTTACCAAACTCAACTTGATCACTTACCAACTCAAACAT
The DNA here is from genome assembly GCA_007115665.2 of Sequoiadendron giganteum. Classification (NCBI taxonomy): domain Eukaryota; kingdom Viridiplantae; phylum Streptophyta; class Pinopsida; order Cupressales; family Cupressaceae; genus Sequoiadendron; species Sequoiadendron giganteum. The sequence continues at coordinate 498,193,153 of CM021103.1, forward strand.
CACAAAACTGAGAAACAGTGACTGTACCCTGCCCTTTAGGCCTTTTTAGGCTTCATTAGACTATCAACATTCACAGTTTGGACACATATCACTTAAAGGCTCACACTCAAAACCTTCAAAACTGCTTTAAATGCATGAAATAAACTTCATCTAGACACCCCTCAATGATTACATAGCCAATTAAAAGTAAAAGTGCTAATGCTGTCTTATCTAGGCTGTCATGAATCTGCCTTGTACAGGACAGTGAGTCAAATGAACACAAAACTTATAGTTTCTCCCAAAACTTGTCAAATATTGGATCAGAACATACCTTGGCAACTTCTCAACACTTTTACCCAAAAGTAATAGCTTCTCTCACAATCAAAACAATCAAATCTTCAAAGAATTCTGTGACTTTCAGTCCTTTCACAAAAAACACAGTTATGTCCATTTTAACTTTAGATTCTCCAATTTAGATTGAAAAAACCACATTAGAAGGGCTCTAATACATCTTGACACAGTTCTCAAATACTTCCCTTCATGATTGACATCAAATTCAATAACAAAACATCAAGTAAACTCATTGCTTACTGTCATTTTCCAGATTTTCCTTAAAACACAGTCATAGGGCTTCATGAAATTAATAGCAAACTTGATCTTCACGTCCTAAAAACTTGGAATATTAAAGTGAAGACAATGATGAGTCTTTCCACAAGTTTCTAGTCTTTTCCATCAAATACAAAAGGAGTAATGCAATTTTCTTTGATAACAAGGGTTTTGAACCATTTTTAGAAAACAGGCCGTATCTCTCTCATTTCTCCATGAAATCAAACAAGACCAAAAGTAAAATGAAGTAGGAACACAACACTAACTTCTCCAATGACTGCCCCTTTTGTATCATTCCGTACATGGCCGTACAGGAGCAAATAATCACGTTTTTACAGTGTTTTCTGATGAAAAATAGAATTCCATTGATATTCTTCCATCACAGATCAAGTTCTTCCCCTTGCCTCGACCTGTGAGAGGCTTATTTATGCCTTGCAAACAAAACTAACTCAAAACAAGCGACTATAACTGATTCCAACCTCCATCTAACTAATGGACTTATCATTTACTTAATTTTTGCTCTTTTGACAATGTTTACAATATGGAGCAACTTTGAACATTATTTGACAAATAACTTAAAATATGATTTCGTAGGATTTCAAATTGTAAGGATGTCCATTATTAGTTGTTTTTTCTTAAAATATGATTTTCTAGAACTCCAAATTGTAAGGATGTCCATTATTAGTTGTTTTCTCTTAAAATATGATTTCCTAGGACTCCAAATTGTAAGGATGTCCATTATTAGTTGTTTTCTCTTTTGACCCACTTAAGGAAACATGTAGATGACCCTTCTTAGATGAATAGGGATATATGAAATTCAATGCGAGATTAAAGATGATATTATAAGTAAAATTACTAGTTGGTATGAGATTTAAATGTGTAGTGCTAAAATCAAATAGGGTTACTTTAGGTGAATTTGATGTCATTTATGATCTGTCTATGGTAAGACACTTAACAAAAATGTATTATTATATAATGTACTTTATTAAGTTCAAATATCATTTTGAAGGGTCTATGATGAAAATGTGTGTACAACATAGTGGAAATATTGTTTGTAACTTAGTATATTAAGAATGTTGACTATGCTAATAATAATAATCAATCTTTATGGTAAGAATAAGACGATTGTGAAGAAATTTTAAAACCTCCAAAACACAAGTGCAACATGAAATAAATAATTTTGGTTGATGCAATATTTATCTCACCTTAGGTTCTCCTACATTAGATACCCTAAGCGTTTAAAAAGTGAGACTCCCACTTGTGCTTGAGGAAACAAAAAAACTAAAATGGTTGACCTCTGTTATAAACATACACATAGAATCTTTAGTTGTTCCACCTTTCAATTTTACCAAATATTATTTGTACTTATATTTTTTTGTATTCTTTTCAATTATGATCTCTATTACGTTTTCAATCTCTTTCACTTACTATGTTGTCTTTATTCTCATTCAATTCATCTCTACAATTCCTTCTCCAAACTCTCCTCCATGATACTCATATAGATAAACAATATTAAACACCAAAAATATTGGTATATCTTTAAGAAATTCAAGTTCATATGAATTATCAAAATTAAATTTCCTTATGATCTTGGATGATCCAAATTTCTTCATATTCAATTTATTATATGTACCTCAAGGAAATATCTCCTTTCTTAGATTTACCATCGGTTCATATCCAACTTCATGTTCATTATTTTTCCTCTTCACACTAGATTTCTTATAATTAATATTAATCTTCTCCAAGTATTTTCTTACCTCTTCATATAAATATTTCATATATATTTATTTTTAACCCTCACACTCCATTTATCCTTATTTCTATTCTCTCAATTGTGATACATTTCTTGGATTTTAACCATACACCATATCATAACCATACACCATATCAAATAATATTTTTCTTGAACTCTTTTTCATATAATTATTATATGCAAACTCTTCTTGTGTTAATCCACATCACATTTACCAATATTTTCATATTCTTGACAACTGAATAAGTTCATGAAATTCCTATTTATCTCTTCTACCTATCCATTAGTTTGTAAGTGATATATTGAACTAAAATTTAAAATTGATTCATTTTGTTCCATAATGTCCTCTAGAAATAATTAATAAATTTGGTATCTCTATCAGGAATTATACTTATAGGAAGTCCATGCAATCTCATAATTTTATTTAAAAATAAGTCTTGCATACTATGAAATGTGCCATTTTAAAAAATAGGATCTTAGATTACTAATAATCACAAATAAAGATAAAAGAATAAAATTAGAATTACAAGACAAAAATATTAAACATGTTACAGAATATATAAATGGGTAAAAACCTTTGAGATAAATTAATGCATAAATCATCATTTCATTATAAAAAACTTATAAAATGGTTTGTTAAAACATAAACCAAACCTATGGAAACAATTGTCCTTACTTCCACATGGCCAATAATACCACTTATGCATAGTGATAGAAATCACTATTAATTTCTAAATTCCCACACCTCTCAATGAGAGAGAAACTTCTTAAACATATAATAAGGGGTGGAAAATACTTGAAGAGCTATTTTCACACCTATTCAAAACTATCATTTTATAAATAATTACTAATCTAATAGTTTATTAGATTATTAATTAATTACATAACATATGCTTTATAAAGAATATAATATACATAAGGTTTTATAACCTTATTTTAAAATAATATATAAATGCTAGAAGGTATGATCCCTAATATCATTATTTTGTAGCAATCCCCCTTAAAGTTAATAAGGGTATAACCTGCATATCTCTATAAAATAAAAATGAAGTAACCCAATAATTTTGACAATGATAAACATGGATACAAATATAAGCCAAAATGAAGATCATGTTGTTGAACTTAGGTTGTCATTTATGTCAAAGGTTGTTATCAAAGGGTGTCTAGGCTATAATAAATGTCATTGTTGTGAAGTTTGTCAAGGATGAAGAATATTGTAGGAGTACTAGAATTATCATGTAGAGAGTTGCAAAAATATATGCTATATTTCTGGTTGCATGCTGTTCATCAGTTGTGTAGGTTGTCTAATCAATCATATCTTATATCAAGTAATGTGTGACTACTTTCTGGGAGTTTGTGTGTATTGTATGCTTATTATACCATATAGAGTATGTAGTCAGTATGACTATGGCAGTCCAAAATTTTGTGCAAGGATCTTTTGGGAATAAATATTTCTCTGGCAATACAAATGTGGTTGGCATTTATTTTAAAAATGCAGTGTTGCTCTGTGGTTTGGAAGAAGAGTATGTCTACACTTGCTTTATCAGTTTCCTAAGTTTCTAGAGGATATGTTCAACATGTAAGAAGTTTGAAGTGACAAAAGGTTTGTCAACTTGTTCAAAATTTAAGGAATGTGTGGTAACAACTAGTAGCATGCATAATTCAAATCTTGCATGTGGTGTTAAGATGAGACCTGGTTAAGATCCCTGTGGTAGCACAAAACATCAAGTTGTCTTGGCGAAAAGATTTATGTTTGGACAATTGTGTTACAATTTCATGTAATTTGAATTTAGGTCCAAAGGTTAAATCATCCTGGATTTTTGCAAATCCTTGGTTGACATAAAAGAGTGTAAATGTAATGTCATGTATATATTTCAAATGTTTAGATGTATGTGAAGTGATTTTGAGTATGCGAACGTGAAGCATAATTACATTGATTGTTTGAAGGGTGTAAATCAAAGAGAAGGTGTGAAGAAAAGAGAGTGCACCAACATCAAAAGATTAGTTTCAGTGAGGAAGAGTGTTAGCATTATCTCTGGAACATATTTGTGTTGTATTTCAGATCCATAAGCATTATCATTATATTTTGGTAGGACTGGTGTTCTACCTATGGTATTGTTACATTTGGGGATTAGTGTTTCTTGTAGGTCAGTGCCTACAAGCACATTAGGGGATTGGTTTCTTCAGTAGGTTGGTGCCTACTTCAATGTGTTAAATTTACTTGTACATTCCTACATTGTGAGGCTAGAATTGGACAATAGATCCAAGAAGCTATTCTCACTATGTTTTTTCTATCTTGGGTTTCTACGTACATCTAGAGTTCAATTGTGCGTGCTTTATGCTGTTATGTTTTGTTTGTTTATGTTTAACTACTTATGAGGGTTTGTTGTGAATAATCATATAATTGTAGCAAAATTTATAGAATTATGGAATTGTTTAGAGCTATTGATTCCCCCCCCTCTTAGTAGATTATGTTCTCTTCAATTGGTATTAGAGTTGAGTTCCTTTGAAGAAGACTAATAGCATAAGGTAGGTCCGAGATGACACATTTTTTTTTTCTAGAAATAAAGCACCAATCTTTGATGGATCCAATTTTGCATTTTGGAAAGTTAGGATGGAGTCCTATTTGATGGATTTAGGAATGGATATCTGGATGCCGGTAGAAGAAGGATATGAGCCTTCTAAAGAACCTCCTAGGGATCAAGCTAGAAAGAGATCCCTTGAACTCAATACTAAGGCAATGAATGCTATTTTATGTGGATTGACTAATTCTGAATTTGTGAAAGTGATGCAGTGAAAAACAACAAAAGACATATGGGATAAATTGGAGACAATCTATGAAGGTGATGATAGAGTCAAAGAGGCAAAGCTACAAAATTACAAAGCTCAGTTTTAAGGTCTAAAGATGAGAGAATATGATAAAATTGCTACGTTCATGCTTCGAGCTGATGAAGTTGTCAACCATATATGAAGTCTTGGTGAGAATTTGGAAGAGAAGATTATTGTGAAAAAGGTACTCAAATCTCTCCCCAAAAGGTTTGATCCTAAAATCTCCAATATTGAGGAAGCTAAGGATATGAATGCTTTAAAGTTGATTGAACTACATAAAACTACATTTGAGATGAGATTTGAAAGTGAAGATTCTATAAGGAAAGAGGCCACTTTCAGAGTGTCTATGAAGTAGGTTGGTCAAGATTCTATTGAACACCCAGAATATTGAGAGGGGGGGTGAATCAACATTATTTGAAACCACTTAAACATTTATTCCACACAATATATTTAGTTTTTAGTAAGAAAGGAAAGCATGGAAGAAACCATCAAAGCACATAACACATGAACACTAGATTTTTACGTGGAAAACCCAAAGAGGGAAAAACCATGGTGAGGATTAGCTCACAATATATTATAACTGGTTACAACATATTATAGAAATGGTCACTGCAGGTGGAATCAATGTCCTAGTGGACTCACTACCCAAAAAATGAAGAAAAGATAGAAGAAAGGGGTGGCTCACTGCCAAGATTTGAACTGCTACAATTGCATCTACAATATGCATGAATTATAGTTCCACTAAAGCTCAATATACAAAGTTTATTCATACTACTTTTCTTTAATAATTTTCTTTGCTATGCTTTCACATCACATTCACACAATTTGCATCAACCACACTTGCATATTCACTATATTCTACCTCCAACACCAAAATGATCTTATATTTATACCCATTACATCCTCAAACCTTTGCAACATCGATTAGATCGACCTAATTAGATGTATCATGCATATTATAACTTGTCATATCAAAACATACTACACACCACAATAAAAAACTTATAACAAGTCCAAATAGGTTGGCATGGAACTATAATAGCTCTCACATTACTCATCAATACTTATTCAAGCTCCACATAGCCTTAAACATATTAGGTCGACACAACTGATGACCTAATATCAAAATAAGCCAATAAATCATTCCAAATTGACACGTGGGCCTACAAACTTCATGACACATGGATTTTAGGTGCACCTAACACCCGTAAACACATACAAAAATTTACAAGACCAAATACTCTTCCATGGTGAAGTGTAGACTGATCAAAACATACATTCTGCATTGGCAAACATTGTCACTGGTAGAGTTGATATATTGTCATTCATAACTTCTTCACCAAAGGACCAAAAGACATGAAAATTTGGATCCAAACTCCTTTGACATCCAATTTTTTTTATTGGAACCGTAGAGAAAGATTCTTAGAGCCAAACTAATGCAGATTGAAAAATAGATCTCCTATACAAAGAAATCTCTGTTTTGACACTTAGCCAATTTTATAACTTACTATCTATACCAGATCAAACCTTCTTTCAACTATACAATGGATTGACATATTTATGCATGCACATGCTACACCAAATGGCCTACACATCGATCTTCATATCAAACCACAATGTTGACATCAATGGCAACACTGTATACTATACAACTCATGCTCATGTTACCAACAATTATATCAATGAAAAACTCCACAAACTTCCAACAATCTCCCCCTTTTCATTGATGACAACATGCTTAATTTCTCTCGAAAAATACTCTCCGCTTTGACATCAAGGGAAAAGGGCGCATACATATGCTCTATTCTTTGCCCCCCCTTCATGACTTGCATGATTTTGTATCTATTGGATTACTCACATACTCCCCCTAACAGTGCTATTCATCAAACCAGACCAAAATTTGCATTGGAAATCTATCTCTACCTTCAACATATATACAATCAAGTATGAAAATTAAATCTGAAATGCATAAAAGAAAGAAAATGTACACCATCAATTGAAGGAAGTGTTTGACACTTGCAACTTCTCAAGGTGAGCTTGCCAATCTTTCTTACCTTCTTCCCATCCTTTTTTGGCTAGGCCAAGCATGCAAATCTGTGTCTCAAACTCCATGATGAGCTCTTATCCATCATCCAGAGTGTTGGGTACCAAATTTAACTTCATTGCCTTCTCTACACTCATCAAGGCACTGGAAATAGGTGTGAGTTATGCATTCACCAGATCCCTGAGATGTCTAAACTACACTATAATCTTCTCTTTTTGTACTTGTAGTTGGAAGAACTACTCATGCAAATGGTCAATCACTGACCTTGTGTTCCCATCAATATCTTGTGCCAGATCATAGGAACTAGATGCCTTATCAATTTGGGACTCAATGGAGTCCATCTCATCCTTAATGCTTTTAGTGGATCTAGGCCACTTCATGCAAAATTGGAACAATGCCTTGACTTCTATAACACAACTTTGCACATACTTAAGATTGTCCTAAAATTTATTATGTGTAGTGGCACATTTCTTTGTTATATCCATTAATATCTTATCATTCACCTTTTTATCTATCTCCTTCTCTAGTTTCTCCTTCAAACCACTGAAATATTCTTTAAATGAATCAGGAAATAACTTCAAATTTTCCATACAAGACAAAGAGTTATAAATGCTTGCACCAAGGATACTCTCCTGTAGTACTTTCACTGCTTCATCAATAAGCTTTGCACTATTTGATGAGTTTTAATATTTCTTTCCGCGTAGAGATGTGAAATGCATCACCTAATTGTAGCTTGTTAAAGGGGACATTTTATCCATATCAACCTTCCCTTATTGCATTGGAAGCTATAGTAGCTAGGAATACACAATAGAATTGAATTGGATTTGCATACTCAAAAATTTCTTCAATGAATCTCTAGAGGTACCAAAAGATTCAAAAACTATCTTTACTTTATCTTTTGCACCATTCATTTCTAAAGCCTTTTCTTTGTCACCAATGCTATTTTCTATTTTTTCTTCATTAATATTCTTAGCATTGTCAGACTCTTCATCATCCTTCTTTTCTTCATCAGCCGATTTTTCATTTTTATCCAAAGGCACATCCATCTCTAGGTTGTCTTGTATTTCTCCTTCTTCCACATTCCTTCCAGGCTTTAGAGGAGGGGAGTTATGACCTGTATGAGTATCCTCCTTCCATGTCTCTCCAACTTTCTCTTCTACAACAATATTTTCTCCTATCAGTGGAGTGTTATTAGCAGCTCCTTCTTCTACAATGTTCTCTTCCACATACAAAAGAGTATCATCCTACACATTCTCCTCTTCCATCCATGCTCACGTTGAGAATCTTCTTGTTGTGTTTCTTCTACTACATTAAATTCTAGAGCATGCATATCATCATGCATGTGTTCTTCGGTGTTCAGAGTCATTCCTAACCTTTTTTACAAATCGACAACCTTCTCCAAAAACTCATTTCAGAGCCTTTCAAGATCATTCTAATCTCTTCTCATAAGATTTTTTACCCTTTGTTTTGTTTGGAACTCCTTATTATACAACTGGGCCAAAATAACTTTATTTTCATTTGAGAGAGGTGCACTAACCTTCTCCAAAGAAAAATATCTCAACTTTGCTTCTTCATTGATGGATTCCTGCCTTCTAGCATATAGTACATTCTTTAATTCCTCAGATAATTGAATCTGTGTTCTTCATGTTGACCTCAAAGGAAATTATATATTTAATGATTTCCTTTACTATGGTAGTTTTATTAGTTTCATCAACAATAGGGTACAAGGAAATAGTATACTCTAACATTTCATGTTCTACAATTTCATTAAACAAAGCATCTAACCTCATAGGACTATGTTTACTTACCAGAGTCTTCTTCCTTTTCTTTTTATTGTCTTCCAGTGACTTCTCTTTACCAGAATCTATTTTCTTTTCTCTCATCTGAATTCTATAGCCTTCTTTTTCTTTTTCTACTTTTGCTTCACTGTCCGTGTCCATAATATCAAACTTTTGTTTCTTTACACTTGTTTCTCCTTGTGACACTTCTAGTTTCCTTTTTCAGACCAACTATGGTCCTTCTTCTTCTTCTTCTTCCTCCTAATCTTCTACATTCACACCAATTTATTCTTCCCTTGTTGATTTTGTCTTTACTCTTCTCTTGTGAGAAGCACCTTGTTGCTTTTTTGGGGCTACCTTTTCCTTCATAGGCATACTTTGCTACTTTTTCGAAGTAATTTTCTTTCATAGGGGCACTTGTCTATTTTTACAGAGTATTTGGATCCTTTCTCTTTGTTCCACTTGCTGACAAAGTAGTCTCAAATAACTTGGGGGAAATTGGAGAAGGGTTAGATGTTCTACCAGATATCCTAACACTAGATGTACCTTTTAGAGAGCCAAATAAGCCTTTAGCTCTCTCCACTTGCTCCTTTGTAAGGCCCATTTCCTTTACAAATTGTGTAGTCATCTTCTCAACTATTTTAGTTATTTGTTTTTGCCTTTGGTCCATATGCACCTTCATGGAATTTTCTTCATAGGTTCCATACCTCTCCTCAGAGGTCTCTTTAGGTTTTCTCAACATAAAATCTATTGAACTAGTAACTTCTTCCTTTGTTATCTCATGTCCCATCTTTGGGATCCAAACAGTCCTAGGCTCAACAACTTGTATGATGCAACAGTCTTTTGTCACCAAGAAGGTGATACCATTCTTGTACTTTTCCACCATGCTCTGGGGAATCCTTTCTTTGGCCTGAATGTTCTTCTAAAAGGTTTTGAAAAACACCCATAATGCTTCTTCCTGTGCATATGTATCACCTAGCCTCCTTAGGTGGTCTTTTATCTAATGTGCCACTGGTATGTCCTTTAACCTCACTATATTCTTTGTTTCAGGAACCTCATTTAAGAAGTAAAATAGTAAACAAATAATCAAAGTACTAAATTTGAAGGGGTACTTTGAGTCCTTAGTCTTCTGTAGGTTTTCAATCATTTGTGCTCTCGAAAACTTTCCTAAATCATAATCCGTACCCTTCACAACCATCTCATATGCTATATTAATGGTGGTTGCTAACACTAAATTTTCTCTATTGATAAATTATATTTTGTACCCAATCACCATTGAGGCATACTTAATTGTCAAATTTTTGATGTCTTTTATTGTCAAGGCTCTTTTGTCATACTTTGCACTAGTTAGCTCCATCACCGTTTCATTCTTCATTGATTTGAACATCGGAGCTGGTCTGATTGAGCATAAACTAGTAACAACCCTAATTGCCTCTTTGTTGATAATATGAGGTATGTCCAACCAAAAAAATCTTTTTTACCTAGGATGTACCTAACCCATACATCATCGTGGAAAAATTTAGTGAAATAGTTCCACACATCGAGCTTCTTTTTTGCCAAGCTCTCTTATTTTATTTTCAGCTCAAAATCATCTCTAGCGAGTTCATTAACCCACACATCACCCAATTTAGAGTGATAATATTCTTCCAACTTCGTATGTATTTATACCCTTACATCTTCAATGTGCAGAACAACATATAGGATGTGCAAAATGAGCCATCTGAATCATACACCAAGGATTTATAAGGATGCCATTTAAATTTAGGGTGGGGATGATCCACTACCTCAACTACTTGTGGTGTATACATTTCCAACACTTCAAATTAATTCTAAAAGACTTAGGGAAAGATGGAACTATAAAACCTTTTTCACTTCCAATTAGGATTTCGTGTGTGATAATTTCGGAAATGTTTCACCTTGCTCTTCATTGCTCTTTTCTCCTCAAATTCAAAATTTCAAATGACTTAGATTGTGTATGAAATCACTTATAAACCTTTTTGCATTGAACTGATTCACATTGAAAACACATTTTGAAAAGTTGGTAAAAAACCTAACTATGTGCACAATCAACTTTACATGCTTCACAAACTTTTGCAACTCAATATTTTCTATCGGTTCTTTCACCAATAGGTTAACCATGTTAGCCTACACCTTATTCCAATGCATTGAAGCGTAAAAAGCATTTATTTGGTAGGAGATAAAGGCTATTCTATTAATGCCCCCCCTAAGCCAAAGCTTTCTACTTAGTTTCTAGAGGAAACATCTACACTAGATGTTGGTATAAATTCAGACTTACTCTCACTATCTTCCTTGTTTCTCTAGATCTTGTCCATCTCTTTCTTCATCTCTACTGGATCAAATTTTTTCATCAGATCATTATTCCACTACAAACAATCCTTGTGATTAGCTCCCTTTTTTGCTCTATTTTTTTTTGCTTCCACCCACTGTTTTAATGTATTTTTCTTCAATCTTTTGAAAACATCGGTGCTATTTGTTAGGATGGTGCCATTTTTGGCATTTTTTACGCCGGTTAGAACAAGTAGGCGCTAATTTAGGCATAAATTAGTGTCTAAATTAATACCAAAATTAGTGCCTAGTTTAGCACCTAGATTAGCACCTACATTAGTGCCTAATTTACCACCTAATTTAGTGCCTACTTTAGAGCCTGCTTTATCACCTAATTTAGCACCTAATTGTTATGATCTAGTAGGGATTAGGGGTGTCAAAAGACCCCTCAACCCTCAACCTTAAACCCTAAACCCTCAATCCCTATACCCTCTACCTTATCCATTGGACCCTCAACCCTAATCCTTCAACCATATACCCTCAAACCTATACCCTAAATTCTCTACCCTCAACCTTTAACCATCAACCCTAAACCCTTAAACCCTAAACCCTAAACCCTTAAAACTTCTACCCTCTACCCTCAACCCTAATACCCTCAACCCAATACCGTAAACCATCAACCTTGTAGGTCCTCAAATATATACCCTCAATTCTCAACCCTCTACCCTATACATTAGATCCTCGATCCTCATATATCTATATACCTCCCTCTTCTTCTCTCCTTATCTCTATCTCACTTCTCCCTCCCTCTCTACCCTAATCCATTAAACCTAAACCATCAACCGATCTTAAACCCTTAAAAACTCAACCCTAAACCCTCAACCCTCAACCCTCGACCTTAAACCCTTAAACCAACCTCTACCCTCTACCCTCAACCCAATACCCACTACCCTCAACCCTCAACCCTCAACCCTCTACCCTCAACCCTCATTAACCCCTAAACCCTTAAACCCTTAAACCCAACTAAACTCTCTATCCTAGTCCCTCAACCCTCAACCCTTAATCCCTCGACCCTTAAACCCTCAACCCTAGTCTACCCTCTACACTCAAACCTCAACCCTTAATTAACCCTAATCCCTCAACCCCTATACCCTCAACCCTATACATTGGACCCTCAACCCTATACCCTCAATCCTCTACCTTCAACCTTAAACCCTCAAACATTAAACCCTAAACCCTTAAACCCTCTACCCTCTACGTCCCTATAAATTAAACCTTCAAACCTCAATTATCAACCCTCAATCCTTAATCCCTCAAACCTCAACCCTTAAATCCTAAAAACTCAACCCCTATATCCTCTACCCTATACATTGGAACCTCAATCTAATCCTTCAATCATATACCCTCAAACCTATACCCTAATCCTTCAACCTAATATTTTCATTATATTTAGCATGAAATGCAATAATTTGTGTGACAAGATCCATACTGTCACGAGCATTCCCTTTGTATATACCCATTTATTCCTCTAGATAATCATAAAAAAAGAAAATTTTTCCTTTATCGTAGTACCGCAACATCAAAATAAAGGCATCACACGATGGTAGCTTCTAATTTAAGAAATAAGCCTTTGCCACCATACCACCAAGAGATTATATAGATTGCATGGTAAAGTGGTACTCACTACCACCCCACAGGGAGAATTATAAGGCAATGCGGTAGTGCGGTACCTACTACCATCCCACATAAGGCAATTCAAAGGAGTGCGGTAAGGCGGTAAACAAAAAGAGGATAAAGCATACACCGCTATACAACCGGGAGGGTGAGTAACATATGCAGTAGACCGGTATACACCGCAACCCCGCAACAAGAAGTCTTGAGAAAGGTGGTAGAATGGTAAGAATTGGAAGAAAAGTGGAGACCGTAGTACCACGTGAGGTGGATAATATGGCTATGGTAGTTTGGTATACACCGCAACCCTACAGTAAGAGGTCTTAAGCAAGATGGTAGTGCGGTAAACAATATAAGGGAAGGGAAAACACCACCATACCACAACGGGTATAATAAGAGATGGTGATAGTATAGTAATCGTGACATCATTATAATTTACAACAATAAATGCACACACATGAATCCAACAGTGTAAAAATTAAATGCAAGGATTTGACCTTGCTATGAAATTATTTTAGATGAGTTGGCATTAAAACTAATATGACTAAATACCATGCCATCCAAATACAAGTGAGTTTTCCAAATATCACAATCAATTGTAGTGCACTAGCATGGAACGAGCTAAGGATACGAGAAGAAGAAGTCCTACAAGCATCAAATACTCGGGTAAGTGCACAAAAAATCTCTGAAACAGCTCTGTTAATATAAAAAATCTTTCAAGGTTTTGTCATCTAAAGCCATAGTAGAGAAAATTGAAACATGCCTCCTAAAAGAAAACAATCAAAAGTAAAAGAAAGTCAACCTAAAATTAAAGATGAAGAATCTAAAGTAAAGAAGAGACCACTCCATCACTCCATATTAGATATACTTCTAGGGTCTACTAAAGAGGGTAATAAGAAGTTTCTCGTGGACACCGCACAAAGTTGTAGGGATTCCCTCATTCCCAAATCTGGATGGGACCTATTTTTGGTATTTTTACAGTGAGAAATGAGAAGATTCCAATGTCAAATCCTTGGATGTTGGATTGAGAAAGGTTTATTGTCCCAAATGTGTTTGTTGATGTATAATTTATCAGGATGCTAGCTAAACACTATCACTCAACTAACAAAACAATAAGGTTTCCAAATGACACAATATTGGTAGAAGTAACCAGAACATCCTTCATTGAGTGTTTTGACATGAACAAGCAAGCTTTGACAAAGATAAACCTACAAAAAAGTGAGGAGGATTATGCTAGGTTAAGAAGGACTCATAGAAGTGATGAGCTACCCATATATATGAAAAGAGGCATTGGTAACTGAATAATTCCCATCTCTACTACCACTACTGAACCATTTACTATGACAAATTTTTAGTATTAATTTATGAATACATATTTTTCTTTTTGCCAAGTGTTGGGGATGGATGCTCAAGATAAAATACCAAAAGGCCTAATGATGATGGCCATGCAAATTCAAAACCCTGAAGCTAATATTGAATATGAATTTGCTTCATACCTTGAGAAGGCGTTAGATGATGAATTCTCCCAAGTTATAGAGGATAGAGCATCGATTACATTCAGACACTATTCTCTACTGTTTCATCTAATATTGTACTAGAATAGGGACCATTGGACTAAAATAATGGACTTGGCTAGAGTAGATGAGCAAAGGAATCCCACACCTATCAAAAAATGGTGCTATATTCGGGATAGTCGGTGCAAGAATTCAAGCTTTGTTGTATTCTATGAATATTTTGTACACAAAATCCTTGGAGTTTTTGGGTATGCAATACCAAGATTGTCAACTAAAATGTTCCAACTATTGAGACCTTTGTCTTTAAGACCAGAGTAGGGTCATACACACAATTTTGGAGATTGGTTCTTCCTCCCGAAAGTTACAATAATACGAGTTTATGGATGCCCTATTTCTCCACACATACTGCCAAAATTTGTGCCCCTTAGATTAGCATTTCTTGAATTTATGTGGCAAATGATGTGGATGGAGAAAGATTTAATGCATAAGAAAAAGAAAGAAACTTTCCTACCAAACCAAACAAGGTGTGAAGAGTGGACTGTAGGCTTAGACACACTAGAGGAGTTACAATATTATTTGAAGAAAATATATGCATTGAATTCTACAAAATGAAGAGCCTTTGACCTTGAAAATCATATGAACAACATAAGGCACAATATTCTTACCAAAATGATAGTATCACACCAAGTTGATTATCAATAAGATGTCATAGGAACTGCATTACTTATAATGATGTATTTAGTAGAAAGAAAAAATGGGAATCTATGAAGAATCTTGAAGAAAGGACGAAGTAGAGGTCCAAGGATTTCCTAGGATACTTTGTTGAGGAAAAGGACCCCATCAAGAGGATAGATTTAATAATGGGTAAATTTGAAGACTTGTACAGTAAGAAGGAAGCATATCTCCAAGAACATGATAGTGGTGCAACTAAAGAGCATCCCCCAGCTGAAACCTCTAAACCTCCCATGGAGTAGTTGTTACCAAAATTTCTACCTTTAGCTCATTTTGGTAGAGCTAGAATTGTTTTCTATATCTAATGTGAAAGGTACATTATTTTTATGCTGATAGTTCATTTGAAAATCAAGGATTTCAAATAAGATTCAGTTTATTATGCAAAATTTACTCAACACAGAAGATTCATCAAAATTGCATAGTATTACTGTATTTTATTCATTTTGAAATGAAGGAACATAAAAGATTGCAGAAACATTGTTGTTTCATGCATAGAAGAAAATAGAGTGTTTAAAAGTCCCACACAAGCCGTGGGAATGACTATACCACATTGATAAAACATAAGAGCTAAGGTATTCAACTGAAGATAAGAAGAAAGCATATAATGAAACATCATATCCTTCATTTCCTGTTCAATGTTGTGTTGATTTTCTATCTTTAGCTCTGTCATCGGATTTCCTCCTATCTTTAGTCCTTCATTCCCTAGGTTCAAGTGTACCTGCAAGATGTTAAGAGGTTTGTTAGAGCTTAGGACATAAAATTTCATCATGTGGTTATCAACAGTTGAATAAATTAAACCTATGAGCTATCAATCCAATTTAGACATATCAAAAATGTACAAGAGAGAATCAAGATTAGGTCATCAAAGTGAAAGTGAAATCATCATCAAAAGGAATATTTAACTACTTTTATCTAGCTTGTTTGTTCACTATGTAGGTACAGGTACGTGTTTCATCACTAGCTCATCATGTTTGACATTTTAGCATGTGGTGTAAAATGTGGCTCCCAGAAGGGTTGAGCCCAACATGCTGCCCCTTAACTTCAAGAGGGGTTTTGCGAAAGAAACACATTCATAATGCTCAATGGAAACATTCAACTAAAGGAGTAAATCATTAAGTAACTATAAGATCTTCAATATATTGATCATACATGACAATCAACTCTGAATGTGCAATGAATTGAAAATCATGGATGAACAACGAATCATTCAAAATGATCAATGAACATCCAAAACATAAAATAAAATTGCACTATCTTCCATTGGAAATTTTTGTTTGCATACAGGTATGCCATGTCATCATTGTTTGAATACATAATGTTGTTGCAACATCATATTGGTGCCATGTTCCATATTTATGTTGCTCACAGTGATAGGACAACAAAGAGTGTGTTGTTGATTATGCTATTAGTAGTGTTCAGTGCAAAGGTTTCATCACATACATATTCATCAAGGTGCCTGATAGATAATACTCACACGTAAGGGAACAAAAGTATATTATCCACAAAATTCTAAGGTGGAGTGCTTATCATACATGCATCAAAAGGTCACAATGGTAGGATAGAATTCATGCTTTGCATCAAAAGTCAAAGGACTGATAAGGTGTGAGAAGTACATGATCACAAGAGAGTGAGAAAATAACAAATGGGAGAACTGATGAGGTCACAATACACCTTCAAGAGTATGTGAAATATGTGAAAGTCACCACAAATCAAGAGAGAATGTGATGAAACAAACAATGTTTCTCAATGAAAGCAAATATTCACCATTTTAGTGCTTTATCATTGTGTGGTGTTTCTTACAAATACTTTGCATGAAAGCCATGTTAAAAGTATAGTAAACAGAGCATTAAGGAGAAGATTAAAAGGGGAATATATATTATGAAGCTTGTGGGGTACCCCAACATTGTCTGTTTGAATGAGGTTTTGGCTAGTCGAGCAAAAATCTATATTGTTTTGGAGTTTGTCACAGGAGCTGAATTGTTTGATAAAATCGTTCATCAAGGAAGACTTAGTGAGAATGAATCACATAGATATTTCCAACAACTTATAGATTCTCTTTATTACTATAATAGAAAGGGTGTTTACCACAGGGATTTAACTCCTGAAAGTCTTCTCATAGATTCTAAAGGAAGCCTAAAAATATCATATTTTGGACTGAGTGCCTTATCTCAATAAGAAGATGGACTTTTGCACACCACCTACGAAACACAAAATTATGTAAAACCAAAGGTTCTTGGGAACAAAGGTTATGATGGTGCAACATCGAATGAGTGGTCTTGTGGAGTGATACTATATGTGTTAATGGCAGGATATCCTCTATTTGATGAGAGTGACCTTGTGAGTTTGTATAGAAGGATCGATGCGGCAATTGTTTTCTTGCCCAAACTGGTTCTCTGATAGTGCCTAGTCTTTAATTTCTAGAATTCTTGACCCATATCCTATTAAGCAAATAAAAAAATCAAATAAATTCAGGATCATGAGTGGTTAGAGAAGAATTATGAGCCAATACAACTTTACGAAGATAATGATGTTAACTTGGATGATGTAATTTTAGTTTTTAACAATGCAGAGGAACAATATGTACATAAGTAGAGGGAGGAGAAAGAAAAATTTCCATTGATGATGATTTTTTTTTGAGTTGATTACTCTATCTCAAGGGATCAACCTCTCTACATTTTATGATAGGCGAAAAGACTATGTTAAGCACCAAACATGATTCATCTCTAGAAAACCAACAAAAAATATAATATCCACAATGGATGCTGCTACAATATTAAAGGATTTCAGGGTTCAAACACAAAACTAACTCATGAGGCAGATAAATCACAACTTAGAAGAATAGAGAACTAATGAAAGATTACAGGTGCTTAGGATTTATCAATAGGGATTATCTTAAATTGTCAAGGGTAGCATGCTTGAAGGAGATCTCAATTAAAGATAGCCCTAGAAAGCATTAAAGGCCGAAAAAAGGCATTTTCACATGAATATTGAAAAGAAAAACAATTTATATGCAAACAAAGACCTTACCCAAGTTCGTTTTGTGGATTTCTCCTAAAGAATGCATGCAAAATCGTGGTGAAGACACCAGTAAAATCCAAGTCCAAAACCTACTCCATTGGCAACACAATAGAGTTTCTTTTCCAGGAGATGTCAAGTGCAAAATGAAAAAGTAATTAGGGTTCAAATGCTTTTACTTACATGCCCTAATTTGAATGGTGGTCTTTTTGACTTAAGATTTTAAAAGAAAATCATTTCACATTACTGACATGCCTATGGTATTGACTTGTTAAGTCAATCAACCTAACAAATAAAGGTGGAGCATGAGTTTTTGATGAAATGTCAAGCTCATAAAATAATTTGTAAGATAACTTCATGTTTAGCATGATTTTGAACAAAAATAAATGACGTAATTAAATATTAATGGTAATATTTCAATAGTTACCTTAATATTTAACATATGATCCACAAAAAGGAGGAATTTCATATATTAAATATTAAAATAATCATCGATTGATTATATTTAATATTTAAATCAAAAAGTTACCTTTTCCAAAATCATGCAAAAGTGATAACTGAAGTGAACTGAAGGTCAAATCATGCAAAGGTGGAGACTTTAGTCTCTTTTCAAGTCATCTAATCATACAAGGAGATGGAACTGAGAGATATTTTCATGCATTCAGAGTCAAACTGGAGAGTTCTCTTCCTGATTTTTAGTTGTTTCATATAGATTTGAGATGTCTCTTGGTCTAACTATTTGTTGGGGGAAGTTTGAGCCTATTATTGCTCATTTTCTTTAGTTTTGACTTGGATTTCTGAAGCTTTTCTCTCTTGCTCGTGAATCTTTTGGAGGTGGTGATATTTTAGATTGCAGTGACACTTCAGTGTTTTTCATGCACATTGGAGCCATTTCGAGTTACACTTTAGTTACATACAGTATGAGACAATGTTTTGAGTTGTTTAAGCATTGTTTACAACATTGGTGGGCCCCATTTTTAGACAATTTTGATTTTTCTCGTGGATAGCTTTGGAGTTCACACATTTTCGACTTCAGTTAGCTTGACATATCTTTTTCACTCTCACTCTCTTCTATCTTTTATGTATATTGAGAAAAGACTTAGTATTTTCCTCAGTTCTTGCTTCTATTACTCTTTTACACAACAAAGAGATTGGAAATACTTGTAATTTAGTTTTATTTACGGTTTATATAATACAACGGTTTTACAGGTTATTTTAGTTTCATTTTTGTAGAGTTTTCCTTAAAAATACTTAGAAAAGACATAATTACCTTCACAACTTATGATGTTTTGTATCTTTTAAGTGATTTGATGCAATTTTATTGTGTTTCAAACTAGAAACCTTTAAATTTATGTCTCGTTTACCGATACATTTACACAAATGCAGTTTTTCATAGGTCATTAATTGTGCTTTTAAAGTTTGTATTTTATCTTAATTTGTGAAAACCCAGTTTTCCTTAGTAAGGTGAAAATAAGCAGAGCCTTTTAGTGAAGCATTTATGTGGTTAATCCATTTGAGTTGAGTCATGTTAGCAGTCCTTCTGAGAGTTTTAGTTGTGAATCAATCTGTAATTAGTATTTTTCGGTGCATCATCTTCTAGATGCAATTCATAATCAAAATTTCATATAGTTTCATAGATTAATCCTTCTCTCTTTTCCCACACATTTTTTTCAAGCTGCTATTCTAGTATATACAACTTTATTTTTTTCCTTTTAGAGGTTACAATTTATACCTGGTGACTCCGAGCATAATCTATTGGTTTCAAGCAGAAAAAGTGTTGGTTTTTATGAAAAGAGCATGTTTTCACCTCTGTTTCATGAAAGTCCTTCCTATCGATATTCTTATCAACCATATCAGGCTAGTTATGCTGCTGGTTTTATCCCAAATAGCCATGCAATAACAAATAACCAACATTCTTATTATGCTTATCACCCACCCACCCCTGCTCAACTTTCATATCAATATTTATATGTCCAAAATCAGCTCCAAGAGGTTGATGATATGAAGAATAGCATGAATGACACCAATGACATATTTTTAGACATTGCAAAGTAGATATAAGAGTTCAAGAGGCAACGAGAGCTTGATATGCGATAATTGGAGTTAGATTATCAGGCCTACCATCATGAGCAGGATTTGGAGACAAAGAATACATTATGAAGAAGATCTTGTTGCTAAGGAAGAGAAAATTAGAATATTGGTTTCCCAAGCACCAATAAAACATCAGCCAATAGAGGAAGAGGTTTCCATGGTTTCTATACAATCCTTAAGTAAGTCCTCTAGATTTTACATTCCAAGTTATAGGGGTAATAGTCATGCCAATGTTAAAGATCAACCCCTACAGGAGCTCATGAATGAACAAAATCTGTGAAATCAATCCATTAATCCTCAGTTTCAATCATATCAAGAGCCTGAAATAGGTAATCAAAGTATTGAATACTTATGGCAGCCTTTTTGGACCAAGCATCCTGACTGTAAAATGCCAAACCTTAGAAAGGATATTCCTTGTGTATTAATTCAAGGTCAGAAAGAGGAAAAATTTGTAGAATATAACTTGATCAAGGTTCCAAGTTGGTGCCATAAACAAGAGAAGCAAGAAGTTATTGCTGTTTGTACCTTGTCCTCAGCTCAAAATAACCATATTACATGTGAAGAGGATGTTGTTTCAAATTTTCTACTGAACCCCTTACATTTCGATTCATTTGAAAACATTTTTGATGCTATTTATAAGATGAATGAAAGAAGAGTATAGGAATTACTAGTCAAAGATATCCACTTGCAGAGAGAAGATTCCCAAGAGTCACTATTGAAGGCACCACAAGAGGAGGAACAATTGGTTTATTTGTTTGACCAACTACCTAGATTTATTGAGCAAGCTAAAGAGACCACATAGTTACCTGACTTACCAATTGATGTGGAACACCCAAAAGATATTGCAGAACGTGATGTACTACTGGTTCAAGATGAGATTGAAGCCTCAATCCATATGAGACAACAAGAGGTCAGTCCTATTTTGGAGGTTAATTATAATGATCTACATGAAGTTTATGTAAAGAAAATAGAAAGTGGTTCTCAAGAATTTTTTTGACTTTTTTGATGAACTTCCTCAATTTGTTGATGAAAATGAGGATAACACATGCATGATAGCATCTATGCCTAGTATGGAACAACTAAATGATAAAACTAATCTAGATTTAATGAAAAGTTATGAGTTAGATGAGAACATATTTTTCACGCATCATAGAAGTTTTTTGTTCTAACATAGATGATAATCTAGTATTATATGAACCAACAACATGTGATCAACCTATTCAAGTCAAAGAGGCTATTGAAAAGGAAGAGGAAAATGCTTTGCAACCTATGGAAGAGTACAATATGAACTTATTTGATGAGATTCCCCACATTGTTGAGGAGGAGTTGTATTCAATCATGGATGAAGAACATAAGGAACAAAAACTTGAGGACATGTTTTCAGTAATACAATAGGGATATCAATTCCTTGATGAAGAAGATCCAACCATTGAACACATTAATGGTTTATTTTTAGAGACTATTATAGATGATGCAAAGAAACATGATTCCCTTTTCATTGAAGAGTTGAAAGAAAGAACAACTGATCCTCCAATAAACAATAATAGGAAAATCATTCAAGAAGATCAGACTGTAATAGCCAATGAACAACCTATATATTACCTCCAATTAGCACCTTTTCAAGGAAAGGTTGAAGTTTTTAAAGATAAAAAAAGGGGAAGCTCAACTTCATTTAATATTCTTGAAAATCATGAACAAAAGGCTGAGAAAATAGAGCATCAACATGAGGCTAAAAAATATAAATTGGGTGTCAACACAAGGGGATGTCCTATCAGACACCTAAAACAATTGGTAGGTAATCAAAAAGAGTTACCATTTGAAGCATCTGCTTGGGAGCACAATATTGAGCATCAAAAGGCATCAATGTAGGTTGCTCAACCTATTCAAAATAGTTGCATGCATCTCTTGTCTAAAGAAGAAAGGGAGGTGGTTTTCATGATTGAAGAAGTGTTTAATTTGAGGACTCATCATTTACTTTTCTTCCATCACTGTTGGACAATTTGCAAGAAGGTAGCATGCCCTAAGTTGATGAGAAAAAGGGAGTTTTTTCAACCAAACAATGAATGGTTATGTTTGAGTACTAACACTATTGATTAGTGTAGGGTAGGATAATTTTCAAGCTAATAAGTGCTCATTGCACAATTCATTTCAGTACTATTTTTTTTTCAATAAGTGCAAATGTTGCACAATTTTCTAGATATGTCTTAAACAAAGTTATGATAGTTTCTTTCAGTTTTGTTTGCTACTGAGTTACAAAATTTTTGAGTCAGAAAAGAATAGAGGAATGAACTCCATGCCCAATGGATATATAAGGCAACTAATCTGGCATGCTTCGTAGGAAAGCATTCAATAAAAATTGCCAGAAATGTTACCAAAATTTATACCTTCAACTCATTTTGGTAGAGCTGGAATTATTTGCTATATCTAAGGTGAAAGGTACATTAATTTTATGTTGATAGTTCATTTGAAAATCAGGGATTTCAAATAAGATTCAGTTTATTTTGAAAAATTTACACAACATAGAAGATTCATCAAAATTGCATAGTATTGTTGTATTTTATTCATTTTGAAATGAAGGAACATACAAGATTGCATAAACATTGCTGTTTCATGCTTAGAAGAAAAAAGAGTGTTTAAAAGTCCCACACAAGCTGTGGGAATGACTAAACCACAGTGATAAAACATAAGAGCTAAGCTATTCAATTGAAGATAAGAAGAAGAAATCATATAATGAAACATCATATCCTTCATTTCCTACTCAATGTTGTGTTGATGTTCTATCTTTAGCTCTGTCATCCGCTTTCCTCTTGTCTCTAGTCCTTCATTCCCAAGGTTCAGGTGTACCTGCAAGATGTTAAGAGGTTTTTTAGAGCTTGAGAAATAAATTTTCATCATATGGCTATCAAAATTTGAATAAATTAAACCTATGAGCTATCAATCCAATTCAGACATACCATAAATGTACAAGAGAGAACTAGGATCAGGTCATCAAATTGAAAGTGAAATCATCATCCAAAGGAATATTGAACTAATTTTATCTAACTTGTTTGTTCAGTGTGCAGGTACAATTACATGTTTCATTATTGGCTCATCATGTTTGACATTTTAGCATGTGGTGTAAAATGTGGCTCCCATAAGGGTTGAGCCCAACATGCTACCCCTAAACTTCAAGAGGGGTTTTGAGAAAGAAACACATTCATAATGCTCAATAGAAACATTCAATTGAAGGAGTAAATCATTAAGTAACTACAAGAGCTTCAATATATTGATCATACATGACAATCAACTCTGAATGTGCAATGAATTGATAATCATGGATGAACAATGACTCATTCAAAATGATCTATGAGCATGCAGAATAGAAAATAAAATTGCACTATCTTCCATTGGAAATTTTTGTTTGCATATAGGTATGTCATGTCATCATTGTTTGACTACATAATGCTGTTGCAACATAATATTTCTTCCATGTTCCATATTTATGTTTCTCACAGTGATAGGACAACAAAGAGTGTGTTGTTGATTATGCTATTAGTAGTGTTCAGTGCAGAGGTTTCATCACATACATATTCATCAAGGTGCCTGACAAATAATGCTCACATGTAAGGGAACAACATAAAAGTATATTGTCCATAAAATGCTAAGGTGGAGTGCTTATCAAACATGCATCACAAGGTCACAATGGTAGGACAACATTCATGTTTTGCATCAAAACTTGAAGAAGTGATAAAGTGTGATAAGTGCATGATCACAAGAGAGTGAGAAAATAGAAAATGGGAGAATTGATGAGGTCACAATACACCTTCAAGCGTATGTGAAATATGTGAAAGTCACTACAAATCAAGAGAGAATGTGATGAAACAAACAATGTTTCTCAATGAAAGAAAAGATTCATAGTTTTAGTGCTTTATCATTGTATGGTGTTTCTTACAAATACTTTGCATCAAAGCCATGTTAAAAGTATAGTAAACAGAGCATTAAGGAGCAGAGTAAAGGGGGAATATCCATAATGAAGCTTGTGATGCACCCCAACATTTTCCATTTGAATGAGGTTTTGGCTAATTGAGCAAAGATCTATATTATTTTGGAGTTTGTCACAAGAGCTGAATTGTTTGATAAAATTGTTCATCAAGGAAGACTTAGTGAGAATGAATCACGTAGATATTTCCAAAAACTTATAGATGCTCTTGATTACTGTCATAGCAAGGGTGTTTACCACAGGGATTTAAAGCCTGGAAGTCTTCTCCTAGATTCTCAAGGAAGCTTGGAAATATCATACTTTGGACTGAGTGCCTTATCTCAATAAGAAGATGGCCTTTTGCACACCACCTGCGAAATGCCAAATTATGTAACACCAGAGGTTCTTGGGCACAAAGGTTATGATGGCGCAGCATGAGATGTGTGGTCTTGTGGAGTGATACTGTATGTGTTAATGGTAGGATATCCTCCATTTGATGAGATGAACCTTTTGAGTTTGTATAGAAGGATCAATGTGGTAGTTTTTTTTCTTGCCCAAACTGGTTCTCTACTAGTGCACAGTCTTTAATTTCTAGAATTCTTGAACCAGATCCTATTAAGCAAATAAAAAAAATCAAATAAATTTGGGATCATGAGTGGTTCATGAAGAATTATGAGCCAGTACAACTTTATGAAGATAAGGATGTTAACTTGGATGATGTACTTGCATTTTTTTACAATGTAGAGGCACAATATGTACGTAAGTAGAGGGATGAGAAAGAAACCGGTCCATTGATGATGAATGCTTTTGAGTTGATTACTCTATCTCAAGGGCTCAATGTCTCTACATAGTTTGACAAGCGTCATGACTATGTTAAGCACCAAACATGATTCATCTCTAGACAACTAGAAAAAATTATAATATCCATGATTGATGCTACTGCAAGATTAATGGGTTTTAGGGTTTAAACACACAACTAATTCATGAGGCAGATAAACACAACTGAGAAGAACAAAGAGCTAATGAAAGATTATAGGCACTCAAGATTTATCAACAAGCATTGTATTTAATTGTCAAGGGTAGCATGCTTGAATGAGATATCAATGAAAGGCAGCCCTAGCAAGCATTGAAGCTCGACCAAATAGGCATTTTCCCATCAATATTGAAAAGAAAAATAGTTTGTATGTAGACAAAGAGCTTACCCAAGCTCATTTTGTGGATTTATCCTAAAGAATGCATGCAAACTCATGGTGAAGACTCCAGTAAACTCCAAGTCCAAACCTTAATCCATTGGTGATGCAACAAAGCTTCTTTTCTAGGAGATGTCAAGTGCAAAATGAAAAAGTAATTAGGGTTCAAATGCTTTTACTTACATGCCCTAGTTCAAATGGTAGTATTTTTGACTTAAAATTTTAAAAGAAAATCATTTCACATTATTGACATGCCCATGGTCTTGACTTGTTAAGTCAATCGACCTAGAAAATAAAGGTGGAGCGTGAGTTTTTGATGAAGTGTCAAGCTCATAAAATACTTTGCGAGATAAATTCATGTTTAGCATGATTTTGAACAAAAATAAATGATGTAATTAAATATTAATGGAAATATATCAATAGTTACCTTAATATTTAACATATGATGCACAAAAGGAGGAATTTCATATATTAAATATTAATATAATCATCGATTGATTATCTTTAATATTTAAATCAAACAGTTACCTTTTCCAAAATCATGTAAAAGTGATAATTGAAGTGAACCGAAGGTCAGATCATGCAAAGGTGGAGAATTCAGTCTCTTTTCAAGTCAACTAATTATACAAGGAGATGGAACTGACAGGTATTTTCTTGCATTCAGAGTCAAACTAGAGAGTTTTCTTCCCAATTTTTAGTTGTTTCATACAACTTTGAGATCTCTCTTGGTTTAACTATTTGTTGGGGGAAGTTTGAGCCTACTATTTCTCATTTTCTTTAGTTTTGACCTAGATTTCTTAAGCTTTTATCTCTTGCTCGTGAATGTTTTGGAGGTGGTGATATTGTGTTTCAAACCAAAAACCTTTAAATTTTTGTCTCATTTATTGATACATGTACACAAATCTAGTTTGTCACAAGTCATTAATTGTGCTTTTAAAGTTTGTATTTTCTCTTAATTTGTGAAAACCCAGTTTTTCTTAGTAAGGTGAAAATAAGAAGAGCCTTTTAGTGAAGCATTTATGTGGTTAATCCATTCGAGTTGAGTTGTGTTAGTAGTCCTTCTGAGAGTTTTAGTCGTGAATCAATCTGTAATTAGTATTTTTTGTTGCATCACCTCGTAGAAGCAATTCATAATCAAAGTTTCATATAGATTCATAGATTAATCCTTCTCTCTTTTCCCACACATTTTTTTTAGATTGTATGAGATTTAGAGGGGAGCCAACGCATAATCTGAAGGTCTGTCCTCATTATAGGGTACCCACAACCTAAGGATATTCCAATGTTTCATAGGGTTGCAAAGCTTTGCAACTTTCTATATGTGAATACAAAACTCCCATGCTCCCTTCGGGTAGTTCTATTTTTCCTAAGTATCAGTTGCACCCTCCTCTAAAGAAAAGAAACATCAGACTCCTTCCACACAGTCTCATTACAAATGCTGCCACTTGTCAACCAAGCACTCCTTACAAGGTTTTCCTTCTCACTTTTCAAAAGCTTGCACGATGCTTCCTCGTGTTGGTAGTTCACAATCTTTTGTGCTCCTTTGCATCACTCCTCTTTCAGGCCCTGACCGGTTGCCATGTAGCATATATCTATACACCTTCCTTCGTAAACCCCACCTTCAGTGCAAGATGTCCGAAGACCTCCACATATATTCACATCACATGTTTTTCATTGCTTAAGGGGATGAATGAGCATCGACCCCCAACCGTTTGCCAGATAATCTTCTAAAGACTTCCTCACAAAGGAAAACTGAGTAGGTGACAACCTATCACCAACTGCCCTATTTTATAACTGACCACCATGATTGAATTGCATGTGTCAAGCACTCTAGTCTATTGGGACCACTTCATCATTCATAGGGGATGCATCTGGCCCTAGGATGTCCTCATTCATGGTTCAAATCTTTTGGTTGCAAAAAAAAAGGGAAATCATTGCTAAATACATCATTTCCCATGATCAGAGGATATTTTCAGTTATTGGCTCACCAAGCCAAGCTCTATTATAAATATTTCTTATTCCATCAAAGAAAAGGAGGAGAATTAAGAATTTAGAGAAGAAATATTGGTAGAAGAACCATGCCTTTACCGCTTTTTATATTATTGTAAGGACTTGCAAACTGTGCCATTGTTCAGACTTTCTGTTTTCTTGAAGATTTTGATATTTACTATGCCATTATGGTGCTAAATGTTTCATTTATAGAAATTCTATAATTTGAATGCAAGTTTTTTGATTCAGATAATGTCTTTGAGTCCTCTTATCAATAAATGCATGAATATTATTTTATGTCATCAAAGTGAATCATTTATATTTTACTTTAGTTTCCTTTCATTTTGGACATAGAAAATTGCTGAATGGGCCCTTAGATCAAATCTACAAGATAGATCTATTGTGCTTTACATCTAAGTCTCAATGCATCATCCTAGTTAGATACTTTTATTTTTATACCTGCTTGCTTTTCCCATTCAAAACCCTTGTTATAGTAGAGCTGACTTCTTTAAAATCCGAAGGTTACTCAGTTTAGCGCAATAGGTCCCCCCTTTAACTGAGTTTATGACAAAAGTCTATTACCTTGCCAAATTTTGGCATCAATAGTTTTTCTTTTTTCTTGGCACGCCCGATGGGACCTTTTCTTAGATATATCAAATCAAAAGGGTGTACAAGTCATCGACCCGTTACTAGGTCATGAACCGCAAAAATTTTAACTTGCTAGTGCCTCCACCAGTAACAGTCGTACCCAAACTCATCTGAGTAGAGGTTTCGGACCCCAACCATGCTACCTATTTCCAACCAAAATTACGTGGCTTGGGCTACCAAAAGCCCCCTTATTGCCCCAGTTGCACCTATCATGTGGGCCCCTATCCCAATCTTTTCTCTCAAAGCTATTCCAAAGTTCACCTAAGATATCTCAGGAATGCCATCCGAACATCTGCAAGATTTTGTAGACATGTGTCTAGTACACGAAGTCATAGATCATAACATAGCCCTGAGACTGCTTGCTACTTCTTTGTGAGGAAAAGCACTAGATTGGTATCGCAGTGTACTAGCTAATACTATCGGCACCTGGGACAAGCTCGGGGATCCATTTTATGAAATATTTTCCAATGACGGAGACAGGTCTTCACTATATCATCAACTATCAACAATCAAGTGAGCCCCATCTGAAGCCATGGCCAATTTCAATGCTCATTTCCATACAACCTGGTAGAGAATCTAGAAAGTAATCCAACCACAAACCAAGGTAGCATTCATGTTCTATCTAAAATCCATCAACGCCGACATCTCCATGATGATCCAGTCACTCAATGAAACTACATTACCAGATGCATACAATATATCAGTAAAGGCAGAGAACAACCTAATTGATGCTAGGAAGTTGCCACCTCGACCCATTATGTCGATATTCCTCGAAATATCAATTTCTACTCAAGAGATGCCATCTACCAATGTACCCGCACCTCCTCCATCTATGTACACATATCCAAGTGCACCACAAAATTCTACTTCTACATCCAATGCTTCAAAGGACGAAATGAGTGACATAAGGGAGATGTTACCGAACTTGAAAAATGAAGTAACCACTATCAAGCATAACCAGGCTGATCCTCTAAGACCATCCTACCAAATCTATCTATAGACATCTAAATTTGACCACTTTCACATGGTCAAAATCGTTTACTCTATTTGTCTATTTCGTTAATAATGATTAAATAATTTATTTAATCAATATTTCATTTTTTGCCTAAGGTTCTTAAAGTATGTAATTGAATAATTAAATACTTTACCTTACACCTTTTCTTCTCTAAATTAAATAAATATGTCAATTTATTTAATTTAGTCACTTGACCTTTTTAATTAAAATCAATTTTAATTCCTCATTTTCTCTCTCCTTGTCACATCCTCCATAATCCTTTTTTAATCTGGATTAAATTAATTAATCCATGATTAGGATGTGCACCACTTAATCAAAATTAGTGTCACATCCTCCATAATATCCCCACTCACTTCTAATCTTTCATTAATTATCCTAATCCTATGTTTGCACAACCTTAATCAAGGTCATTAGCCAAATTTAGCATGCCTTTTTTAGTCAACCTTTTCATTTTCCTTTCTTAGCTTTGGCCTTCTTTCCCATGTGAATTTTTAATTAAAATTCATGCACCCTAGGTCCCTCTCTTCCCCATGTGAAGTTTTAATTCACATTTTATCCTTCCAAGACTTACCTTATCCCCATACAAATTCTAGAACATTTGACTTGTCACTTCACATGTGCCAAAGACTTCTAGAACATTAGACTTTTCACATCACTCACATGTGGTAAATTCCCACCATTTTGGAAACCCTCTCTTATCCATTAGATTCTCTCAAGCATGTGAATTTTTAATTTACATTTATTTCTCCAACCACCTTCTCATTCCCCATGGAGATTTTTGAGGAATTCTAAAATTCCTCAAGTGTCTTTTTCACTCTCATTTGGCGACAAGAAGTTCCTTTTTGAGGAAATCTTCTCACCCCCCAAAGTACTTACAAGGTACTTGTATTTCCTCCACATCATGTACCTTCCTTCCACCTCACTTCCACATCATCTCATCCTAGGCCATCTCACATTCCACATGTCAAAATGTGAGGGCTTGTGAGTCCTCAACTCACCATAGCCCTCCATCTTGGCCTTGTTGGTTTAATCTTAACCATTGAATTATATAGAGAATTCAAATTTCTCTATAAATACCCCCCTCTCTTCTCCCATTTACAACACTTAGCCATTTGTGCCCTTATGCTACCAGTTTGATTACTCAACTTGCAATCATTTTCCTTCATCTGATCAAGTCATTTAGCTATTAGCATTTGCATTTTATCATATTGTTCATCTTGCATCTAGCCATATCCATAGCCATCTAAGGAGCACACAAGTTTTCAAACATCAACGACCAACCAAGGGATTGAACATCACAAAGATATAATCATTTGCAATTTTTATTTCATCTATCTTTATTTGTGTTATCATTCTTTAGGCTAATCTTGAGGTGTACCTTTTGTGTTCTTCTATTAGTGCATAATAGTTTTTTTGGATCTTTAGAATAGGATAAGCATTTAGGGATCAAAATTTAATCATCTAATCATCCAATATAAATCCAATCATCTAATTAATCCTATCCAAGCCCATAATCCAATCACTCAATCTTAATCCAATCCAAATCAATCAATTCAAATCATCACCTAGATCTTCATTTAGAAGCTTAGCTGCATTTCAAATCACTAAGTTGTTTTGCACGTTCATGCCCATTCAGACCCGTTCACAAATGAAGAAGCAAATGGCAGATCAACGCAAATGGCAGATCAACAGATCCAATCTTCCCAACCAAATATCCCTCAAGATACCAATAAATTCTAATAAAGCCACATGATCCCCATAATGACGCCTAATCCCAATCAAACATTGACATCTAGAATACCACACCACCTGATGACGAGAACATGGTCAATCAACCCGAAGTCACTGTTGAGGAATATATTAGTAATCCTTCCAATGTCCAAATGATGGATCGTCTCCTCAATGAACATGGGCATAAGATCCTCACCACCCTACTCATGAAGGGAGTCAAACCACCATATGACTTTGATACCTCACCATATGTCCTTCCAACACTTGCTGATCCACAAACTTCATAAAATTCTCTAGGAAATTCCTATGTCCTTAAGAGTGCACCCATGGACAACTGGTACCACCCCAAATTTGGAAATGCCATCATCCATTGAGTCCAAGATTATCCTTGTATTATGACCACAACATCTACTATCTCACCACTCAATCCTAATGATCCCTATGCCTATGGCATGCCATCATACATCCCATTTGATCCACTGATTCCTCCCCCATATCCTTATACTGGGGGCACACCTATACTTAACAGTTTTCCACCTCCTGCATTATAACAACCTCCAGTTAATCCAAACCAATCCACCACACTACAAGCACCACCAGAACATACTGCTACCATTGTTGCCTCATCTCAACCCTCACATCCACAACATCCGCAACACACTATCACTATCCTGCAACAAAACATTTCGATCCCTCAACAACACACTACCATTCCTACATAGCCATCACATCAAGTAGAAAAAACTACCTCGCAACCACAACAACCACCGCATGGCCCTTTCATGGCCATCCCCCAACAACAACATATCTCATCTCACCCACCTCACCAACAACAGCCACAACAATGACCCCCACAACAACATGTACATATCGCTACAAATACACACACAATAATATGCTTACAATGTACCTCTATCATCCTTCTAGTACATACACTATTCTATCCCACCTCAATGTGAATCCTCATCAAAATGCTCAAAACCAAACACGGACCCAACCTCCACCTTACACCAATCCTCCGTAGCGACATAATCATCCTCACTAGAAGCCATGAAATCCACCTCCATACATCACGCAAAAACCCACCATTGCACAACAATACTAATCTTATGCATCCTACCATTAGCAACAACAAACCTACTAATAGGGTGCACTTTCCATCCCTTATTACCAACAATTATCATCACATGAACAAAGAGGTCCTACCTCCATGTATTACCAAAATTCTTCACAACAACAGGGCTCGTCCCTCACTTCTTACTATCAAAAGCAACCACCTTACCAACAAGTGGCTCCCACTCATCACAATCTATCATCCAACTATCCATCTAATTATAATCAACAAACACAGTCGTATCCAGTTGAATCTGCCTATGATTCGACAATGTTAGGGCCATCCTCATCATACCCAAAATAATATCCATATAATCAACCCACTTTGACTCCCACAACACCCTTCAATAAGGACTTGGAAGAAATAAAAGCAACATTGAAGGATCTACAAGTTGGAATGGGAAAAAAGACATTCAAGTTTGAGGACATCTATCCTTATCCTTTTGATCCCTCCATCTCCTTGGTTCCTTTTCCCAAGCATTTTGAGATACCAAAATTCAATAAATATAAGGGAACTAGGGACCTCAAAGCCCTCCTTCAAGAATTTTATGTCCATTTCCAAGAGGTCATGCATAACAATAATTATCTTATCCAAATTTTACCTAAGAGTCTATAAGGAGTTGCGCTTAACTGGTTTATGGGCCTTGAAAAAGGATCTATCAAAACCTTTGCACAACTATCCAAACAATTTGTCTCCCACTTCTCTTTCAATCTAGAGAAGGACATTGACACACTTGATATCTTAAAGGAAAAACAATGTGATGGGGAGACCTTCACTAGCTATCTACAAAGATGGCGTGCCTTGGCCAGTTGGATGAAGTCCCCATTGTTAGAAAAGGACATGGTCACATTGTTTATCAAAAATTATCATCCAGACATGGCTTATAATTTCTAACTCCACTACATCACCACATTTGCAACACTTGTGGAGAAGGGTCCCATCCTAGAATGAGCCCTTGTTGCTAAAGCGAAAGTCAAACTTTTTAATTCTAATAAAGAGAAATCCTTTGGGGATAAGCCTCAATATTGGAATAAAAATAAAAATGATGTCAATGACAGTGTCACAAACACCAAACAGGTTTAGGTGGACACCACCTCATAGAAATATCCTCCTCGAGAACAACAACAATCTATACCAAATTCTATATCCATGCCCCAAGGAGCACCTCGACAACAATCAAACCAAAACAACTAAGGAGGGAACAAATGACACTTCACTCAATTGGGAGAACCCCTTAGCATTATGTTCAACAAACTTCTGCAAGACAACTACCCCATTACTTATCCTATCACCAAGCCCCTCGATGAGTCCAAGCCCAAGTCGCCTTGGTTCAAAGATAACGAATACTGTGAATTCCACAAGATCAAAGGGAACATTGGATAAGTGTTAAGGACTAAAAAATTATGTTCAAGGTCTAATAGATCAGGGTGAGATCCATGTGGATGCTAACACATAATCTTCATCCAATGCTCAACTCCAAATATACCAAAATGCCTTTCCTAAGGGTCCTAGTACTTCCAACTCTAATCTTGAACCTTACAACAATAACAACCAAGACAAGAGCACCAATAACGTCAGCTATTAAAATATGCCATACAATTACCAAGGTGTGGTCACATATGTCAAACAAGTAGAGCCATGTGTATTCATGATACGTGTCAAGGGAAAGGATCCATAATGTGCTGTTACCACTTGTCAAACCAGCATCATAGTCCCCAAAAATCTTGTATCTACCCAACTGTCGTCTATCAATTTATGATATAACATCCTTGACCACCTAGGAAAGATTGCAACTCAGATATCCATCCTAGATCTATTTAAGTCATCTCCCATATAGTAAGACATCCTGACTAAGGCCTTACAAAGCACACATGTTCCCGATGATATTGGACCCACCCAATTCCAAGTATTGGTGAGAAATATCTCATCGACCTATCAATTAGCCTTCAGCCAAAAGGACATGTCGCGCCTTGACTCAAGCCATAACCACCCTCTCCATCTCGAGGCTGGTGTAAACTGTCAAAAAGTGAAAAGGGTATTGGTAGATAATGGTTCAGCCCTAAATATTTGTACACTAAAGTTTATACAATAGGTAGGATACACCCAAGCTTACTTAAATAATCAGGTGATCACTATTAAGGCATATGACAATGTAGAAATAGATTTTGAAGGCACGATCTATCTTCCTATTTAGGTGGGTCCCATTGTACAATATACTATGTGTCATGTTCTGGACCTGGAACTTCCATACAACATTCTCCTTTGTCATCCATGGATTCATTCTATATAAGCCATCCCATCCATCTACCATCAATGTTTGAAGCTCCCATTTCAAGGAATGGAAGTCACCATATAGGCTGATCCCCAACCTTTTGAATATTATCATGCCTTATAAGCTTCCTTTCCACATTCACATTACTACCCTAGAGTCGAAATGGGGGCATCCCAAACATCTGATTCTCATCCATCCACCAATGCACTAAACACCTCATCACCCCCCCTCATCCACACCATCATCCACATCTGGTTCCACCATCACCAAGGTCCAGATCATCGACAAGGGATGTGGCAAATACAAAATGCATACCACACTAAACGTGGCAACCATGCCACCCTCACCACAAACATATGGGAAACCATCTCCATCAGTTCCAAAGGAAGAAGAAAAAACACCCACCCTCTCTTCCAAAAACATGGACTCAACCACATTCAATGATCTGGATTCCCTTCAGGATCAAATGGAAGCTGATATCAACCAATGGGTTTACAGAGAAGAACTTGAGCCACCACATCCCCTGATAGAATACTTCTTGGAAGTCTATCCACGTGCCTCCAAGTTCATTGAAAAGTGAAATTACCAAGGTAGAGGTCTTGGTGTGGAAGAACAAGGAAAACACCAGCCCATTGAAGCAACTACCATCCGACCAAGAAATTTGGGCTTGGGTTATGATACTAAATAGAAAGGTCCGGTGACATCCTCTAGCACTTCTAACAATGTTAGTGTCGATGATGGTTCCCTCAAATAAATACCAGAGGAAGAGTCCATCATACACGCGTACGATGATTTGGATCACGTTGACCTCCCTACCATGTTTGAATGTTTATTTGTTTGCACCATAACCTTATACCTCAAACATATTGAACTTATAGATCACGACCTACAAGGTAGCACACCCATCGACACATTTACCTCAGTGGATACCTACTTACATCTCATGGGATTGGGGGAAGATGAATGCTCTAACCTCAAAAGCAAAAAGAAACCAAAAAAAAATAGGTCATCAAGTGAAAACCTCCTCGAGGCGCTTTTTGATTGGGAAAAAGTAAAAACAAAGGGTGTATTTGAAAATGAAAACCTCAATGAGGCACTGGAGGATGTGGATGTTCATCTTCCCCTTTTGGGAACAAAAATATCAGAGCAGTCTTCTATTCTCATTAAAGACACACAAGAGGTAAATTTGGGGACAAAAGAAAACCCAAGAATCATTTATGTAGCCAAATCTTTATCAGAAGAAGAGTATTCCACCATTGTCCAAATTCTTAGAGAAGGTGTTATCAATTTTGCATGGGCTTATTCAGATACTCCTGACCT
Source organism: Sequoiadendron giganteum (assembly GCA_007115665.2). Classification (NCBI taxonomy): domain Eukaryota; kingdom Viridiplantae; phylum Streptophyta; class Pinopsida; order Cupressales; family Cupressaceae; genus Sequoiadendron; species Sequoiadendron giganteum. The sequence goes on from CM021103.1 coordinate 498,228,685, forward strand.
TAATCCTAATCTTGTTGTACATCATTTGGATGTTCGTCCAAATGCCAAACCTATCAAGCAAAAACTATGCAAATGCATCCTCAGGTAGCCCTATTAGTCAAAAAAGAATTGGAGAAATTTCTAGAAGCCAGATTCATTCAATCCATCGACTATTTTGACTGGATTTCCAACATAGTGCCCGTCACTATACCTAACAGTGATATTAGGATTTTCACAGATTTTTGGGATCTCAACAAAGCCTGTCCAAAAGATGAATTCCCATTGCCCAATATCGACATGTTGGTTGACATCACTGCAGGACATGAGATATTGTCTCTTATGGATGGTTTCTCTGGCTACAATAAGATTTGAATTGCACCTGAAGACCAACACAAGACCTCTTTTATAATGTCCTGGGGTACCTTTTGTTACAATATTATGCCCTTTGGTCTCAAGAATGTGGGGGCAACATATCAACTAGCCATGATTTTCATATTCCATGACCTCATCCACATTATCATGGAAGATTATGTTGATGAATTGTTGGGAAAATCTAGAGCCAAAGAAGAGCACCCTGCCATTCTAAAAAATATCTTTGAGTGATTGGAGCAGTACAAGCTAAGACTGAATCCAAAAAAGTGTGTTTGGTGTCATGTTAGGGAAATTGTTAGGCTTCATAGTCTCTTAGAGGGGCATCGAGGTTGATCCTGTTAAAGTAAAAGCTATCATGGATATGCCTCCACCTCGAAACCTAAAAGAGTTAAGGAGCTTTCAAGGAAAGCTACAATCTATCCATTAGTTTATAGCCCAAATTGCAGATAAATGTCAGTCGTTTTCCCACCTTCTAAAGAAAGACACCACCTTCAAATGGAATCAATTGTGCTAGTTGGGTTTTGATAAGATCAAAGAGTACTTGGCCCACCTTCCAATCTTGATGCCACCTATCCTTGGAAAACCCCTCCTGCTATACATCTCTACCACTTTAGTTGCACTGGGGCAATGTTGGTATGTGGTGACTGATCATGCTATACTATACACTTTTTAGTACTATACACTCTTCACCTTTTTTCCCTTCGTCATTGAAAAAGAAAAAGGCCGACTTTGTAAACCCTAATTTCTAGAAGCTTCTAAAAGCTTGTTATAAGTGGTTGGGATGGAGAGTTGTAGTATGGTATTATTCACAATATTGTAATATGTTTTTCATTGGATATTAAAATCATTGGATGGCTGTGGTTTTGTGGATGTAGCCCAGATTGGGTGAACCACGTTAAATTATTTGTGTTGTCTTCTATGTGTGTTTTGTTACTCTATTTTATTGTTCAAATTTTCATTTAACTTGTTAGATATCAGCCTTCTAACCCTAACAAGTGGTATCAGAGTAGGTTGTTTTTTATTATCGTTTGTAGGAAAGTCTCACAGTTGAGTGGGAGTCTCATGGTTAAGTGGGAGCAATGAAAGACAAGGGTAAGTTGAAGGTTGACAAGTTCAATGGGAAAAAATATTAGTTATGGAAGATGCAGATGGAGGACTACCTCTATCAGAAGGATTTATGGCAGCCATTGGAAGGGAAAACCAAGCAACCCACAAGAATATCGGATGAGGACTGGGATATTTTGGACAAAAGGGCACTTGGTAGTATTCGTTTATGCTTGGCACAATTGGTGGCATTCAATATCACAACAACAAAGAAAACTCAAGAGATGATGGAAACCCTAGCGAAGTTATATGAAAAGCCTTCTGCTTCGAATAAGGTATTTTTATGAAGTGTTTATTTAATATGAAAATGGTAGAAGGTGGGTCAGCTGCTGATCATTTAAATGAGTTTAATACAGTTACCAATCAATTAACTTCTATAAAATTAAACTTTGATGAAGAAGTTAGGGCTCTTTTGATTCTATGTTCTTTGCATGAAAGTTGGAATAGCTTGGTGATGGCTGTTAGCAATTTTGTTTCTGGTTTGAATACATTGAAGTTTGATGATGTTTTGGTATTATTTTGAGTGAGGAAATTCATAGAAAAAGCTCAGGTGGAACATCCACATTAGACAGTGTTTTTGAATGCAGAAAGCATGGGCAGAACAAAGGAGAGAGGAAACAATTTTGGAAGTCATGGGAAGTCATGAGGAAAATCAAGGGATAGAAGGTCCCAATCTAGAGACAAGAGGGATTGTTGGTACTGTGGTAAGTTGGGTCATTTAAAGAAAGATTGTTGGTCTCGGAAAAATAAAGGAAACAAAAAGGAAGGAAATAAAGAGACAAATGTGGTAAGTAATAAATCTGATGAGGATGCTTTGATTATTTCCCTTGACAATATTGATGATTCTTGGGTGTTAGATTCAGGGGCTTCATTTCATGCTACACCCCATTGAAATTATTTTATTAATTATGTCCAAGGGGATTTTGGGCTGGTTTATTTGGGAGATAACGAACCCTGTCAGATTGTTGGAAAGGAGGGAATCAAGATTAAGTTGCAGAACCGGAATCATTGGCTATTACATGAGGTAAGGCATGCTCCAAAGTTAAAAAGAAATTTAATTTCTGTAGGGCAACTAGATGATGAAGCTTGTGTTGTTACATTTAGTGATCAAATTTGGAAGGTTACAAAAGGTACCTTAGTGGTAAAAAAAGGTGTGAAAGTAGGCACCTTATATCTTTGTACAGGTCATACTGTTCCTTCTAATTTATCTATTGCACATAAAAAACATTGTTCAGGAATAGTTGTTGCACTTCAGCATGCAAAAAATTGGATAGTTGTTGTAGATTCTGAATCAACACTATGGTATAATAGACTTGGGCATATAAGTGCAAAAGGTATGAAATTACTTCATTCAAAGAATGTTTTATGAGGTCTAAAATGTATTAATATGGATTTCATTGAAAGTTGTGTTTATGGGAAACAAAAGAAACATGGGAAATTGGAGCTTGTGCATACAGATGTATGGGGACCAGCTTAGGTATCTTCTCTCAAAGTCTCTCAGTATTATGTTACATTCATTGATGATGCAACTAGGAAGGTATAGATTTATTTCCTTAGGCATAAATCTGATGTATTTGAAACTTTTTAAAAATGGAGAAGCTTGGTTGAGAATGAGACAAGTAAAAAGATAAAATGTCTCAGATCTGATAATGGTGCTGAATATTGCAGCAAAGAGTTTGAAGATTATTGTTCCTCTAATGGTATTCATAGGTAGAAAATGGTTCCCAGGACTCCACAAGAAAATGGAGTGGCTGAGCGCATGAATAGAACAATAATGGAGCGTGCATGAACTATGAGATTGCATGCTGGGCTGCCTTTAAACATGTGGGAAGAGGTTGTAAACACTACTATTTATTTAATTAATAGAGGTCCCTCTAATCCTTTGGGTTGTGGTATTCCAGAGGAAGCATGGATAGGTAAGAAAGTGAGTTATTCTTTTCTCAAAACCTTCGTTTGTGAAGCATTTGCACATGTAGATTTTGAAAATGGAACCAAGCTTGATGCAAAATCAAAGAAATGTATATTTGTTGGATATGGCATTGATGAATTTGGTTACAGGCTTTGGGATTTTGAAAATAAAAAAATTGTGAGAAGCAGGGATTTCATATTCAATGAGAAAGTGTTGTACAAAGATCTATTGAAGTAGCATGAGAAGATAGAAAATGATTATGCAGTGTTGGATGATATTGCAAACAACAATGTTCTAGTAGTTTCTCATGCTCTGCAACAATAACAACAAGAAATACCTCAAACTATAGTGAATGTTAGGCGATCTTCAAGGATAAGTAGACCACCTGAAATATTTTATCCCTCTTTGTATTCTATTTTATTAGCTGATGCTAGTGAACGAGAATGTTGTCATGAAGCTATGTAGGTTGATACCAAGGTTTAGTGGGAGCATGGAATGGATGAAGAAAAGGACTTCTTGCTGGAAAATTAGACTTGGGAATTATGCAAGTTGCCTACAGGTAAAAAGACTCTACCAAACAAATGGGTTTATAGGTTGAAAGAGGAGGATGGAGGTAAGAAAATATTTAAAGCCAGTTTGGTTTTAAATGGATTTGCACAGAAAAAGGGTATTGATTTTGATGAAATATTTTATCTAGTTGTTAAAATGACTTCTATTCATACTATTTTAAGTATTGTGGTTGCTGAAGATTTGCATTTAGAATAGCTTTATGTTAAAACAACCTTTCTCCATGGTGATTTGGAAGAGGAAATATATATGGAACAACCACAAGGATTTGAGGTCAAAGGTAAGGAGAAACTAGTGTGCAGATTGAAGAAAAGTGTATATGGCTTGAAGCAAGCACCTCGACAATGGTATCTTAAATTTGATAGTTTTATGGGTGAGCAAGGCTACAAGAGGTGTAATTCAAACCATTTTGTTTATTTTAAGATGTTAGGTGCATATAACTACATTATTTTATGTTTATATGTTGATGATATGCTTGTAGTGGGGTCTAACATGGATCACATAAAGGAGTTAAAACAACAATTAGAAAATTCATTTTCTATGAAGTATTTGGGGCCAACAAAACAAATCCTTGGTATGAAGATTACCAGAGATAGGAAAAACAAAAAATTGTTTCTATCTCAAGCTGATTATGTTGAAAAGGTATTGCAGATATTTCATATGGAGAATGCAAAAGCTGTCAGCACACCTTTGCCTAGTCATGTAAAATTGACTAAGGATATGTGTCCAAAGACACAAGAGGAGGAAGAAAAAATGTTCAAGGTACCATATGTTTCAGCTATAGGCAGTTTAATGTACGACATGGTATGCACGAGATTGGATATTGCACATGCTGTAGGAGTTGTTAGCAGGTATATGAGTCATCCTAGAGTTGAGCATTGGAATGCAAAAAAATGAATTCTCAGGTACTTGTGAGGTACATCCAATATATGTTCATGTTTTGGGGGCTCTAATATAGATATAAATGGCTACATTGACTCAGATTTGGTAGGGGATATAGATACCGGGCGGAGTACTTGGTTATGTATTTACAGTTGGTGGGATAATAGTGAGTTGGATTTCTCGATTGCAAAAGGTGGTTGCTTTATCCACCGCAAAGGAAGAGTATGTGGCTGCAATAGAGGAAAAAAAGGAGATGATATGGATACAAGTCTTTATGGAAGAGTTGGGAAAAATATAGGCTGAAAATCACTTGTTTACAGACAGCCAGAGTGCTATACATATTGCAAATAATTCTGCCTTGCACTCTAAAACCAAACACATACAACTAAGATATTATTTCATTCGGTCAGTATTGGAGGATGGATATGTAAAGCTGGAAAAGATACATACAGATGAAAATCCAGTGGATATTTTTACAAAGACAATGACAAGGGAGAAGTTGAGGTCCTCTTCAAATTTGGTTGGTCTTCATGGTTAAAAGTATAATAGAGTAGCAAGGTCCAAGGTGCTTATTTCTAGTGGGAGCTGTAAGTGCAGCGATGTCATCCAAGATCAGTCTTCAAGTGGGAGATTATTGGTATGTGGTGACTGATTGTGCTATACTATACAATTTTTAGTACTGTACACTCTTTATGTATCCTCGCTGGGGTTCGAGGCTAGGCTTGTCCCCGGGCGGGGGTTTGAGGGTTTTTTCACCTTTTTTTTGGAAGCTTCTAAAATCTTGTTATAAGCAACTGGGATGGAGAGTTGTAGTATGGTAGTATTCGCAATATTGTAATTTTTTTTGCACTAGATACTAAAATCATTGGATGGCTGTGGTTTTGTAGATGTAGCCCAGATTGGGTGAACCACGCTAAATTATTTTTTTTGTCTTCTATGTGTGTTTTTTACTCTATTTTATTGTTCAAATCTAGATTTAACTTGTTAGATATCTACCTTCTAACCCTAACAGGGCATTATTGGCACAACATGATGAGTACTCAAAAGAGTGAGCAATCTATTAAATTAGCCAAACACTGGTCGGTTATGAATTGAATTATTCACCAATGGAGAAAGCATGCCTCACCATGGTCTTCAGTACACAAAAATTATGTCATTATATGCTTAACCATCCAGTAAAGTTGATATCAAAGATTGATCCCCTCAAATACTTGTTGTCTAAGACAACCCTAGTTGGACGCATGGCTAAATGAATCATGCTTCTGAGTGAGTTTGATATAGAATATGTGGAAAAAAAAGCTATTAAAGGAAAACTAATAGCAGATCAGTTGGCAGACGTTCCTAGAGAGGATGCTTATCCTTTGACTACATAATTCCTTGATGAAGAAGTCTTTACAATCACATAAACTACTACCTGGACACTCTACTTTGATAGCTCATACACTCACAATGGATCTAGGGCGGGAATTTTTTTGGTTACACCACAAGGTGATTACATTCCAAAGTTATTCAGGTTAGAATTCCCATGCACTAACAAAATAGTGGAGTATGAGGCTCTCATGACAGGTCTTTGAGTCACCGCCCAATGGAATATCACTCATCTATGAGTTTTTGGTGACTCTCAATTGGTCATTAAACAAGTCAATGATGAATTTCAAACGAAAGATGACAAGTTATTGCCTTACAAATGCATAGTGGATGACTTCAAGAAATATTTGACCTTCTTCTAATTTGAGCAGATCCCTAGACTTCAGAATAAGGTAGCAGATGCTATGGCTACTATTGGGTCCCTAATTGACATACCAAAAGACCACACAGATTGTGAGTTCCTAGTAAAAAAAATCTTAATCCTAGCATATGATATCCTTGAGAGTGACATGGTGTGTGATATTGTAGGCCCTGAATCCCCTTGGTACCAAGAAATTTACACCTATATTCATGACAACATCCTATAGTTTGATCTCACAAGAAACCAACATAAATCATTTATCCAACACACTGTCCACTACACCATCATCAGTGATACACTTGATCAATGTGGGTATGATGGAACTCTCCTTTGTTGTTTAGATGAAACTAAAGCCCGCACGACATTAGCAAAAGTTCATAGCAGTATTTATGGGGCCCATTCTAATGGTATGGCCTTAGCCAAAAGGATTCTAAGAGCAGGGTATTACTTGCCTACAATGGAACATGATGCTTGTGAGTTTGTCAAAAGGTGTATTCCATGTCAACAACATGCATATTTGATTCACACCCTGACATAAGAATTACAACCTATCACGACACCTTGGCCATTTTCGCAATGGGGTTTTGACTTGGTTGGAAAGATCTACTCTCCATCCTTCGATGGTCACACCTTTATCATCACAACCACTTAATACTTCACCAAGTGGGTGGAAGCCATACCACTCACTCAAATCACTGGTGTTCAGATCTCTAAGTTCATCCTCTACCATATCCTCTGCAGGTATGGTATCCCCTCCACCATCATCACTAATAAAGGGAAGCCATTCAAGAAAAAATGCATGAAGTTCCTCTGTGAAAAATATCATATCCAACATTGTTGGTCCACCCCCTATTACCCCTAGGGTAATGGAAAATCATAAGAAACAAACAAAACACTGATCAAAATCATTAAGAAGATGGTCAATAGCACTGGCTGAGATTGGCACCTCCATCTCCATCCTGCTCTTTGGGCCTATCACACATCCATACACACCCCCATGTACGCTACTCCATACTTCCTTGTCTATGGTGCCAAAGCCATCTTTCCAATCAAAGTCAAAATCCCCTCACTTCGAATATCACTCAAGAATCTCATCACTGACGAAGACACATGAGTGGCATGGCTCGCACAATTAGAATTTTTGGATGAAAAATGGGTCAAGGCTTATAACCATCTGCAAGCCTATCAACACCGACTCAAAAGAAGCTACAATAAGAAATTTTTCCCTCGTCAATTCAATGTTGGCGACTTAGTTCTGAAGGAAAATCAATGAAATCAACAAGATTGAGAAAAGAAAGGTAAGTTTGAAGCTAATTGGTTAGGCCCTTATGTCATCACCACCAACTATGGTTTTGGAGTAGACAAGCTATCTACCCTTGAAGGAGAGTCCTTGGAAGAACCCATCAACATCATGCATCTGAAGAAATTCTATACTTAGGTCAGCTACGATATCCTTCCTGGTAAAGTATCAAAAATACAAAAAAAGTAAGAAATTATCAAAATCGAAAAAAAATAATCAAAAAATAAAAAAAATCCAATCATAGTAAAGAAAAATAATTTATCCTATGGTGAAAACCACCCTTGCATGGCGCCTTGGATACATACGATTGGTGAAAACCTAGCAACACGTGCCTCTTGTATAGGGCTTAATCATTATCTACCTCACGTCTTGGTTACTTTATGATTTATCCATCTCGATCCCCATCATCATATTGATCATATCCTCCCATCTGTTTACATTACTTGGCCACTTGTTATTTTTATGGTTGAGCATTGGATGAATATAATCCGCTATCTATCACTCTTGAGATTTTATCCTTATTTGAGCTCGTGTCATCTTGCTGTTTTGGTTATCTCCATCTGGAGTCATTAATCATGTCAGTATCCATCTAGGTTTCATCCTGTCTCTCTTGAACTACGTCGATCCTATGCTTTCACGCAGGAAAGGTCGATCACTTGATCCACTCCTGGGGCACTTTGTTCTCCATCATCTATCACCATTTTTCCACTTTCTGATCTTAACGATCATCTGTCTTTCATCGTTGTTAGACTATGTTGCCCCTATGCTTTCACGTAGGAAAGGTTGATCATTTGATCCACCCCCAGGGAATTTTGGCCATCTTGTGATGGTCATCCGTCATCTATCCTCATCATCCCCTTTTCTCTTTTTGCCATAGTCAGTCGTCCTTTATCTTTTTTGAACTACATTGCCCCTGTGCTTCCATGTAGGCAAGGTTGATATTTTGATCCACCTCGAGGCTTATTTTTGTCTTGTCTTGGTTGCCCATTGGTTTTCATTAGTCCTCTTTTCACTCTTATCCATGGTCTTTTATTGAACTACGAGGGTTCTGCGCTTTCATGTAGGCAAGGCTAGTCTTTGATCAGCCCCCGAGCCCCTAGGTCTTTAGGGTGTGTCAGTCCTCTTGTCTTTTCATCTTGTCGTGTCATCAAGTATGTCCCTATCATCATTGGTTCTCCACAAACAAGATCCTCTAGTGTCAAAAGATCTGATTGGTGGAAAAATTCTTGCATCATCCAGGTCAGTTTAGTTTAGCATCCATCATCGGTCTTAACATGATGCATCCTTCCTAACAGACTGCATCAACCCCATCCATCCTTGTGATCTTATGGAAAAAGATGTTTGAATTTGATTGTGATATTTTGATGCTTTTGGATTTTGTTTATTGTTTGATGTCCCTCTTGTAACTAGTCAAGATCGCCATGATCCATCATATTATGGTGCATTTTTCCTAGTCAACATAGGGGAATCTCTTGATTGTTTATTGTTGCTGTCTACTAGGTTGTCCCCCATGGTACCCACCGAGACTCCCCCTAAATCCTATGTTACATGGGGACATCTCTTTGTGCTTGTGGTTATCCCAATGCCTGGCCCAACCAAAGTCTTTGTCACTTTGGGGTACTGGGATAACCTTGTTTGCTGTGTTTGTTTCTTGCATTAGACACTATTTCGCCTTGGTTTTATCTCCTATGGTGGCTGGCGTCTTATGATATAGAAAAAATCAATGCTCTAAAAGATGGAAAATTGCATTCATATTATATTTCATTTCATTGCATGTCCCCTTCATCCATCCCTGTTCCTAACCTATGACTCATGATTTCGGTTGTGCAAAATTTGATTTCTTTCCACTCTCTTCTTCTCAGGATACTAATGGTTCTTGACAGGTGCAGTATCAAACCCACAATACACCTATCATCTACCTACGCTCCCAAGCTAGTCCTCATTGATACTTATGTTTGCATTGCATTTCATGTGTAAATTCATTTTTTCCATCCATATTGCATAAATTCATTAGGTTAATTAATTTAGGTTCATTTATCCATACATTTCCATAATCACATTTATATATTACATGCATCACCATCTGCAAATACATAGTTAGGTACATATCACAATGAAATTAACATAAATAAATCATCAACATCATAATCATCCATGAACGCATAAATAAATCATCATATACATGTACACATATTACGTGATCTATCATAAGAGCATAAATAACCATAACATAAATCATCCATCACATAAACATAAGACATAGTGTCAAAGAGGACTATCACATATCATAATCAAAATCATACAATGTCCATCTCATCATAATGTCTAAAACATAATCACATATCCCTCACATATATCATCAAATAAGGAACACAATCCAACGATGTAGATCAAATCCGCTCCCTGTCGATATGTATTGTGTCCCCAACCTGTACCTATCAAAAAACTACTATCCTATCACCTACTCTGTGAGCTTCCCATGTCTGATTCCTGAGGAGAATCAGACAATGGTCCTCTGTGTGTCGAAGTCCCCTGATAATCACAAATAGGAGTCCCCTGATAACCACCATAGCAAGGAGTCAGATGAAAGTTGCTATACCCTCTAGTACGTATCCCTAAAGACTAGGATGGTGCCATCCTCTGAGGTACTTGCCTGACATAGCATGCTATGTGCTGCACTGGATCTGGAACTACCTGCTCATAAGCACACCTCCAATAGGTCTCCTCCTACATGTAATCATCTCTCTACCCAACTTGATATCTAGTGGCATTTCGCTCATGCCTATATCTATCCCAATCTCTACTAATAGCTGACCACTCTTGCTCCCATGCCTCTTGCACTACCCTCAGTAGTTGCATGTACTTTGTAGCCCTATCCCTCTCTACCTATGTAGTCTATAACTATGCCTAAAATCCCTATATGTCTAACTCTGTATCATCCCCATCACCCTACATCACTTGTGACTAACTGTATGTTGCATCTCTCTGAGCACTCTCTACTTGAGCCACTGTTGCATCCCTCTACACCTGAATCACTTGAACCTATCTCCATGCATCCTCTCTCTCGCCTTGCATCACCTGAACCTACCTTCATGCACTATCTCTCTCCTCTTGGAGGGCCCATACATATACATATGTTGTGTCCCTCTCCTTTCACACCATCTCTAGCTGGGCATCTATTGCCTCAACCCTCACTCTCGCCTCCTCTAGGGATGTCTCTATAGTAAATACCCTCTCTTGAAGCTCTGTCCTCTTCCCCAACAGTCCTACCATATATACCCTAAGTGTCTCCATCTCCCTCTTAGCCTGCTGAAAACACTCCACTAAGACATGCTCTGACTCTAGCTCTCCCCACATCTGTGATACAGTCATCGCCACCTGTAACCTGTCCTGATCCCAAGTCACCCTGGCTAGCTCACCCCGTACTCCCTCCATCTCTACTCACACCTCATCCCTCTCTCTCTGCATCATGTACATCTACCATTAGCTAACCCACAACAACATCAAACTATCTCTTTTCTGTCTCCCTCACTCTTTGCACCTCCACCTTTGCACTCCTCAACTTTTCCTCCATCACCCGTAGCCTCCCCTGGGCCCCCGTCAATAAAACGATAGGATCCTCAGTTGATGTAGTTGGTAATATTGCTAATGGCTCCACCACATAAACCTCCAAATCCATCACATCAATCTCTACCTCCTATACCTGCTCAACCTTGATCCTCACTTGAAGCCTCCTTGGCTGTCCTATCCTCTCCACCCTCATTCGTCTCCTCGGCTATCCTAATGTACTCACATCCCCCTTTGGATCCTCTCCATCCTTGCTCATATCTCTCTCTAACACATGGGGCTCCTGCTCCACTCGAATCTCTGGTTCGACCCTCCTCTATCGTCTACTCCCTGCCATCCTCTCTAGATGTCCTCCGACCTCCATCTCTCCCTGTGCTCTCTCTTGTTGTCCTCTGACCCCCACCTCCTCATGCTTAGCCCTCACTTGAAATCTCCTCCACCATACTCTACTACCTATACCTGTCTTCCCATCAGCTCTCCCCTCCACCTCTTGCACCATCTCCACCTCTGGCTCACTCCCATCCTATGGTCACCCTACATCTCCCTCTGGACCTCTCTCATCCTCCTATCATACCACATCCTTCCTTGAACCACTCCCACCACCTACCCCTATTGTCTCCATCTCCTCCCCCACATCCATCATCTCTCTAGCCCTCCTCCATTGTTGCCTCCTCCTCCTCCTCCTTCTCCTCCTCTCTAGATGTCGTCTAGCCCCAGCCTCATCCTCTCCTCTACCCTCTTGCCCCCTCTTCTCTTGTCTCCTCCTATCTCCACCCTCCTCCGCTAACCGACGCTCATCCTCTGACCCAAACCCTAGGGCTCCCACAATAGGCACCTTAGGTGCAATCCTCTCCCATTGATGAGTGAAAAACCACTGGGCATTCCACCATGTCACTCCTACATCCTCAACCCCCTCTACCCTCCCTGGGTAGGGCACCTGACCTTCCATCACCCACACCTCTTTGGCCACCCTAGCTATAATAGCACCTCCCCATGGCTGCTCTCTGGTGAGCCGACAAAACATGGTAGGTGCTTCCAGAATATATTGTATCCCCCCAAACTGCCTCACCACTCTGTCTTGTCGATGAGCCTCCACTATGTGAGGCTGGTTCCCAATCAAGACACATCTGCTCATAAAATAACCTTGATGTATCTCCTCCTCCTCCCTCCATACCCTAAACCGATGATACATATATGGGCGCCATACTATGGATGCCTCCTACACGCCATCCAACACTCTCCTTCAATCATCCATCTCTCCCTATATCTTGTAATGAAAAACCCAGTCCCTATCCCCTTGTGCCCCCAAGCAATATGCTCTCTATCATCCTCCTGTCCTCTCCTCACCACTAATGGCCTCGTAACCATAATATGCTCCCACACCCAAACCTATAATAGTGTAATGTGTATAACACTCAGTGGCCTCCGGTAGCAGATCACATGCATATCTCTGTATAACTACGCTAATACACATGAGCCCCAAGAGAACCGTCCCTCTTGCCACTCGATAATATGTAGAATCACCTCCATAAACCATAGACTACAAAATTTCTTGCTATGGTCCGACAACAATATCCCACTAATCAAACTACACAAAATACAATGGTAAGGATGGCACCCCAAATGACAAACACCTGTCTACATCCAATGACCCCTTCTATATGGGAAAAATATCTCATCCAAATAACAATAAGATGGTCTGGTCTAATTTTGCCCCTTTGGATACCACCTCGCTCTTTAACCACCCCACTATGGGCAGCCTTAGGATGCACCATACATCCTCCATTGGCACCATCATCTCCCCTATCGGAAGATGGAAGGTTGATGTGGCATAATTCCATCTCTCTACCAATACCGTCAACATCGTTTGATGAGCTCTCATCCTCAGAAACTATACCACATGCAATAATCCCACATGCTCTAGTGCTACGTGGTCTACTCTGGTCATGGTCGTAGTGGTCACCGCTAGTGCCTCTGAATGTTGCTCATGTGTCCTTAATCACTTGAAGCTCTGCATCCATATCATTAACCTATCAATTTCCTTCTCGGACCCAGGACATTATCTTTTTCTTTTTTTAACTTCTACTTTTGTCTCCGTTCTCCCTCTCCACTTAACCTTGAATCGGGATGGTTTTGCCCCTGCTCATGGGGCAGACCTGCTCTTGGCCAGGACAGATGCGCGCAACTCTTGGCTGAGGTGTACTCGCCATGGGCTGGGGAAGATGCACCTCACCTTGTGGGATGGACCTGCCCCTTGGCCGGGGTGGACCCGCCCTTGGTCGAGGTGGATGCACCCCATGTTGTGGGGTAGACCCACCCCCGGTCGTGGCGGATTTGCCCCTCCCTGTGCGAAAGACCCACCCCCCACTGGGGCAGACTCACCCTGTGCCTATAGAATTTCCCCCCATAGTAGGGAAGATTCACCCTTCCCGAGAAAACCCCTACCCTCTCTTCCCTCAATATTCGGCTATCTAGCCACCCACCTAAAACTTTAGCCCCTACCCATTTTTCTTGTCTATCTTGATAACACAACCCACTTTTTAAATTTTGCATAAAACATTCAAAATATGTTCAAAATGATTAAAATAAACAATGTTTTTGTTTCTAACTTGGCGGGGCACGACATAATAATTGTGGAATCTCTGCACCTCGTTCGCCTGATGGATGATGTCGGAATCGTAATCCTGTGACATCATTGCTCTTTGTCTTCTTCCTTTCCTCTCTTCTTCTCTCAAATGCTATAGTGCCAATGAGGCGAGGTAATTTCTAAAATTATCTTATATTAACTTTCCCCACCTCTTTTACCCTTTTTAAAATAGGGGGTATTTTTTGCCTCTTATTTACCATTTTTCTCCTCCAACTAATCCCCTACTTTCTTGGGGCTGCCATTTGTAAACCGTTCATCTGTATGACTCCGTTCAAAAGGAAAAATTGCCTGATTTTTTGCGCTCTTTCCAATTGTACCCTCCATTTCCTCCTATCAAGAGGTCACCCGAGACACCTCTCTCTTCCCCAGTCACCCTCTCGAGGGGGAATACCCTTCCCATTTCTCTATTTTCTTTTTCATAGTCATTCCCTCGCAAGATTGGGGCATCTTTATCCATTCCCCCTCTATTTGGGCAGCTCATGTACCTCTCCCCATGTTGGGACATCATTTTATGGTCACTTCCTCTATAGAGTCATCTAAATTTTCTTTTCTTTGAAACACTATTATTCTAACAATATTTCAAAGAGGGAAAAAATGTAGACATCTAAATTTGACCACTTTCACATGGTCAAAATCGTCTACTCTATTCATCTATTTCATTAATAATGATTAAATAATCTATTTAATCAATATTTCATTTTTTGCCTAAGGTTCTTAAAGTATGTAATTGAATAATTAAATACTTTACCTTACACCTTTTCTTCTCTAAATTAAATAAATATGTCAATTTATTTAATTTAGTCACTTGACCTTTTTAATTAAAATCAATTTTTTATTCCTCATTTTCTCTCTCCTTGTCAAATCCTCCATAATCCTTTTTTATTTTGTATTAAATTAATTAGTTCATGATTAGGATGTGCACCATTTAATCCAGATTAGTGTCACATCCTCCATAATATCCCACTTGCTTCTAATATTTCATTAATTATTCTAATCTTATGTTTGAACAACCTTAATCAAAGTCATTAGCCACATTTAGTATACCTTTTTTAGTGAATATTTTCATTTGCATTTCTTAGCTTTGACCCTCTTTCCCATGTGAATTTTTAATTCACATTTATTCACCCTAGGTCCCTCTCTTCCCCATGTGAATTTTTAATTCACATTTATCCTTCCAATGCTTACCTTATCCCCATGCAAATTCTAGAACATTTGACTTGTCACTTCACATGTGGCAAAGACTTCTAGAACATTAGACTTGTCACATCACTCACATGTGGAAAATTCCCACCCTTTTGGAAACCCTCTCTTATCCATTATATTCTCTCAAGTATGTGAATTTTTAATTCACATTTATTTCTCAACCCACCTTCTCATTCCCCATGGATATTTTTGAGGAATTCTAAAATTTTTCAAGTGTCCTTTTCACTCTCATTTGGGGACAAGAAGTTGATTTGTGAGGAAATATCCTCATGCCCCAAAGCACTTACAAGGTACTTGTAATCCCTCCACAGCATCTCATCCTAGGCCATCTCACATTCCACATGTCAAAATGTGAGGGTTTGTGAGTCCTCAACTCACCATAGCCCTCCATCTTGACCTTGTTGGTTTAATCTCAATCATTGAATTCCCTAGATAATTCAAATTTCTTTATAAATTCTCCCCTCTCTTCTCTCATTTACAACACTTAGCCATTTGCACCCTTATGCTACCAATTTGATTACTCAACTTGCAAGCATTTTCCTTCATCTAATCAAGTCATTTAGCTATTAGTATTTGCATTTTATCATATTGTTCATCTTGCATCTAGCCATATCCATAGCCATCCAAGGAGCTCACAAGTTTTCAAACATCAATGACCAACCAAGGGATTCAACAAGACAATGGTATAATCATTTTCAATCTTTATTTGTGTTATCATTCTTTAGGCTAATCTTGAGGTGTATTTTTTGTGTTCTTCCATTAGTGCATAATAGTTGTTTTGCATCTTTAGAATAGGATAAAAATTTAGGGATCACACTATTAGGGTGGCAGCCCCTTCTACCAACAAAACCAATACCAAGGAGCTGCATGCACAAATCCGTTGACTTAGAAAAATAACCAAATGGTGCCAGTTTTGACTGTGCTGGGAGCCACTCAAACTAGTACAAGCAAAGAGCTGACCGCAGGACAAAAAAATATCATCGAAGACTTCAATCCTTGGTGTTACCCCTACGACGATGCTCATATGTCTCAAAATTTTCCATGTGGAAATTTATAGTAGAAAGTTGTGGAGCAACACAGTCAAGGAGTGGCAACAAATTCAGGATATACGCACGACTATCACCAAATGGAGAATGCAGTTCTCACTGCACAGATAAATGGAATACCCTCAAAAAAAGAAAATGACATGGACCCTAACCATGCTCTCCTCTCATTCATGGAAGGAGAGAAAGCCTTGTTCACTTATAAAGCATCTGCATCGGTGACCCCGCAAATATAGTTTGACTACACCACTCACTCAAAGAGGAGATTCACAGGCGAAACAATCACTCCACAACCTAGAAATATCTCAGACCAGCTCCCTTGCCCTTCTATAATCGATCCACAACCATAGTTGCACAAATAAATTATCATCACCAAACCCAAGGAGCAGAAACCTCCAAATCTACCACCCTTCAACGTGGTGGAACAATTGAAGAAATCTTTCGCTAATGTATCCATTTGGGATATTTTAGCCATTCCAGAATAGAATTCATTACTACAGAAGGCCCTACCGAAGGATGGGGGTGAACTATCAAAAGGACAAAATACCAAAATTGCAACAGATGCAACACCTCCGACCAAAGTTCTTGCTAATACTATAGAGGAGTCCTCGACCGAGGCTAAAGGAGAGAAGCCAAAACCCAATTCTTTCTTTCTGACCCTCATTATAGGGATGAAATTTATACACAATTATATGATTGAATCCAATGCTAGCACCATAGTCATGCCTAAAAAATTAGCTGAAGCTTTAGGACTTAGCTAGAAGCCTTTAAAGAGAGGAGTTATGAAACTAGATGGGAACAAGGTCAAAATTGTGGGCCTTATTAAAAACATCCCTTTAACTTTTATCTCCTATCCTAGCATCACAATGATGCAAGACAATGTGATCATTGAAATTCCTCCCATGTTCGACCTTTGCTTATCACGAGAGTTTACAATGAAGATAGGTGGATACCTTTCTTTGGATTGGTATCACCTAATTATTAGGACCAAGAATGGTTCTAAGATGAAGATAGTATCAAAATCCCTACATTCTAAGCATGTAGCCGATGAAGCTATGGTCAAATACAAATGCACTGATGCCTCTATTACCAAAGAAGAACCCAGTGACAATGAATTGTTGGAGTATGGGCAGACAATTGAAGACAAAGACGATCAAGAAAATGTCTGCTCAACTGAGAACACATGCATCAATCCTTTCAAAAATTATCATGCTACCGGATTGGGAACCTATGTCATCTACGATGAGGATCAAGAGTTCCTGAAAATATTGAAGGATTCTATTCTCAAACAAGCTTCTGAGCTGTGGACATTGCACTTCGATGGTGCAAGATGCAAGGTTGGCGCAGGAGCCGAGATACGCCTAACATCTCCATCCAATGAGAATATCTTTAGGTCATTCCACTTCCATTTTGCTTGCTCAAACAATGAAGCTGAGTATGAGGGCCTCTTGCAAGGACTAAGCCTCATTGAACACATGGGTATGAAACAACTAGTGGTGTTTGGAGATTCTAAACTCATAATCAGCCAAGTCAGAAAATTCTTTGCTTAAGAAAATATTCATATGCGATCTTAGAGGCACAAGGAATGGGACCTCATTGAAGTTTCAAAGATTTTAACATCCATGCTGTGCCAAGAGAGAAAAATTCAGATGTGGATCATGTGGCAACGATAGGATCCCAATTTGATCCTATCTTTGACTTGATAAAATATTTACACTCAGTGTGAGTGATCATCTGACCCTCCATTCCTGGTAGTGATTAGAGCTGGAAAGTGTTTGAAAGTGATGAAAACATAGCCTCATTCATCCAACAGTCAGGAGAGTTCGTCGATCAATTTCAACTAAAAGTTAAAGAAGCATACAAAGGATAAATCATCTAGTTGAAATCAAACAAGATTCTGAAAGGGTTAGTCACCCTCAAAAATCTATTTGACTGTGATGAAACGAGTAGTAATAGAAAGAAATTTTTAGCAGACCAAGTAGACTACACTAACCTTGAGTACTGAAATGAAGGAAAACTTAAAGTCGGGAAAGAAGTCCCACAAAATGGTAAAGATAGGTTGAAACACTTCTATGGAAAATATGAAGGAGTACTGGCTTGGTCTTATGATGACCTCAGGGGATATGATCCCCACATCATCCAACACACCATTGAACTAATATAAGGTGCTAAGACTATCCAAAAAAAGTAGAGGCCTGCCAATCCGAAGATTGAAGCCTTAATGACACAAGAGCTAGAAAAGATGATCCAATCCAAGATTGTCTTCCCAATCAAGCACAATACGTGGGTATCTAATCTCATCCTGATTCGAAAGAAAACAAAAGACATTCACCTCTATGTTGAATCTCATGACCTAAACCGAGCGTCACGAAAGGATCATTACCCTATGTCTTCCATGGAATCAATCTTGCAGACTATAACAAGTTCAAAGATGCTTTCTCTGTTGAATGGTTTCTCAGGCTACAACTAGGTTCGGGTAAAAGAAGAAGATCAGCACAAGATCACATTCACCAGCATATGGGGAACATTTGCATATGCCAAAATTCCTTTCGGCTTATTAAACGTGGGGGCTACCTTCCAGCGAGTAATGGATATATCTTTCAGTGAATTAATCAACAAAACCACCCTCATCTACTTAGATGATTTGAATATATTTTCAAAATCTTAAGATGACCATTTTGATCATCTGGAAAGGGTTTTCATAAAATGCCAAGAGTTCGGGGTGTCCCTGAACCCGAAGAAATATGTTTTTGGAGTACCACAAGGCAAAGTGTTGGGGCATGTAGTATCCCAAGTTGGAATCACTATTGATTTTGAAAGAGTGAAAGGAATCAAAGAACTTCCTTTTTTGGTAAACAAGAAAGGTGTACTATATTTTTTGGGAAAGGTGAACTTTGTAAGTAAGTTTATCCCTGATTTTGCAAGAACAATTAGACTGATCACCCTGATGCTGAAAAATGACCAATTATTCAAATGGACAAAATAATCGAGGGAAGCCTTCAAGAAGGTGAAAGATTCTATTTCTTCAGCTCCTATGTTGGCAAATCCCAACTTTTCAAAGGACTTCACAATGTATGTTTTTAGTAGTAAGACAAGCATCACCACTATTCTAGTTCAAACGAATGATGAAGGAAAGGGAGAACACCCTATAGCATTCCATTCCCAAACTTTAAAGTAACATGAGACAAACTACAAATTCATCAAAAGACAAGCTTTCACAATTGTAAAGGGACTCAAGAAGTTTTGACACCTTATAGCTTGAACTAAAGTAATTGTTTACACCACACATTCCAGTGTACAGGAGTACATAATGGAAGGAGAAACAACTGACAGAAGGGCCAACTAGATCACTAAGATCCTAGAATATGACATTGAAGTCAGGCCTACAAAGACTGTCAAAGGAAGAGGGTTGTGCGAATACTTAGCAAATGGTGAAGAGATGGAATATGAGGAAGAGCAAGAAAAAATAGTCCTAACCAACGAGTATGAACCTGAAGGCTATTGGCTAAAAGATAGGGTAAGATATATGCATACCAACAAGTATCCATCAGGACTTCTGTCTCAAAGAAGGAGATTCTACTGACTGCAGAATAATGGATACTCACTAATTGAAGGAATCCTTTTCAAAATAAATTTCAATGGTGTCATGTTGCAATGCGTCACCATGGAGAAAGCAAGGAAAATTCTTAGCTCCCTCCACAACAGCCCGGAAGGTGAACATTTCTCTACAAAGACCACCGCTATCAAAATTCTACACGTCGGATACTTCTGGCCTACATTGTTCAATGAATCTTATGAAATGGTGAAAAGCTACAAAGAGTGCCAATTCTACATAGGGAGAAGAAATAATTTTGCCATGCCTCTTAATCCGATAGTAGCAGATGAGCCATTTGCAAAATGGGGACAAGATTTCATCAGGTTGATCAATCCTGCCTCTAGCGCTAACCACAAGTGGATACTAATAGCTACCGATTACTTCACAAGATTGACCGAAGCCCTACCCCTGAAGAATGCGACATAATAAAAAATTATAGATTTTCTCAAAGGGCTGGTAACAAGATTCAACACGCCAAAGACTATTATCTTAAACAACACCAAAGCTTTCCTAGGCTCTAGGGTAAGTCAGCTCGCTTTAGAGCATGGAATATATCTAAAAAATTCCTCAAAATACTATCCATAGGGAAATGGCATGGCTGAGTCAACTAACAAAAATATGGTCTAACTCATCAAAAGGATTGGTTTGGATCATGAGAGAGAATGACATAAAAATCTATGAACGACATTATGGGAAAACTGCATAACTCCCAAGCAAGCCCTGAAGACTTCGCCCTATGAACTAGTATATGGGAAGGAGGTGCTGTTACCGATATCTATGGAGATACTTGCACTGCAGCTGCTCAAGTCTCTAGAGATTGAAGAAAAAAAAGCTATGGAAGTTCGGTTGGCTGAATTATTGGAGGTACAAGGAAAAAGGGGAAAAGCCCTAATAGCCATGACTAACCATGAATAGGTGGTTAAGAGATAGTTTGACAAGAAAGATTTAGACTAGGGTCTGAAATGTGAAGATCAGGTACTAAAATTCAATGAAAGAGATGCAAAGCTCAACCAACATGGGAAATTCGATAGACTATGGGAAGGCCCTTTCAAAAAAATTCAGTGCAAGAAGAATAATGCATTCAAATTGGAAAACATGGAACAAGAAGCATTGGGAATTCCGGTTAATGCAATTCACTTAAAATTATTCAATTAAGCTTTAGATAATTCATGCAAGTGTAAATATGTGATTATTGTAATTATTTTTCCCTTTCTTGTTTGTCCACTGGTTCTTTTTCAACATTTTGACAGTAATAGAAGCAGGAAAGTTCATGAGACCCATTTTTATAGAAGCAAAGAAGGATATTATCACTCATATTGTAGAAATCAAGGTTAAGATACAAAGAATTCCATAAAAGTTGCATAAAACACAAGAATGAAGACAATGGTTTGAAGATAGCAAGTATATTCATTATATATATATTTTGATAAAGACATTGACAAAATGGCTCTAGGGCCATGCATTCAAAATATGAAATTATATGAGGTTTCCTTATATATATGTATATGCGATCCTTCTTTTAGGTATATATATACAAAAGAGAGGAAGATGATTTAATCTTCAAGTGGCCGAAGTATGGACATTGTCGCCATCCACATGTGCATTGCCTTCGTCAATTGGAACATTATCAGGGGCGACATGAAGGTTATCTCCAATAGTAGCAGGATCCAGAATAGCAGTGCCAACACCTAGAACAAGTGGTAGAGGGAACACAAGGTTCCTGAAGTCAGTGTACCAGTCGACGTCATAAAATTGCACCACATTGTAGAAGCGCAACAAAAAGTGACATGCATGGGTGGCTCTCTCACGATGCTCAATCAGCGAATGCAGCCAAAACCTACTCAGAAATGGTATCCATGGTACCACCACATCCTCTTCAATATGCATTCGTAGTTCGCTCACTACTGAAAGGTCCAAACCATACACTGCATTGGTTATTGCTTCACCAAGGCCTCCAAGGTATTGCTTAAGGAAGATCTGAAGTGTTAGATGAAGTATCATGGCTTTTGAGGCCTGAATTTTAAGCAACAAAGCCACAAAGTGGGAGCCTATATCAGTATTCACTTGATATTTATCTTAATATGTAATGTAATCCTTGCCCAAAACCCATTTCATGGCTAAAATGGCCAACGAGTGTTTGTTTTTGGTTATACGTTTTAGACGCCTATTGGAGATCTCTCCTAGGAAAGCTATTTGACACTTGTTGCACACTAGCCTAATCAGAGTATTCATTGTGTCAACCTCTTCTCAAAACACCTAAGTCTAGTGCTATGCGATTTTAAAACCTACTCAACCGCCTAAACAATTATGCTAATCTAAATTGCCTAATGCTTTGCTAAATAACTAAGTATAGTTCTGCTACTATGACAGGGCCCTTTTATATAATTACCCAAGGTAGCCTACACCCCAAGCATGATGGTAATCAAGTTTAGCTTGAGAATCCCACCCAAAAGGCCAGCTCAAATTTATGACCTAGTTACATCCGTAGGTACAAATTGCTACGTGCAGGATTAAGGAGTGGTAATCAATTAATGCGAATTGGTGGCAAGCTTAGGCAAGGACGGATACAAACATATGATTAGGTGTCAGAATGCAGGCCTTTTCGAGCTCCAAGGTTGAATAAAAATCCTCCCAAATTACTCATTATGACATCAACCTAATTGTGCTTCCAGAGATATTAATGGCGATGACAAGTGAGAAGGTGAATAACGGGGAGATGGTGACTCAATTTCCCATGAGAATTACGCTGAAGGGATGTTATCTCTAACACAAATATAAATCCTTGTCTTGTGAAAAATGGCGAGTAGCTGATTTCATGTGGTAGATGAGTTGGCAGTACATGCCGAATAAAATGCATAAAGGCAATCATTGTCTACCGAATAAAGAGAAAAACTAAGTATGACATGCAAAAATCAAACAAAGTCTAAAAATTCTTGAAGCAGTGAAAAAACAAAGAAGAATTTTTTTATTAAGGAGCTAGGTGTGATGCAATTTTGTTGAAAAGGGAGCCAAACACAGGAGTAATCATGTAGAATTCACTGCCCCACTATAAATTTAACTTGAAGTGAAAGGCTGTTTGGTTTTAAAACCAGAAACATTGCATTGTGTTTTGGGTTCCATTTATACCGCTTCAATGTGCTTTCTGGGTAAAATTGGCAAGATATGGCAACTACTCAAGATTCTAAGGCCGAAATGCTAAAAGAAGAGGCATATAGCTTATTCAATATCATGCACATGACACCAACCACCAGAGTTTTTGAGGATGTCTCTTATGCCTCACCTGGAATTCCAGAGAAGCTGACCTAAGTAAATATGCAGGTTGCAAAGAAGAAAAGCCCTTGCAAAGATAAGAATCAAATAAAAGAAGAATGGGAAAATATTCATGACCCCATTCTTGCAAAAAATCCCAAATCACTGAGGGAAGTAGCCTATGAGAGGATGAGAAAGAATAGCAACCCAAAGTCCTTGGCACAAAAATGTTGGTACAGTGGGATTCCACAATATATGGTTCCGCTTGTGCACTATTGCCTTGAATTGGTCGATGAGGCCATCAAGAAATTCAATCCAGACACCAAGACCATTGAGGGCCAGGAAATGAGTGTGGTTATATGTAGGGAGGCTGTATGAAATATGCTCTATATCCTAGAGTTTCACTCCAAAGTGTGTAAAATGGAGAATTCAATCCAGGAAAAGGGGAGAGCTATTGGAGGACTAGGGACCTGGCATTGGATTTCTATAACACATAGACTCAAAAGCTTAGAGAAGCTCCAAATAAGCCAATACAGATCCCAATGATACATAAAGGCTTCAAGGATGATATGAAGGATGCCTTCACTATGATGGCATTTTTTTGCGGCCTAGATATTGACAAGGAGGTCCAAGAGTTTCAACTCGATTTAGGTTTCCAATTACGCAATCAAAATTCTTTGTTTTGGTACGATTTTGCTAAATTCCTCGTGCAAGAAATTATTAGCCAGATAGCAGAGTACCGACTTCAATGGAGGTTTAGGTTTCCATCCTTTCTCACACATATGTTCTTGCATCCGAATCCTGACTTCTTCAAGAAGTGTCTAGGGCTCTCAATTTTTGACAAAAATCAGAAAAGGAAGCCAATTTCCACATGGACTCCCCTTCTCTCCGAGAAATTTAATTATTATGCATTTTCAGATTATTTCTTATATCCGATTCTGCAAGATTTAAGAGGAGACAATATTGTCTTGAGGTTCAACTTAGACCAGACCAAGTTCATGTAGAACTTCACTCCAAAGTGCAATTGGTTCCTAGGTGAGGAATTCACATTTTTCTGATTGTGAGGTTTCACTAGTGAGACTTTTTGACTTCCAGTGTGTCTTATAGACTAGGTATTGGCACTTGAAGTTTTCCACCAGGTATCATTTATGGACATCAACTTTTGTGGTGAGAAAGAAAAGGAGAAAGGATTCCTCAAATACCCAAAGCACTACAAAACTATTGTCATGGCAAAGAGAAAGGTTCACAACATGCTAGAAGGAAGGATGGCTCATCTAGAGTTGGTGTGGATTTGTGAAAAATGGAATTACAATCCAAATGATGACTTGCCAAGCAAGTATGTCAAAGTGGCACACTCCCCTTGACCTAACTAGGAGAAGCATCAAAGCCTGATGTCGAATGCAGATGATTTTATTGTTGACCTAGTGTTCATCCCTACTAAAGGTTGTCGGCCCCCTTGGCTTGGTTTCTACCTTCACACCGTGTAATATGATAAGACAAAGAAAATGGTGATTGATCTCCACAACAACCTGCTAAAAAACTACAGCTAGAAATAGGAGAAGGTCTATGATTTCTGGATGTATCGTCAAGAGACCCTACACACCAAGGCCCCATATGATGCCGAGGAGATGGATAATAAGTTTTACAAATTGTGGGACGAGCACCCGATTTTCAATGAGAGTGCTGAGAAAGAGTCCAGTTCAAAGTCAACCAAATCACAATTAGACGAGGGAGCAGAACCAAAAGAAGACACACAGGATGTCTTGACTCAATCAAAAGGAAGGGCCGTGAAACAACCTAGCAAGGTCTCCTGTATATGTGGGTGAACATATCATGTGTGAGGTCTTCACTGAATCATAGCTAGACAACAAGGCGAACCCAGGAAACCTCTCTGCAACAACCCGAAACCATAGCAGTAGGTGACTCACCACTCGAGAAACAATGATGAATTGGGGCATCTTTGGGAGAGTGTTCGTAGGACCAAAAGGAAAATAAAGAGTCAACAATAGATGAGGGACAACAATCATACATACCACATGCATCTTTCACTCCCTCTTCTCTAGTTTCAAAAACATTAGTTACGCCTGTTGCATCTACAACACCTGTTGGTTCACGTGCTAACCAATGCATTTTGGCCACTATTTCAATAGCCGTCGTAGTGTCAGAACCATCCTCTTAGGTGGCCCCATTTGCCTTTAATCATAAAAATAAGCTCACACCATTTGCTTCAACCCATTTCGCATCCCAAAGCCTTTCTTACTCTACCTCCGCTACCTTTAGTGATGCATCACATATCGTCACAGTGTCGGAGCCAATCCATTCCGCTCAATAGATATAAGATACAATGACTCCACTTCCTATAAATATTCCTATTGGTCCATAATTAGAGTATTGGAGTATCCCTCCTTTCTCACCTCAAATAGTTAGTGTACCAAAGAAATTTTTTATCGGTACTGCCAGCCTTTCATTCCATTTCACCCTTCCCCCCGGTGCACCTTTCGTAGGTATAATCATTAGGTCACCCTCTGATTTCTTATCAAAAGAAGAAATGATTAAGCAAGCTCGAGCGATTAGAGCCCAAAGGAAAAAGGCTAAAGTTGCTAAGAAGCCGACAAAAGGGAGGGTACATACAACTTTCAATGAAGCTCAACAATTGCTAAACTTTGTAGCTATGTACCCAACTGTCATTAGGCCATAGGGAGAAACACAGCTAGATGACTACAACATGTACGTAATTGGAATCGATTTAAGCATAGCCCAACCTCAAGACAAGGTGGAGCTCATGGAGGAAATGCAGTGGGTGGTGACTACCAACTTTCTTAAATCCAATTGGAAGCCAAAGAAAAGAGAAGAAGAGTTGAAGAACATAAAGAGTAGAGTCAAAGTCTTGCTCACCAAGGAAAAAGCTAAAGAAGCTGAATATAAGCACTTATCCCAACAAAAGGAGGAGGAGAATGCAAAGCTCCATGAAGAAATAGCAAAGTTTTGATCCCTCGATCCAAACTTGATTGTTGAGTTACAACAAAAGAACAAAGAGTATCAGGAGTAGTTAGCAAAGTTGGAGCAAGAGATATGACAAAATGATGAATATTTTCATCACCATCATGCTCAACTAGAGAAATGAATAGAACAGAAGGATGCAGATTTTGATATCCGCTGAGCTTAATTATAAGATAAAATTTCTGAACTGAGGTCTTCATTAGAACAAGCAACGACAAACAAAGAGCAAGTTGAGGCTAGCTGGGTTGTGAAATCTTGAGTCCTATAGGGACAACTCACCACAACAAACCAAAAGGTTGCAGAGCTAGCACATGATATGAAACAAAGGAATGTGGAGGTTGCCTTATTAAAGGACTTTGCCTCAACTCCTATCAATCAAGCATACCTCCTTCAGGTGGCTCAACAATTGCACGTCTCATATTGGGAAAGAGTGAAGGATTTGTGCCTAACTCTACAACCAATGCTCTAATTTATGACAAAGGTAACAAACTTGGGCAAAGATGTTCATGCGACGATCAAGAAATTCACATAGGTCATCATCAAAATGGTTTTGGATGCCAAAATATTATTGGAAATGTTATATTAGGTCCCTGAAAAAGTCTTGGCAGGTGCAGGGATTGAAGACCGAAAGGCCACAACACAGACATCCAATAGGTTCATCCACTGTCATGAAGTTATCCTGCATACCAACGAGTGTGCTACTAAATTGGATAAGCTCATGGGTAGCATATGGGATAGGTTTGATCACCTAACTCAAATGGGCTTACCATCTCCATTTATTGAAGATGAGTCAGTGGCCATGATGAAGCATATGGCAGAAAAGATCGAGGAGAAGCAATAGGACCCATTTCCTTTCAAGGTTCAATTAGACCCTTATTGCAGGAGATATTGAGTGCATCATTCATCTAATCATGCAACTTATTTTTCAACTTGAATCCTATGCCAATATATTGTTGGTGCTACCTTACAAAGAGGGTATTAATCTGCATGGAGCATAAGAGAATCTGCGTGACATATCAACCCCATCCGAAGATGAATGGATACCTCTTCAGACTGCCCTCTCTAAGCTCTGATCACGTCACTCAATGAATAAGTCTCTGGTCTACAAACCAAAAATTTTGGGTTCCTCATTCCACAGGCGAAACACCCTTGTTAAGTTGCCAAGAGCTGTGAATACATGATTCCCATGCTCCCTTTAGGTAGTTCTATTTTTCCTAAGTATCGGCCATGCCCTCCTCTAAAGAAAAGCAACATCAGACTCCTTCCATGCAGTCTCATTACACACTCCTCGCAAGGTTTTCATCCTCTCACTTTTCAAAATCTTGTGCCATGCTTCCACATGTCGGTAGTTCACAATATTCTATGCTCCTTTGCATTGCTCTCCTTTTGGGCCCTGATCGACTGCCACATAGAATCTATCTACACACCTTCCTTGGCAGACCCCACCTTTAGTGCAATATGTCTAGAGACCTTTACGTGTCTTCACATTGTAGGTTTTTCATCGCTTAAGGG
Source organism: Sequoiadendron giganteum (assembly GCA_007115665.2). NCBI lineage: Eukaryota > Viridiplantae > Streptophyta > Pinopsida > Cupressales > Cupressaceae > Sequoiadendron > Sequoiadendron giganteum. The sequence goes on from CM021103.1 coordinate 498,256,343, forward strand.
GATTGGTGGGGAGTGCTATCTCTCAAGAGCACATTTTCTCTTTCTAAGACCTAATATTTGGTCTCCCTAGGGTAGGCTTTTCTACCCTACTCAGGGATCACTCCTAGAACCCCTGTTCCCTTATAGTACTCTCCACCAACTTCAAACATTCACCTTTGCTCTCAAATCACCATGAGCTCCCATGAGCTCAATTTTGCTACAAATTTCCCAAACCATTCTTGGGACTAGGAATAGATCTTCCTACTAATCCTTGTTTGGTTTTTCTCCATTCTGATCCATCTTGGTGGATCCCCTCTTCATTTGGCTATCGAATGCAAGAAACTTACTTTTTAGGCCTTGTAGCCTTTTTGGTCAATTAGGCCTCCAAAACCCGGTGTTATTGGAATAATGCATAAAAATCCCTAAAAAACCCCCAAAATATTTAGGGATTCCTTCTCTAGAACTCCTAGGCTCTAAGATTTTATAGGTTTTAGACCCCCATGGTGTCCGTACATAGGACTGTCACCAAACCCCTATTTTCAAGGGTTTCTAGGGTATGTAACATAGTCTGATTTCTTTAGCTTAATTGAGTGCTCTAATGGCCTCCTATGCACTTCTCCTTGCATACACATGTCCAAGACACATGTTTCTACACCCCTAAACCACATATTGGCACAAACCAATCCATTTAGCAAGTCTTCTTGCTGTTGTCTTGTCCAAGCACCTAGCCAGAACGCCCTTGCACTCGCCTAGAGCTTGATGGATTTACCCAATCTCCTGCACACAAAGACTCCTAAAACCATATCTACACTATATACAAGGTCCACTACTTGATTCCAAGAGGCCATGGAATTTTAGCCACGGGAATTCAAGTGGGGATCATTGTTTACAAAACTGTCCCTAAACCGGGCAGTGAAATCAAGAACCAAAAGAACTTGCAAAACCTTAACCAGTCAAACTAAATGACTAAACCAATGCTGCAAAAAGAAGGAACAGGTCACAAATGAAAGACTCAAAGCATAAGTTCAGTCCTTTCAATCCATTAATTGAATGGATGAAAGATCTATCACAAAAATCCAAACAAACTTGCTCTTTTCCAAGTCACAATCTCTTCTTCCAAAATACCTGTCCATATAATAGCTTCCCCACATGTCATATTAGGGTTTTTCTAACCTTATATACCTTATGCCCACATGTTAGGACCCTTAGGTTGGGATTAGAACATCATTAATGCCATTTTCAAACTTTTAGGACAAATTGCCAAGACAACATTGTCAAGATTTGCCTAATCTCCTCATTAAGACTTCCCCAAACCTCAAGGCTCTAAAATAACTTTGCCACAACACACACATCAATTAAACCTTGGGACTTTATAACCTAGTCCTTATTACCTTGGTGGTTGGCTAGAACCACCTACAAGCCAAAATTTGCAAAGATCTCCCCAAAAGACCTTAAGGTGCTCCTACACCAGGGATGAATGAGCATTGGCCCTCGACCTTTTTCAACACGATCTTCTAAAGACTTCCTCGTGAAGGAAAATTGAGCAGGTGACAACCTATCATGAACTACCCTATTCTGTCACTGACCGCCATGATTGAATTGTAGGTGTCAAGGACTCTGGTCTATTGGGACCACTTCATCATTCACAGGGGATGCATTTGGCTCTGGGATGTCCTTGTTAATGGCTGAAATATTTTGATTGCAATGAAAAAGGGGAAATAATTGCTAAATACATCATTGCCCATGATTGGAGGATCTTTTCGGTTATTGGATCACCAAGCTAGGCTCTATTATAAATACTGCTTCTTCCATCAAAGAAAAAGTGGAGAATGAAGAATTTAGAGAAGAAATATTGGTAGAAAAACTAGGCCTTTACTGATTTTTTATATTATTGTAAAGACTTGCAGACTATGCCATTGTTCAATCTTTCTATTTTCTTGAAGATTTTGATAAAGTTTTACTATGCCATTGTGGTGCTAAATGTTTCATTTACAAAACTTCTATAATTTGAATGTAAGTTTTCTGATTCAGATAATTTATTTGACTCCTCTTTTCATTAAATGCGTATGAATATTATTTTATGTCATTAAAGTGAATCATTTAGATTTTACCTTAGTTTCCTTTCATTTTGGACATAACAAATTGTTGAACGGGCCCTTATATTGAATCTACAAGATAGATCTATCATGCTTTACATCTAAGTCTCAGCGCATCGCCCTAGTTAGATACTTTTATTTTTATACCTGCTTCCTTTTCCCATTCAAAACCCCATGTTATAGGAGAGCCGACTTCTTTAAAATCTGGAGGTTACTCAGTTTAGGGCAATACGTCCCCCCTTTAACCGAGTTTCTGATAAAAGTCTATTACCTTGCCAAATCTTGGGATCAACAGTATCATGGGTGCAATCCTGTTGATATCAACAGTTACCTCCCAAAAGATAAAAGACATAAAACATTGAAAATTTAGTACCTTATGAGGAGAGTGAAGAGGTGGGCACTACTGAGGAAGTGGCTACAATATTGTAGTCATTGAAAGGTCATATTTAGGTTGATCAACCCATCCTTGAGACCAGTGCCCATAAACATGAGGAAAGGATGGGTGATGTAGAAAAAGAAAGTACAAAGGTACATGAAGATGAAAGGGAAATTGCAGCCACAAGATTCATAGAAGATGATGAAGTCATTAAGACTCCTAAGTTTATGGATTTCTGGATGAAGATGAACATAAAATAATTTAAAGAGAGGATGGTATTTAATTATTCATTTAATCCCCTTTATCTATAATTAAATATTTATTATTTAATTATTCATATTATCCTTTTCAACAGTCAAATTAAATTAAATGATCTTTATTTATTTAATTAAATCTCTCACTTTCGAATGTTGAATTAAATTAGCATTTAATTCATATTTAATTATTTATATTACATTCTTCTATCAATCAGTTATCTAATCATTCACTCACCTTCTGACTTGAGATCTATTTTTAGTTCTCCAGTTATCTCCGGATTCAACACCTGATTATCTTTGCGAGAAGACTCTCTGTCATAAATAGTCAGTTAACTAGTTCCAACTCATATGCATGATGTGTCTATTAATTAAATATCTTTATTTAATTAATTAACTCATGTTTGCATTTGAATGCATTAGTCTTCGAGTTCTAACTTTGGCTTTTGCATACAAAGTCTATTTCTTCTATTTTTGGAGGTTAAGATCTTGAACTTGTGTTCTAACTCACGTTCTAACTTAGTCTCTATCTACATTCTTTCTTGAACTCGTGTTCTAACTTGCATTCTAACTCATGTTCTATCTGACACAGAACTCACATCGCATGGCATTCATCAATCTCATCCGTCGATCTCTCTTTCAATCTGAGCCGATCATTTGAAAACACAAAATCTATAAAATGATCTGTCATTATCATTATTCCTCCTCTCGAAATGACATACTTTTGAGAAGAGATTCAACTTCGATATTTTGCTTAGACACTCGACAAAACTATAATTGCATTCAAACACAAAAATATGAGGGCAAGAATACTGAAAAGGAAAAATGGAGAAGAACAATCAAGATAATTCGAAGGGATGAATGCATATTCGGTGAGATCATTTTGGTTTTATTAGTTTAGTTTATTTCCTCATTCTTTGTTGTTAGATTTTAGATTAAGATTTAACTTTGTTTATCTAGTCATGCTTGTAGAAAAATCTAGGATGTTACATTTGGTGAACCCGACGTGAACATGTTTCAAAATCTGCACATATTTTCATCTTTCTATTTTTTCGTTTTCTGTCCTTTTTTGCAGGTTTTCCATATGGCACACCACATCTGTTCTACAAAACAATGCATCTGTATCCGCGAACCGCATCTATGAAAAATAGTAACACATCTATCATAAAAATCCACATCCGCGAAGTCACGAACCGCATCCGCCTGTCAACAAATTCATGAACTGCATTTGCTTGTCAGTAGTTGAACCGCATCTGTGGCTTCAAAAGCTGCATCTGGCTGGTAAAATTTTTCTCTTATTTTTGGTCATTTCTGTACATCCATGTTTTCATTGTTTGCTTTTCGGGTTGTTTGGATTTTCGCTAATGTTTTTTTTCAGTTGTGTTTAGGGGGAATAACATAGTGTTTGTAGGATGAAGCTTTGAAGACAATTAAAACCAAAACATAATTTTCTGCAGGACGAAAGCTGAAGAACAATGAACTACTAATAAATTTGCATGCAAGACCTAATGCCTTTGTGTTGATTTATTTATTTAAGCAAGCTTTTGTTTGGTAGATAAATAATCATCATGTGGGATTAAAATGGATTTTCTTATTGATAGATAGAAAATTATCATTTGGATTAAAAAGAATCACTGTCTTCTTTGTTTGGTGCTTTGCACGTATCTGTAACCCTTACGATTCAGTACACTGAAGTATCCTCTCCCCTTGTGTAGTCATGCGATCCTGGTTGTAAGAGAAATGGTTGCTGACTCTAGAACTTGGGCCTGTCTTGGTGGGAAAAAGTACTCACCCCAAGATGACTCAGACCAGTAGCACACTAAAGCCAAGTGACTTCCAACCGGTATATAAAAGAGGATTCTTGGGGAAAGCCCATGAATCACGTGCACTATTTCGACGAGATGGATAGAAATTGACTCTCACCGATGTTGGATAGTGTCCCATGAACGAAATGCCCTTATTAAAAACCTTGTTGTAGAGTTACCAAAATCCTACCTACTTGTTGGTGCAGCAGGGTCGGCCCTGTGAAGCCGTCTTATATTCTTACAGTTTATGTGTGGAAATGAAATGTATGCCATGGGAGTTTCATGGATATAGTAGCTTGGCTGCCTCGTATAAGTGAGTGCTATGGAGGGGAGCTAGTGGGGTCAAGCTACTAGTCATTCGCCATAAATATGCATAGCTGGAGAAATCCAAATAAGACTTCAACAAGTATTGTCCTAAAAGCCTAGGTTGTCAATGTTTTCGAGTCTTAAACAGTCCTCCCATCACAAAATTGAAAATACATTGATTTTTGTGTTTGTTGTTTGTTGTATTCGTCAAAATCTTGATCAAACCAATAAAGTTAGTCAACAACTTTCGAGAAAATTTCAACTTTCGGGAAAAATTCAACTGTCAGTTTAATCGCCGCATGTGTATTAGCGAGTCACATATGTCAAGGGAAAATCTACATCTGTCTGTCAATTTTCATAGTCTACATATCACGAGTCGCAACTGTCGTATTTTGAGTCGCATGCATGCATGCAAGTTGCATCTGTCTGTTTTTGAGCTGCATGTGTATTGGTAAACTGCATCTGTCAGTTTTCAAGCCGCATGTGTACCAGCAAACCGCATTTGTCATAGAAAAAACCAAAATTGTTAGAAACATTGCATGCACTGTCAAAAACCGCATCTATGAAATCCTGAACCGCAACTACCTTGTGAACCGCATTTTCCTATCAACAAAAAACATCAAAAACCGTGAGCTAAGTTCGAAACATTATTGTCACTATTTGCTTTAGGTTCTTATGATCAACCTTGGATTAGAAACTAAAAATTTTGCTCAAAAACTTGCATCATTAGGTGTCATATACGTCTTAGTTACCATCATTAGGTGTCATATACATCTTCATTACCATCATTATGTGTCATATCCATCTTAGTCATAGTAAGGGTCTTAGTCATAGTCATCCTAAGTTGCATGCATATAGAAACTCCCTAGGAAACTGCATACCACATAATAGATAACTTTCCTCATCATTGGAAACATCCATGTTATAGTTTTTCTAAATCATTGAACCTTGTCACTTTGATCAACTCTGTGTGGATCTTTCCAGCTCAACAGTATAGTTTGGGAAATTCACCTTGTCAACCGTCCTTGTCATACAATCAGGTTCCTTGGTTAACAACAAGTCTTTGCATGCATTTATTCCATAGGTGGTAGGTTATACCATCTTAGAATCATTTATCATCATAGTCTACTCGCATTTTGCATATTGTCCATCTTGTCACACGTCATCTTAGCATATGTCCTTTTAGAAACCATTTTAGCAACATCATTTAGTGTCAAAAAAAATAAAATCCAAAAACATAGACGTAAATCATATCAGTTTTTAGGCACAGTTTGCATTACCCATTTTGAGCAAAATCTTTCATGGTCAAAACAAGATCCCAAAAAAAACACAAAGCAATGACAGACACCAACGAATTCATCAATCCGTTTGGAAACCAACCATCAGGAAGTAAACGACCACACCAGCCTTTGCTAGAAAAACATGTCACTAGAGACACACATGGCTAGATTTACATAGAAGACATAGATGCAATAGTTCAAGATCTTGAATTCGCATCCTTTATGGATGAATGTTTGGCAAATGATCCCCAACACTATCTAGCAAAGTTGCTAGTAGAAGGTGCCAAACTACCTATAGGATTTGATATTCGTACTTTGCAAACACAGTCAACCCAACCATCCCAAACTACAACACCAACTGTCTCTATTCCTCAAATAACCACAGCAATACCAACAGGTATACCAACTCAAACATCATCAATTGTAAACACAATCCCTTTTAACATAACACAAGGTTTACAATTCACTGCGGGCACAACTTCCTCCAACCCCTTTAGCACCAACACAACTGGTAAGAGATCCAAAGTTGGCGGGAATATACCTATACCAAACCAAATCATTCAGACATGAAGCATCCCTATACCAAATCAGATAATTCAGACAGGAAGCATCACGATACTGACTCAAACCATTCAGACAGGGAATATCCCTATCCCGAATCAGAATATTTTGATAGGATATATTCCCTCGCCCAATCATAACCCATCACAAAACATGGCATATCAAAACACCTACATTGATCCAAATAACACGAACACCATGTATTTGACACAAGTCAATGTCCTTCAAAACAAAATGCAAGCTCTTCAACAACATATGGACAACATGTCTATGTCCAGAAAATGAACTATCTTAGCACAAGACCTATGTCCATGTCCATTTGACAAAGCACTCTATATGACACCTTTCCCCCATGGATACAATATACTGGTTTTGCCTAAGTATAATGGGAGAAAGAATCCTATAGAACACATTAGAGAGTTCTCAACAACATGCATGGACATATCGTATGACCCCACATACTTGATGAGACTATTTCCACGAACCCTTGTTGGGATAGGACTGGAATGGTTCTCTAAATTACCATATGGTATACGATATTGGGGCGAATTAGCTGAGAATTTTATCGAACATTTCGACTTTAACATAGGACAATGAGGTAAAAATTGCAACCTTGTGCCACACAGCACAAGAAGATGGCAAAAATTTCACCACTTTCTTCCAGAGATGGCAAAGTCTAGCTAATAGATGTCTAGTTGAAATACCCGAAAAACAAAAGGTCACAATATTCCTAGAGAACATCAACCCCAAATTGCGAAGTGATCTAAGGGTATACTGTTGTACTTCATTCTCAGACTTGGTACAAAAGGGAATCATCCTTGAAAAAGGCCTTATAGACAAAGGAGAAATGAAAGTACTAGGCATAAATCCGGTTGTCCAACATCAAAACGTGCCAAATGATAGAAACAAATTCTGGTCTAGGAACAAGAATGTTACAAATGATGGCATTGTTGATGCTATACACATACATACAGGACCAGTTATCACCCTTAGGGGTTACAATCCCAATCAAGACACAATGAAGAGTCTAGATCAACAAGCTAACTATGTCCAAAATTCACAACAACAAAGACCACAACAAAGGAGATTTCCTACACATGAATTTACACCTTTAGGACAACCAATCGAGACTATTTTCAAAGAGTTGATTAAACATAATCTTATCAAACCTTTGGAACCAAGAGAATATGATCCTAGACAGTTCAAACCTTCATGGTGGGACGATAACGCTTTTTGTGACTATCATCGAACCGAAGGGCCCAACCTCCAACAATGTCGTCAACTCAAGAACATTGTAATGTCCCTTTCTAGGTTTACCATAATTCTTGCCTTGATTTTTTGAAGATATCTTTTATGATGGTTTAGTGTTCAAACTATGTTCTTTTTCTCCCTTTCCTGATCAATCATAAAATAAAGACATTCATTAATTTATTCATTTTTATATCAAATAATCACAATTACTTATAAGGTTTAATAATTGCAACAAGCATCATTAGTGCATAATTGTATAATACATATACATATACATATATATATATTATATATATAATTATTATATATATATAAAATTATTCTTTTACTTATATCCATTAGTATTCATATATATATATGTTTATATAATTATTCTTTCCTTATTCATATATATATTCTTTATTCATTGCATATTATTCATTATAAAATTTATCTATATCTATGCATATATACTTGTATGCCTATTAAATAATATATATATATATATTAAATGACTATATTCCAAGGCATAACAATCATTGTTGTTGTTGTTCTGAATTGCAGGTCGTATTTATCCAAGTCTATATCTTTTCCTTCTTTATTTTCCTTCCTTCTATTTATACCATTCAAGGTAAGTGACTCATGGGGAGAATGTATTGTTTGGTGAAAGAGGTGACTTTTCATAAAATATATCCCTTTGTTAAATTTTAATTGCTGCCTTTAAAGGCTTATTATCACAATAATATATATTTTTGAAAATAATATATTATTACTAATAATTATGATATTTCAGATTATATACTTATTTTATTATTTTATTTTGATGTTTTATTGAATATATTTTAACATTAAAGTATAATAATAAAACCAGTTTTTTAATATCTTATTATTATTTTATTCTAATGTATTACAATCTTTAATGCGTAATTATTATAATATTTATTTATTATTATTATTTTTGATATTAAGTTATTTAATATTGGAATGTAATAACAATAATTTGTCTATATATTATTATTATATTTCTTATTTCATATTTATATGTTTATATTGATATGGTACACATTTATTTTATATTTAACATTAATATTGCTATTTATTTTATTTATTAATTTATTTGTATTTTTACACTTGGTCTTTATGGTATTGTTGTTTCGGGGACATGACAAACATCATACAAGAATTTGTTGAAAATGGAACCATAGAGGTTGGTGGGCAGAAAAACACTAAGAACAGTGATCATAAGGTCTTCACAGACCCGTTACACGACCACATAAAAGGAAAAGCCTCCAGTTCGGGACCCCCGAATAATCCATCGGCCAACTATAACAGTACCAAGTATGACTATGGTAAAGGAACGATCATAAACCACCTCCGAGCCGCAAACGAGAATGTCAATACTTTCACCATTAAAAAGCATCCAGAATGTAATGTAAACACACGCAGAACTAAGATTACTATTCCTGGTCCTTCTTCTGAGCCATCTACGCACACTTCCAAGTTCAAGTACAACCTTCTCGATCAATTGAGTAAAACCCCTGTGCATATATCTATCTTGGAATTGTTGACCTTATCACCTCAACATCGATCCATTCTTGACAAAGCTCTACAGAACACAACTGTTCCTACAAACTTAGATGTCAATTGTTTCAAAGAAATGGTGGGATATTTGACCAACTCGCATCATGCCACATTTTCTCAACACGATTACTCAACTAAAAAGTCAGATCATAATGACCCCTTACATCTTGAAGTCTTAGTCCATCAAAACAAAGTCTGACAAGTCTTGGTAGATGGAGGAGCAGGTTTGAACCTATGTACCCTTAAATTGGTTAAGGCATTAGGATTCTCAGAAGACAATGTAGATACTTCTAAGAGTATAGTCATCAAGGCTTACGATGACGAGGAAAGGTCATCCAAAGGAGTTGTCACGCTCCCTATCAGAATTGGCCCAACGATCATGAACACCAACTTCCAAGTCTTGGATCTCACCCTTCCATACAACTTGTTGTTAGGTAGACCTTGGATACACACAATGAGAGTTGTCCCTTCAACATATCACCAATGTCTCAAGTTCCCCTATAGTGGCACAAAGATCACTATTGATGGTGATCCAGATCCTTTCCAATATTGTACAAGCCTAAGGGACCTTCCGCAACGACAAGTACCTATTAACCAAGAGGCCTCATCATCCACTCTATCCCAATACTATTAGACTATTTTGGGTGGCGGAGCTACCCGAAAAGACAAATACTAGCGTGGCCTACAAGCACAGACTCCCCCGAAGGCAGCCTAAGGCATGCCTTCGGCAGCCGACCCTTTCCCTAAGACGTATCAACAATAATCGGGCCTCCCGCGAAAAGATGAATGGGTTGGTCCAACTCTGTAAAGGAGTTGGTTTGTTACGGAAACCCCTCAACAAATGGAACGAGAACTGATGGAGGTGGTTGGCCGAGGATCCATGGCTGTTGAGGAGTATTCATTCATTTGGGTTGGTACCGCCCCCCCCCCCCCACCCCCCATTAGAATTGTCTGGCCCGGAGTGACAGGGCTACGAACACTTGACCTCACTGGGGCGTAGAGATTTGGGTGTTCGTTGGCCGTTCCCACCCACCCGAACCTCGACCCATCACGTCTCACTAAGTCCATTTCATTCCAGCCACCATCATCCAATCCTAAACTCGAGATCCAAGACAAGGGCTGCGGTGAATATAATATAAAGGCATCATACTACGTCAGTCAACTGATTCCACCTAAGGTGTATGGCCTACCCATGGCAGATACAAGATAGTCAGTGGTCACATTTCATGTTCCCACTACAATGACATTGACCAAATGGGGAGAGTTAAGTGAAGAAATTGTGGATCAAGGTGATTCCTAGTTGTATCAAGAACATGAATACCCCTCCCCATCTATTCAAATAGCCAAGGACCAGTATGGAAAAGGATTTAAGATAATGCAAAAGGAAGGCTATGACAGGCACAATGGGTTAGGACTATATCGAAGTGGAAGGACGAAACCGATTACTATCTACCCACGAACGAAATACTTAGGGCTAGGGTGTCAACCACTTATAATTGGGTGTCCTGGTACTTCGTCATCTTTTCAAGAGGAAGTAAGTGCTTATGCAGACATCGAGACATCTCATGAACCATTACCCCCCGTCTACGACAAACCTCCAGTTTATGATGAATCCCCTTACTCTAGTGATGGTGAATGGGAATCCCTTTCATCTACTAGTACCATGAATATCGATGCCCTATTTGGAGAATTGGACCTCAAAGTGAAACTTGTACCAAAAAAATCTAGTCCTCATCCTAAGAAACACTTGTCCAAAGCAGAATGGAAAAAGAACTATTATTGGGAAACCCTTGATCATTCATCTTGGGCACTTGAAAACCATCTTCTGATGAATCAACCCTCACTATAGTCCCACATCAGAGTATACCTACTCTTAGGAGGAAAAACAAGAAGGATTTGGTCTAAAACTTCTATGACCATGTCAACCATTCTATACTCACCTTGTTCGCAGCTACCTTTAGGAACTCCGATGATGACATGCCCCTTATCTATCCCAAACTTATCGACTGGGATCAACAAGGTACACCTATCATAGATACATTCAAGAACGACGAAGCAATTTCTGAGTTCATGGGACTTAGAGAAGGCATACCAAGAGGGGATCATAAGGCAGGTTTTACGATAGACTTGGACGATAAAGCATATTTCGGGGAGTCTATTTACACCTCTAGTCGCAAAAATGAGAATGAAAAGAAAAAGACAATGAAAATAAAAATGATGAGTCCCTAGGTGAAAACCGAAAGGTGCCTTTGGATGAAGAAAAAGTCAAAATAAAGGACGTGTCTGAGGGTGAAAACCTCTCAAAGGCACCCAAGGATAGAGGTTTAAATATTCTCCCTGTTGAACAAGAAAAGTCGCCGATGCTAGTAGAAGAGGCTATTGCAGTCAACATAGGTACAAAAGAGAATCCTCAGATAGTAAATTTTGTGGCTTCTTTAACAGAGACAAAAAAACATGAGTTTAAGGACTTCTTCACAAAGAGACAAAAAAAATTTACATGGTCGTATGCTGACATGCCTGGGCTGGATCCAGATCTAATATTGCATCATTTACCACTACAACCAGGTATCAAATCAGTCAAACAGAAGTAGAGGAAAATGCATCCGCAAATTGCTCTATTGGTCAAGATAGAACTCAAGAAACTCTTGGATGTAGGGTTCATAAGGACAATAGACTATGTAGATTGGATATCAAATCTTGTACCAGTGACTAAGCCAACTGGGGGCATTCACATTTGCACTAACTTTAGAGACATCAATAAGGCATGTCCTAAAGATGACTTCCCTTTGCCGAATATCGACATGATAGTAGACCTTACTACAGGATACAAGATGCTATCCCTCATGGATGGTTTCTCTGGATATAACCAGATTAAAATAACACTTGAAGACCAACACAAAACAACTTTCACGTGTCCATGGGGCACATATTGTTGGAATGTTATGCCGTTTGGCCTTAAGAATGCAGGAGCTACCTACCAACGGGCAATGACTACGATTTTTCATGACTTTGTACATACATTCATGGAAGATTATGTAGATGATATTATAGCCAAATCAGAAATGAGGGAAGATCATTTGAAAGTCTTAGACAAGATATTCCAGAGGCTAGAGAATTACAATGTCAGGCTAAATTCAAAGAAGTGTGTCTTTGGGGTGAAATTAGGAAATTTTTTAGGGTACACCATCTCTCGAAGAGGCATTGAAGTAGATCCATAGAAGGTAAGAGCTATCATAGAAATGCCTCCTCCAGCCAGCATTGGTCAACTTAGAACTCTACAAGGAAGATTACAGTCAATTAGGTGTTTCATAGTACAACTGGCGAAGAAAATACATCCATTTCAACATCTACTCAAGAAAGGAGTACCATTTGTATGGACACCTAAATGTCAAGAGGCCTTCCAAAAAATCAAGGGCTATTTGTTTACTCCACCAGTCTTAATGCCAGCTACAGAGGGAAAACCATTGATACTTTACATCTCAGCAACTCAGTTGGCATTAGGGGCTCTTCTCGCACAACACGATGATCAAGGTCATGAGAGAGTAGTCTATTATATCAGTCGTACCTTAGTGGACTATGAATTGAATTACAACAACATAGAACATACCTATCTTGTGGTAGTTTTTTCTACCCAAAAAATTTGGCACTATATGCTCAATCAACAAACAATGTTAATTGCGAAGATTGATCCACTTAAATACCTTTTAAGTAAGGCAGCTTTAACAGGCCGATTGGCTAAATGGGTTATGATACTTAGCGAGTATGACATTCAGTATGTCGAGAGGAAGCCTATAAAAGGACAGGCAATTGCAGATCAACTAGTAGATGCACCTATAAAGGCGGACCATCCATTAGTGGTAGATTTTCTAGATGAATTTCTCTTCAACATTGACATTAAAATTGAATGGAAACTGTACTTTGATGGGTCACATACAAATCGTGGTTCAGGAGCTGGTATCTTATTTGTCACACCTCAAGGTGATACCATTCCCAAATCATTTAGGATTGCTTTCCCTTGTACCAACAATATAGCAGAATACAAAGCCTTAGTGATAGGGTTAAAAATGGCAGCTCAATGGAAAATTAAGAGCCTACATGTCTTTGGCGACTCTCAACTGGTAATCTAACAGGTAAATGATGATTACGAAACTAAGGATGAAAAGATTGTACCTTACAAGTGAATGGCTGATAGTTTCAAATAGTATTTCAATGACATAACTTTTCAACAGATACCACGTATCTAGAATAGAGCAGCAGATGCTATGGCAACCATGGGTTCCTTGTTGGATATTTCGAGTAATGTGCCTAAGTTTGAGTTTCTGGTTGAACAACTGTTGGTCCTTGCTTATGATGTCCTTGATACTGCGATAGTGTGTACCATTGTTGGTCCTACATCTCCTTGGTATAAAGACATATTCGACTATCTCACTATCCAAACCTTACCTCAAGACTTGTCCAATAACCAACGTCGAACCTTCATCTAAAAGTTAGCCAAGTATATTATCATCAAAGAAACCCTATATAGATGCACCTTAGATAACGCCCTTATGAGATGTCTCAATGCTGAAGAAGCACAAAAAAATTTGTGAGCAGTGCATGAGGGTATATGCGGATCTCATTTGAGTGGTCCTACTCTAGCCCTTAAGATTATGAGACTAGGTTACTATTGGCCTACAATGGAGAAAGACTCATACGTCTTTGTAAAGAAGTGTAGACAATGTCAAATACATGGAGACTTGATAAGAGCACCAATGCAGGAGCTTCGTCCAATTATTTCACCATGGCCCTTCGCCCAATGGGGACTTAACCTCATAGGTAAGATACACCCTTCATCATCTAATGACCACAAATTCATCATCACCGCCACCGAATACTTCACCAAATGGATTGAAGCTATTCCCATGACATACATAACTGGCACACAAATATCTAAGTTTATCCTAAACTATATCATTTGTCGGTATGGTGTACCCCAATCCATAATCATAGATAATGGCTTCCCATTCAAGAACCAAGAAGTATGCCATTTATGTGAAGAATTCCACATCAAACACCATTTCTCCATCCCGTATTACCCACAAGGTAATGGTCAAGCTGAGGCATCTAATAAGACAATTGTTAGAATCCTTAAGAAGACTGTCAATGATGCTGGTCGTGACTGGCACCTACAGCTTAATCCTGCCTTATGGGCTTATCGCACAAGCATCCGAACTCCCATCGGTGCCACTCCATATTCCCTCGTATTCGGGTCCGAAGCTATCTTACCTATTGAGGTTGAAATATCTTCTCTATGGGTATCCTTGAAGGGTCATATCGATGATGAAGAATACCATGTCTCTAGGTTACAAGAGCTAGAATTGTTGGATGAGCGAAGATAGAAAGCATTAGATCATTTACAAGCATATCAAAATCATCTTCGTCGTAGCTACAATAGGAAGGTTCTCAATAGACACTTTGACATTGGTGACCTGGTATTAATGGAGAATCCTAAGAACCAAGTAGAACGAGAGAAACCAGGTAAGTTTGAACCTAACTGGTTGGGGCCGTACATTGTCACAGAAGCCTTTGGATCAAGAGCGTACCAACTCTCTACTCCTGAAGGAGAGCCACTTTTGTCCCCTATCAACAATCTGCATCTAAAGAGGTTCTATGCTTAGTCTCTGAGAATCCGTGTCTTAATCTGGAAAATAAAAAAAAAAAAAAAAAAAAATGGTTACCTAGATGAAAACCTGTCAAACAAGCATCTTTGTAATACCAAAAAAATTGAGCAAATAAAAAAAGTAAAGAGAAATAAATCCATCCAATAGTGAAAACCGCTTTGGTGGCACTATGGATAAGTACCATGGTGAAAACCTAGCAAACATGCGCCATGTGTAGTCAAGCTCACCCTTCCGTCTACCATCATTCTAGTTGGACCTTTTTTACCATCACTTAGAATAAATGGTTGTCTTATCCATTCCTTGGAACGATTGACATCTAACGTCCATTTCTTCACATTACCCACCCCATCTTCCAAATCTTATTCCCAATTGGGGGAAAATCCTTGTTCTATGCCCTAACACCTTGTACATAACGTCGCACCATCGAAAATGTCTTGCAAAATCCCAAAAACATTAGAAACTCCAAAAATCCAAAAAAATCCAAAAATGTCAGAAAATCCCAAAAAAAAACAGAGTCAAGTCAATCATGTCAAGTTAGTCATGTCAAGTCAATCATTTCAAGTTAGTCATGTCAAGTCAATTATGTCAAGTCGGTCATGTTCAGTCAGTCGTAGACATAGTCGAACTATGTTGCCTCTGCGATTGGGATGTAGGCAAGGCCATCAATCGATGTGCCCCCGAGGCATTAGGTCTGTCAGTCTAGGTTTGCCATGTATCACACACATTAAAATCACGATGCTTTGTATATTCAAAGTCATTGGTCATGTCGAACTACGAGGTCTCTGCGTGTACAACGTAGGCAAGGCTAATCAATTGATGAGCTCCTGAGACCACACTAGGTCAGTCCAATAGGGTTCATTCTCAATCACTATCACACAAGTTGCATATCATAGTTTAGGGTATCATATCATGTCATACACGGTCAACACTACCTACACACACACAGTTTATCAATCAGGGAATGAAAAAAAGTCATGCAACAACAAGGCAAAACATCCCAAACAGTTATCAAGTCAATATCAAACACATTGTCAAAATGATCAGCCTATGTCTTACGCAAGATATGTCTTTCTTGTCAACAAACGTCATCAAATTGTCATAGTCTCATGTGGTTTGTCACTTCAATTTCATCAGACTCAGACGTCTTATACGACACGTGTCTTTCTGAAACCAGGCTTTGTAATGAATTATACAGAAGTCACCGAGTCGAAACCAGACTCAATGTCTTATGCTGTATGTGTCATTCTCTCACATTGCGCTATGTCAAACATCAAACATCAAACAATCCCACAAGATCAATTTTTGGCGAATACATTTATTTGGCTTTATGACTTTCTATCTTATTTTGTCTTATTTTTTTATTGATTTGTGCAAGATCCTTTTACTAGCTTTCTCAAGGATGTCCCTTGAAGGATTTAGAGAAGCAACGATGTCTCAGGACTCTTTTTCTTTGGTTGCTGTCTGTCAATTGTCTTTTTAACATTGGTTTTTGAGTCATGTTACTAGTTTCCTCAAGGATGTCCAATCAAGGATTTAGAGGAGCAATGACGTCTCATGACCCATCTTTTATTTGTCTATTGTCTATGGTTTGTCTCGATAATATGACTGGGGCATCTTGTCCTTAGTCTGAGTTAAGACACTCCTTGTCTATGACTATCTATTTTTCATAGGTGGATAACTTTGTACACTATGGTCTATCTCATATCATAGTGTGTACTATCCATTTATGTCATGTCCTGCCCAATGATGATAACAAGCAAGTATAGTGTATTTGGCACAATATCGAAGATTATATCTTTTTCTCAATTGATCAACCTTCATTATATCGTTTTCTCAATCAGTCAACCTTAATTGTTTCTTACTAACATTTCTTTTTTTCTGCATCTTCACCACCGTTATCTATCCATTTGGAGAGCACACTCATGTTCTTTAAACCTGCCTATCCTCTCGAGGGGGCATACCACTACCTCCTCGTCATTCTCCCTTTCACTGGGGCATACCCTAACCTGTTTCATGGTGGGGCACAATCGGGGCATATTTTCTTTGACACAACGTCGTACCAACAATGTATGAAAGAGGGGCAAACTGTAGACACTAAAAATTGGTCTAGGCCTGCGAGTACACATTCGACATAATTTTCTATAGTCCGTTGTCATGATTAAATAATGTTAATTATTTAATTAACCTTTCTAATACATATTTCTTCTATTAATTAAATACCCCTTTTTAATTAATTCATTATTAATCTTTATTCAACTTGATTAATTAAATAAATCATATTTATTTAATTATGTTGCGAACTAATTAATTCTTCCCCCTTTATCTATCAATTAAATAATTTATTATTTAATTACCCCCTTTGTCATATTTCAACTATAATTAAATATTGTTTATTTAATTATTCATTTAATCCCCTTTATCTATAATTAAATATTTATTTTTTAATTATTCATATTATCCTTTTCAACAGTCAAATTAAATAAATGATCTTTATTTATTTAATTAAATCTCTAATGTTCGAATGTTGAATTAAATTAGCATTTAATTCATATTTAATTATTTATGTCACATTCTTCTGTCAATCAGTTATCTAATCATTCACTCACTTTCTGACTTGAGATCTATTTTTAGTTCTCCAATTATCTTTGGATTCAACACCTGATTATCTCTGCGAGAAGACTCTCCGTCATAACTAGCCAATTAACTAGTTCAAACTCATATGCATGATGTGTCTATTAATTAAATATCTTTATTTAATTAATTAACTCATGTTTGCATTTGAATGCATTAGTCTTCGAGTTCTAACTTTGGCTTTTGCATACAAAGTCTATTTCTTCTATTTTGGAGGTTAAGATCTTGAACTTGTGTTCTAACTCATGTTCTAACTTAGTCTCTATCTACAGTCTTTCCTGAACTCATGTTCTAACTTGCATTCTAACTCACGTTCTATTTGACACAATACTCACATCGCATGGCATTCATCAATCTCATCCGTCGATCTCTCTTTCAATTTGAGCCGATCGTTCAAAAACACAAAATCTATAAAATGGTCTGTCATTATCATTATTCCTCCTCCCGAAATCACATACTTTTGAGAAGAGATTCAACTTTAATATTTTGCTTAGACACTCGACAAAACTATACTTGCATTAAAACACAGAAATCTAAGGGCAAGAATACTAAAAAGGAAAAATGGAGAAGAACAATCAAGATAATTCGAAAGGATGAACGCATATTCGGTGAGATCATTTTGGTTTTATTAGTTTAGTTTATTTCCTCATTCTTTGTTGTTAGATTTTAGATTTTAGATTAAGATTTAACTTTGTTTATCTAGTCATGCTTGTAGAAAAATCTAGGATGTTACAGTTTACTCTACCCTATTCGCTCATCAAATAGATTCAACCCATCCCTTCAATTTTCTAATTATAAATATCACATTCCTTCTTTTACCGATTCTTTTAATGATCTAAATATATAGATAAATCATCACTTACATTTTCTCATATGACCATTATGAAGTTATTAAAATGATTAAAGAAACTATTTTAATATTTAACGAATAAAAGAATAAAAAATTTACAACATGATTCTAATATTTCCCTAATTCCTTTATAAAGTATTTGACAAATAAGAATATACATTTATAATTTCTTTATATGCTCATCTTATTCCTATACCATATTTACTACTTTCATTTTATAAACAATTCCTTATAACATTGTTCTAATTCCGATTCATATTTGCATGGGTATATAATCGAAACAAAGTAGGCAATAACTTTAAAATTTAATTATATTTTAGACCTCAATTTTTTTGAGAATTCAGCCTTCTACAGGGAACAGAGTTTGCATTGATATTCCAACAACTATAATATCAAATTTCTCCTAACATTATTTCTGATTTAATGATCAGGTATATACTTCAATCGACAGAATTAAATGGGGAACCTAGATCTTCCAAAAATGACAAGGAGTTTTAAAAAGTAAACAGCTGAAACTATTATAGAGATCTACTAACTTGAGAGAAGCATTTTGTGAGAAGAAGGGTATGAGATGATAAGTGGGAGGAAGATATAAAAGTGCAGATTGGATTTTTCTTTCAGACCAGAACAACATGGACTTTGAGGACCACAATATACAGGCCACATTCGAGTCCTAAATTTTCAAGCATAGGTAATAAGAAATTTATACCAATGCCATGGTAACTCATCTTCAATGATTTGAAGGTTAGGATAAATTCTCTCTGATTGTATTTGAAATATAAATGTCTATCTCAGAGAATATTTGTTATGAGACAAGCAATATCGATAATATAAAAAAAAGACTGTATCATTCCTAAAGGGAACAAATGCACACAACACCAGGCTTAGCTTCATACCATGAGTTCACAGATGATTGTAATGTCAACATCCTACTAACCATCTGCCTCCAACCGTCAAGCCAAGAAGTACCAGTACCTACAATCCATGAGTATGGAATCTTATTTGGAGGCAACTTGATCTGGCCATGAAGCCATGGAGTTGTGAAAGTCGATCTGAGGAAGTTTCTTAGATTGACATTCTTCATCAGATATGTATATCTGAAGACTCTACACAGAGTGGTTACCTATAATTTTCTTCAACAAAAGGGATATGTGTAGCTTGGCAGGATTAATGAAGCTTGAAGGATGATCGAGTAATTGATGAAAGTAAAAGAAAAATAATCATCTCTTCACGGTCGTTTGATAATTCTAGAATATGTTACAGTAAGAGATTGAGTTTGCATGAAATATATTGTCAGAGTGCCTGAAAGGAATGTGGTCTTATGGAATACCTTAATTGCAGGCTATGCACAAAGTGGTTTCATTGAAAAGGCCTAAGAAACTTTCATGTAACAGACATTCAAGTTAAACCATATTCTACAACCTTACCTAACCACTGTGCTCGTATTTTGCAACAGGGGATGAATATCCATCAATGCATAAGGGGATTCATTCTTGCATGAAAAATATGAGCGATGACATGATTTCTTAATCACTCGCTAGACTTATTGTTTTCATTGACACATGCTAACAACAAGATAGAATAAAGAAATAATAGGTTGATACTTAATAACAAGAGCGCCATACAATTATACTTCACACGACCAGCTAACTGAATCAATCTCATCCAAGTTTCGAGTTTGCTTATAGCCAATTGATAATGACTAGAATCTACTTGATCATCAATTCTGATGATGTTACAACAATTTGATTACTATGTGATTAAATTATGAAAGCCAAGAAAACAGTAATTCCTAGTTCCAAAGTAGCTACGTAAAACAATAGAAAAGAGAAGTATTTTGATGCATGCCTGTGAAATGAATATTTTAGACTTTCAGCGTAGCTTTCCTTGGCTTCCCTCCTCCTTCCGGGAGATCAAAATTCCTCAGACAAAGTTCTCATTCAGAAAATAAAAATCAAAAGATGCAAACCTCTCTCCAAATAATCATTTTTAGAAACAAGGAACAAAGCAAAAATCATGCACAAACACTTAATAAACAAGTTTCCTTTTTTGACATTAGTTCAAAATTATGCTAAATCTTTCTATCTTTTTAATTGCTTTAACACGTTGTCAATTATCTTCATTCGATTTAGTATCTTACTTTAATATTTTATTTCCTTTTCATATTTTCCCATATTTTAATTTAGTATTAATTTAAAACTCGACCTTGGCAACAATTATCTTTATATTTAATTTATTTCTCACCAAAATCATAATAATAAATCTTTATTTTTATTTTTTATTTTTTTGTTATTAAAACATTTAATCACATCATTTAATCAAAATCCACATACTACCCTTTTACAAACATAAAATATAGTTAATTATCATTCTAATTCTAAATCGATTTGAATTACCTTACAATCAATTAAATTAAATTAAATTGATTAATCAAGGCTAATCATAATATTAACTTTATCACATAATTTCAAAATCAAATTAAACAATATAATCATGAACACAATGTGACAACTCAATTCAACCAAATGAACTTACTTTGATATGAAGAAGAGCCCAAATACGAAGGGGCACTACATGACCGATCACAAGGTAAGAGGATTTCTTGTCAGCTAGGGTATCTGTATAGAGTAGATGATGGAGCAAGGGATCAAGTATGCTTAAAGTCCATGCGTTTTGGGGCATCTACATAGAGACATGCATGAGGCTATTTACCATGGTGGAAACTCTATTTTTGTAGGTGTGAATCTACTTCATATATGGGCGTGGGAGCACATTGCAGTGATATGTTCAGATGGTGTTGAGCATCGAGATCCTCATGATCCTTACTCATACAAATATGGTATCTTCATTCACTATACTCTGCCTAAATCACTATCTCACTAGAGAGGTATTTTTGATGATATGGCTACATTCATTTGGAGACCTTGGCTAACCTATGAGGCATGAGAGGATGACGATGAGCAGTTGACCTATTGTAGGTAGACTCATTGGCTGATTGGTTGGGTTGAACAAATCTTGGAGAGATATTTGCCTGATAGAGTCCTTTGATAGTTCAAAGAGAGATAAACATGATTTGTTGATGACTATTAGGCTCATTTTTCTCATACCACAGGAGAGGAGAGATCTTGGGAACATAGGGTTGATTTAGTTGTAGCAGTAGTAGAGTTTAGGGTGCTTTCCCTATTTGGATGGGGCTAGCCAGTTGGTATTGTAGATGCGGGAACTACTCATGATTATGATCAGTGGTGGGTCCGTCGATGACCATTGAGATTTACCATTCTTGTCGGTGTTGGTTCAGTATTAGGTCGTAGGTTTGGTATTATAGGGAGGAGAGGAGATCATCAGAGACTCTGTATAGCTCATGAGCAGTTGGACAGAGTTCAAGACCAACAACAGGATGATGGATAGGATAGGCAATAGGAGGATTAGCCACAATAGGTACCCCAGGCACCACAGGGGGATTTAGAAATTTAGTTAGCATAGATGAAAACTGTTAGAGATGTAAAGGCTACACAATGATAGGCCACGGAGGCACATGTACATGTCATTACTATTGAGAGGGACACTTAGGGCAGAGTGGGATACTAAGATTGGGCAACATCATGTTGTTGATGCACAAGTCCAGATTGTGAGATCTAAGAGAGATGCCCGCATGACAAAGCGTGATGCACTTAGAGTAGAGCGTGATTGGTTTATGAGAGAGAGTACTTACTATCAGATTTTGTATGAGGAATTCACTCCTAGAGGATGAAGATGTCCTCACTTTGGTGAGCCTAGTACAGTTACCAGTGCAACTAAGTTAGGCGATCAGTTAGTCAAGCAACCTAATTAGTGATTAGTCATGCCACAGCCTTCTCCCCATTCAAGTCAGGAGCAGCTGAGATCTCCACCTTGGATGGCCAGTAGGGTTAACTTTTCTTGATCTTTTATGATGTTTTTTGTATTAGAGGCTTGTATAGATGTGATGATTTTTTGTATATACATTCATCATCCCTACCGAGGCCTCGTATATATGTATTCCTTTTGTAGATGATATCACACATGTTTCTGATGATGTATATGACATTCTCCATTTTTGATGATATATTACATAACATGTTTCTATTCGGCTTTATTATGCATTCATGCGATGATGATGTATACATGCTTATGTTTTGTACTTTTCTGATGTATGCATATTATGTGGATGGATGGATGATTTATATTTCTATGTGATGAATGATGATTTATGTGTGATGTTTCATTGCTTTATTATGATCATGATATGTACTAATGAAATTGCGGATGCAATATGGATGTCATTAGTTAGAAGAAGTGTTGAATGATTTTGAGATGCATAGAAATTTGATGTTGTTAGTTATTGATGAGTTGCTTTTTCTTGCATGGAGGTTTTATATCTTGTAGCAATCCTTTTTGATGTAGCAAATAGATACGATGCACCATGGTAATAATAACCAAGGTGGCTTTGTATCCATTGCATGGACTTTGACTCGACACACAAAGAGTATTCTTGATCATACCAGACATACATAAACCTTGTTAGAGTATATGGTTGAGGTGTATTAAAACATTTTAGACTAGTTACATAGATAGGTATAAAATACCTAACATGAAACTACTACATGAATTGTCTCAAGACAAATTTCATACATAGAACAAAGCAAGTATTCACCATGGTAGTATCACAAAAACATCTCATAAATAGAAACAAACCAAATAGACAATTAATACCATCATTCCTTCTTCTCTAAATCCTTATGGACATCCTCAAGAGATCTTGGGAATATGGTATTAAGATAAATAAAAAGATAAGACTATAAAAAGATAAACATTGTTGCAGTATCACTTTCCATAGTTGTTTTGATGTTTCATGATGAAATACATTGATGATGTCTATTGTAGGAACGTTTTATCCATTAAGACTTATGTTTAAGATTGTTGATATGATTTTTCAAATCGGTATGGTAGTTTATACTTAGGAATTGTTGTCTCTTGATAGTTATCTAGTCTTTTCAATCTTCACTTTTAAATTTGTGATTTTGGTGTTTTCTTTGTTTGTTTTTTATTTTGTCAAAGGGTGATGGTGATGATTGTTTATTATGGATGGGACATTTATTGTGGATAAGTGAGAATGGAGATAGTATGTTTTTGATTTTATGAGTTTATTTGATGTTATTTTTGTTGTTTTCAAAAAAATTAGAAAAAAATAGGGGGACCTAAAAGGACTGACCTAGTGCCTTGGAGGTTGATTAGAGATTAGCCTTGCCTATGTGATGAACACAAAGACATTGTAGCTCGACTGTATTGATTAACATTGTTTTTTAGAGTTTTCTGTATTTTGGATGTTTTTGGATTTTGGTAACATTTGAATTTTTTATTTTTTATTTTGGGGGACTAACCTAGGTTTTTTGGATGTTTTTGATTTTGATAGTTTTCTTATCGTGATGGGATCTACAAGGATCCAATCGGCTACTAATTTCAAGAAGTTTCCCACAATTGGCAGAAATATTATCTTCATTAGGGGAGATGGATGTTGATGGTGCAATAAGGTTCAATCACTTGATCAGTTATCGAGCCATGGTTGTTTTGGATATTTTATTATGGTATGAATGGGTGGATGCTTTAGATAGTGCTGATAGATACATATGTAGGTCTTATTCAAATTTAGCACTTGTTTGATAGGTTTTCACTATGGTACTTGTCCTAGAAGCACCACATAGTGGTTTTCAATTAAAGAACATTTTATTTCTCTTTGTTGTTTTTCTTGATTTTTGATTTTTTTGCTTTAGCTTTTTTGTTGAGATACTCTGATGTGTTCAAGTATAAATTTTTTAAAGATGGTTGTTGTTCAATGGTTTTGCTAAAGGTTCTCCATTAGAATTAGCCAATTGATAAGCTCTAGAGCCATAACTTCTTGTTATGATGAAAGGTACTAGCCAGTTTGGTTCAAACTTCCCCTTCCCATCCTGATTCAGCTAGATCTTTTGATTCTCTTTTAGTACTAGGTCACCAACTTGAAAGTTCTTATTTTGATCTTTTTGTTGTAGATTCATTTGATCCAATTCTGATAAACCTAAATATGGTTTAACATGCTTAAATGCATTTCATCTAAGAGTTCCAACTCATTCAATCTGGACACCCGATATTCTTCATTGTTTATCATGCCTTTCAGGGATATTCACAGTAAGGGGATTTCAACTTCAATAGGTAAGACAACTATAGACTCGTAGACTAAGGAAAAAAGTGTGGCACCTGTAAGTGTACAAATACTGGTTTGATAAGCCTATAGGGTTGGGTTTAGTTGTAAATTCCAATCACAACTAGTGTCATTAATAGTCTTTTTCAGTATTTTTAGGATGGTTTTATTGGACGCTTCAGCCTGACCATTTCCTTGGGGGTAGTAGGGTGTGGAGAATCGGTGTTGGATAATTTTTTTTAAACAAAGCTCTTTGAAATATTGGTTTTTGAATGGGGTTCCATTGTTCATTATGATGGTTTGGGGAATTCCATATCGACAGATCAGATAATTCAAGATGAACTTGGATATTTGTTTCCCTATGATGTAAGTTAATGGAATTTCTTCTATCCACTTCATGAAATATTCAGTTGTTGTGATAATGAACTTGTTCCCATTAGATGAAGTGGGAGCGATCTTACCTACCAAGTCTAATCCCCACTTCAAGAAATGCCATGGTGTTGTTATAGGTCTCAATACCTATACTAGTGCATGAACAAGGTCACTATGTTGTTGGCATTAATGACATTTTCTTGAGTACTAAATGCATTCTTGTTCCATTGAAGGACAATAGTACCTTGTTCTCAATAATTTTTGTACTAGATTAGGTCCTCTTGTGTGAGATCCACAAATACCTATGTGCACTTCCTATAAAGCGGTTTTTGCTTCTTCCATGTTGAGACATTGAAGTAATGTTTCATCTAGACTTCGTCTATATAGGGTATCTCGTAAGACAGTGAACCGAGAGGTTCTATGGATAAAGGTCTTCTTCTGGCTTGTCGTTAAGTCAAGAAGTATGATACCATGCTGGATATATTCAAATGTATCTTGGTACCATGGTGAGTTAGGAACAACAACATCACAAACCAATTTTGATTCTGGGATATCGATTTCTAGTATGAGTAGTTGCTCCACAAGGAATTCATACTTAGGAATGTTTTGTGGAATGTTGAGAAGTGAAATTATTGTCGCCATAGAATCCACTACTCTATTGTTGATTCGAGGAACCTTTTCAAAGGTGATGATGAAAAATTACTATTTGAAACTATGGTTATGTGCAGGATCATCATGGAAAAAACAGGCCCTTAAGTGGTGATAAAATTCAAAAAAATCAGAGTTAGGCAACTTGACGTAAAAATTTGAATAATTTATCTATATTATTTCAAAAGTATGTAAGAATAGAATCTGTAGAAAATTGAATGTAGTTCTAAACTACTAGGTTTATTTAAAAAATAAATAAATCTATTTGGTGAAAATTTGAAATTTCAATGTAGTACTTAAATTTCAGGGAAAAACTAAGCAGGTGTCTATCTGACCACCCTTACCACAATAAAATGATAATATTTTAGATATAAGTAGAGGACTCATGTCCCAATGTGATGCATATTTTTTTGTATTTTTTTTCCAAGTAAATAATTAATTATGAATTTTTTATTACAAATTTTAAAAAATATAAAAACTTGTATGTCTAACCACCTTAACTTGGTCAAAAATTCATGAAATTCAATTTTTTTTTTTAATCTTATAGTATGCAAAGCATAGAATGTGAGCATGTTTCGGATTCAAAAAATGTGATATCGTTTGAAAGCTATAGATTTTTTTCAATCATCCTATCAATCAAGACTTTAGTCGTAATTCAAATAAAAAATGAATAATAATTATCTATTAAATTCAAAGTAAAGAATAATTTATATTGGTGGAAAACTGAGAATCTCCTTTAAAAACCCTTTTCGTTTCATCAATTTTGGATAAAAAAAAAGTCGTCAACCACATGGGCCATCATATCACTTATATATCACCACTTTTTGGCCCATCATGATCCTGCACATACCCCTGTCCACTATTCTTTTATATAGAATTAGCTTTTCATACTTTGTTTGATACTCATCATTTACTTTCCTTATTATCAGTTGAGAGTCTCCATAAACCTGTAGTTCTTTTATCCTCCATTCAATAGCCATCTTCAGTCTCATGATTAGTGCTTCATACTTCAAGATGTTATTTGTACATGGGAAATCAATTTTGTAAGCCTTAGGTATACTATCTCCTTGTGGTGTGATAAATAAGATAGTTTCTCTTGAGCCATGTTGAGTGTGGGACCCGTCAAAGTACAAGGTTCAACAAGTTGTATATTTTGTTAGCAGTATGCTTTCATTTGGGAATTTTGTTGGGAGAGGTCGACGATCTTCCATTGGTGCTTCTGCTAGTTGATTTGCTATGATTTTTCCTTTGATAGCTTTTCTGTCTATGTACTATATGTCAACCTTGCTCAGTATCATTACCCATTTAGTGATCCTGCCTGTTAGAGCTGCCTTTTCGAATAGGTATTTTAGGGGATCTACCTTTGATAACAGTTTTACTTGTTTGTTTAAGATGTAGTGTCTCAAATTTTGTGTCACAAATATGAAAAATAGACACACTCTTTCTATGGGTGAATAGTTCAATTCATAGCCCTCTAGTATTCAGTTGATATTGTTGTCACTAAAATATGCACCCTGTTGAATTTAGAATTCAACAATCTAGTGAAAAATGGGAATGATCCCAAGGTGTGGGTACCTTAAATGAGACAATACCTCTGGAGAAGTCCAAATTCCTATCTGGTTATATCACCTAACTACTGATTCTTGAGGGGAAAAGGGAGAAGGATTAACTGAAAATAATAAAAACAAAAATAATAAACACTATCTCCTATGGTAATACACCAAACTTAAGATGGATAATGCAAAACATAAATTAACACTTCGCTTCAATTGATGTAAACTATATTTTCACAACCTGTTACAGTGAATCTATGCATAAGTATTTCACTAAAAGGTCAATCACAGTAATTAAAAAAATGGAAGACAAACTTCACAATTTAAAATTATAAGCAATCTTTGACACAATCAGCAACCTGCATCGATTCTCTAATTGTAGAAAAGGCATAAACTATGAGACAAAGCTAAAAGGAAATTTTGAAAATCTCACAAGTAACTTGATCAATCATTAACATGCACAAAGCTACAAGAATTTTATCACCAAAATACTCCAAGGTTTGCACTGTATTCCATATCCAAAACTAAGTTACAAAGCTTGCAAAAATCTGACTATGGACTCCAAAATTCACTAAGCTAGAAAGCAACAAGTAAGAACTAACTCATAAAGTGAGTTCAAATGAGAATATAACCATCATCTCCAAGTAGCTCCACCAAAAAAGGCTCTAGAAACTTCATTTTCATAAGCCTTTAAAAAACCTATTTTCTAGCCACATTTTTCAATCAAAAGAGCTCCAAATATGTAAAAAAGTCAAGCTTTACTTTGTCCAACATGATGAATCTTCAAAACACCCTCCAAAAGCTCCAATTTTACCTCAAAAGCAATTAAATGAGTGAAAAAAACTCCTAAAACTTTGGCACATGTTTTCCAACTGATCTTTAATCTCCCTAGATGCTTGCATGACATTATTGCTTCATTGAACTCCTCCTTGAGAACCAACGTAGCATTTTATTTTGTATCAATGAATAAAATTTATTAAAGTGATTAATATTTTCATCACTTTAAATAAATTTTTACAATATTGATTTAAAATGCAAAACATAAAGACACTATGGTGAAGCCAAATACAAGGCTTAATTGACTAAGTCATATGAAAAAATCAAAAGATTATTTAAAAAAAATCACAAGGCATAAAATATGCCACAACCCTAAATATGTGAATGAAGCTTTTTTGATAAAAATTAGGCAAAGAAAGCCTTAACTCCATCGGAAAAGTGATTAGGGCACAAACCCTAATACCAAAACAACACAAGAACAAAAGATTTGCATTCATTTTAACATCTTCTGGAGCCTTCGACTGCCGCCATTGAGGGTTTAAGTTGCTGCTTCATGGTGATTTTATGGAGCTCTCGACATGATTTCCATGGATTTCATATAGAAAATGAAGGTAAGATTCTATCACTTGAACTTTTGCACTCTTTTCATTTTCTAGAGAAACACGAGCTTGTATGGATGAAAAATGATGAATATATTTGAATTTTCTCATGCATTCTCATTTTCCATGCTTTTGCTGCCTGAAATTTTGACCTTTTTGTAGAATGTTTAGTATATCTACATATCTCTTGCATTTTGGAAAAAATAATGAAGGGAAAACTTTATTCTCTGCACTTGACCTTAAATAAAGCTACAGGTATTTTCTACTCTAACTCGAGCCCTAACACAAAGACTCTACTTCCCGTTTTTATCTAAGAAATTTGTAAGGAATTTGCTTTTGTGTCTGTAACACTTCGCCCCTTTCGAGGGTCTACACTTTATAGTCGTGGCTTTAAGCTTTCTCCCATTGATTTTTATGAAATAAAACACATGGGTAACTCCCTTTTTCTCTATATATTCTTCATGATCTTGCTCTGTGATCGGCCCCTCATTATGTTTGCAAAGAAAATGAGGGCCTTTCCTCACACTCTTCGTTTCACTACACTGTGATAAGATTGTGCAAAGTCATGCAATATGAATGAGATATCATGAGAGGGTGGATATTTGAAACAAAATCTATCTTAGTTAACCGTTCCCTAAGAAATATTGCGCTGTGAAGAGAGAATAGTTTTGTAAAATGACTTGATGCCACTGCACAGTACAGGGACTAATCAAAACTCTATGCATCTTCTTTTTCATTCCTTTATAAAAATGTCTTTTCCATTAACTTGCAGGTCATGACCCTTCACCCTGTGCATTTATTTCATTTTTTGGAAGTTTTTTGAGTTGGACTATCCCCTCATGATGAATCTGTAGCTAATAAGACAACCTTATGATACTGCTTAGATTTGCAATGTGTTCTTGATCACCATGTCCCTATGATGGAGAAGTATGTGGCACCTCATGTGCTACACCCCTCACACTTACAAAAGTAAAAAATGGTCTGATTCTTCCCATGGGCTATATACCCATATGCCTATGTCCATCCTGCCACCTGCTGTTAATCATACTAAGTCCTATATGGGATAAGTGTGAGTAGTTCTATCTATTTGGCCAGATTATTGGCAATGGTTCTTGTGGCCAACATTCATACTCCTAAGCTCATGAAACCTCATGCCATTTTCACTAATCTCTGCTTAGCTTCTCACTTTTGGTGTTGCTTCATTTATAGGTATCCACAATATTGAGGGATTTAAATGTTGTTTCTCAAAAATACAATACTAAGAGGCTCCAAAGGTAACTAGCCTTCTCAACCATGATTGTCATATACTCTTCTTACTATGATGCTACTCCTTAATGACAGTGAGGTGACATGTTTTCTTGTTTCATTTCATATGATTATTGTAGCATTTCTTATGATGGTATGTTGCATCCTTACATATTTGTAGATGGTTCTCATGATTGCCTTTTCCTTTCAAATAAGCTCAAATGAGCTCACCATTACAAAATAGATTCACACCACTTGGCAAGCTGGGATCAACCCTTGTATGAGCCACATTTCATTCCACTTTCCAACATGGAATAAATCAAAACAACATCTTGATAACACTTGTATCTGCACATGAAGCAATTATGTTCAGAAAAAAATGCATGTTTTGGGTATGTATGATGACCTAGATGGTTTTCCTAGACACCTAAGGTATACATATTCTTATTTAATGCGCATGGAGATTGGATTGTACATGCATAGGAGAATGTGTATATAATGTTTGGAATCAATCATTGCTTAAAGAATTGCTATAACCTCATTGTTACTTCTTTTCAGGAACAAGAGCTAGGAGCAAAAGATGAAGCTCGGGACAACAACAAAACAAAATAACACCAGTCAAGACCAATCATTCACAGGAAATGACTGGTTACCCTCCTTACATGTAAATTTCTTTTACTTATTCATGTATATTATTTTATTTGTTTGTATTGAATAAGCTAAGTCAATCTCACGGCTTGTGTGAGATAATGTACACTTATACATTCAATAAAGATTACTTTGTTGTTCAGAAAAGATTTAAATCTTTCTTTTGTTACATGCATATGTATAAATGCAATGATCTATTACAATAATCTTGTAATCTTTTTTCGATTTTTATTTTTATATAATTGAATGTAATGTGGGAAAGTTAATAAAATGTACCTCATTTTCTCAGTTTAAAAAACAACAAACTCCACTTGATTGAGCCTATGAGTGAAAATTTGGTAACATTTTTGGCGACCTCTACGAAGTGTTTGCCTACTAAACACTATTAACCAATTGCCTAGACCTATCCTTGGGGATGGAGTCACTAAGAAACTAGGCTCATGACTTAGGAAAAAAAACTTAGAACTTTTGTAACTCATATTGATAATATGAATGACACCCTGACATTATTGAAAAGAAAAAACAAAAAGGAAACTACTTAATTGTGCTGGAACAACACTTAGGGAATGAAACTTGTAGCTAAACCTATTCTAACCTACCCTAACCAGTATAGAAGTTGGTAAAAAAAACCATTCACAGGATGACTGAAATAACTGCCTTTTCTAAACAATATTCAGTGATTTGCATGCATGATATCAGCTAAGTAAAAATAGGACACAGATAAATATTCAACAAGATGATGCACTACCTCAAAAAAGAGAAAAAAAATTTCACTTACCTCACCAAACCGATCATGTATATAGTTGTTCAAAGGAGGGTAAGTGAGTTGAACATACTCTTGTTTAGCTGCAAGTACATCCTTGATGATATTTTCAGCTGTACCTTCATGTGTAAGTGTGTGATTGATTATTGATGCTTCATCGGACTCCATCTGAGCTAAGTATCTGAGGGGAAAAACTATTGAAATAAAACTTGGGCTTTCCTTGCTAGCTACCTCTCCTTCTTCTGGTTTCACATGGTTGTCCCGCTTCATAGCCAAGTTTGAAAGACAATCTGAATGCTCAGAAACAACAACATTACCTTCATCTTGCATAATAAGTTTCCAGGTAAGCTCCTCCTCCATGGTGAGTGGAAAATCCTCTTCTTCTAAGGTAGCTAATAACTCATCAAAGCTATCATCTCTTGGAAGGGTCTTACAAACAACTTGTTTAACTTCAAAAACTTCATTATCACTCAAAGAAACATAGTCCAACATAGGTTTCTCCTCTTTAATGAAGGAAAGAAAGTGCTCAATTACTGAAGCAACCTCCTGAAAAAAGATTTCATATGATAAATCAACATCAAGCTCTATTGTACAGTAGAAAGGAATCTCTTCTGACCAAAGAAGATCTTGCAAAACAAGTTCATGAGAAGTTTCTTGTTCAAACCTATGAACCTGTTGTTGAATTTTAGCATGAATTTCAACCTCCTCAAACAGAGTTGATTCCTTGTCATCAATATTTAAAAAAAAAATGTTCAATTATGTCCATGCATACCTCTTCATAAAGCTCAACATTAGCTTCTTCCTCTATAATATGTTCAAAAATATCACAGCTCATACCTTGGAGAATGGTATCAGGTTCAGTTTCATGCTCCTCATCATGGTCCAAGGCTCTATTTTCTTGTTGATCATCATTAATCAGCAACTAATCAGCTGGTTTGATGTCTTCCTACTGACCTGGAACAATTTATTTGGCTTGGAGATCTCTTTGTGCTAGCCGATAATGCTTCATAGCTAGATGTAACAGATTTGGAGTTCTAATCTCCTCCATAGGGAGTGAATTATTTTGACCAAGGGTCTGCTCTGCTTCTATTTTTTGGCTTTTAGAGCATGAGTTCATGTGTATGATAGGTGAAGGAACCTCAAAAGGTGGCATAGATGGGCTTTTCCAACTTGGAATTTCAAGGGTAGAAGTCTTAGCAGTAGGTTCACTTGAAAACCCAGAATATTTTTCCTGTTTGAAATTTTGAAACTCATACTTGTGGGCCTCCTCTACTTCCTCTTCTTTAACTGCAAATCTCTTCCTTTCAAAGCTCTCTTCAAACGGCTTCCTTTGAACCTCCTCATGCAGCTTGTATTGATATTCTAGGTAATTCTGTCTGCCTTGCACCCAAGCTGACAAAAGCTTCATTTTCCCCTCCTTAGTAGCTATCTCACATTCAAGACCTTCAAACTGCATCCTTTGCATCCTCAACTCCTGATCATAAGAAAAGGCATGTTCAACCATTTCTTGTTGCTCCATAATGGTCCTTTTTTGCCTCTTAATGTCAACCAACATTCTAGATATGCATGCAAACACCTTACCAATATCATCAATCTTCAAGTTGTGAAGACCTTGACTTAGATCCCACAATGTATGGTCAACCTGTTGGATCAAATCTAGTACATTCTGATAAGGGTGGTCCTGGGGCTGACATGAAGGCTCAACAGAGCTAAGTGGGTGGAATTCATTGTGGGTATGCTAGTTCTCCTAAAAAAACATGGGATTTGAACTATAACCAACTACATGCTCAACTTGAAAAGGATGATAAGGATGTTGATAAGCAACATTCTCATGATATGGAGGGTAATAGTAAGCACTTTCATGAAAACCTGGCATCTTTTTTTCATTCAAAGAGCTAGAAACTTAGAACTAAAAGATTCTTTTGATACATACCAACAATTGTGTCTGTGAAACCAAAAGATTTGAGCTCGGAGTTGCCAGGTGTTGTTCAAACTACCTACAAAGGTTGATAACATTGAGAAAAACACCAGTTTCTTAATATTGTGATGTAATACTGATTTTCCACTAAACCAGAGTCAGTAGAGACACCAAGTATGTATTTGAAACACCTCAAAAGGTAGATATTAACTATTGTACACACCAAACAACAACCAAAATGTAGAAAACTTGAACTAGAAATAAGTTCTGATCCCACCAAGCGTGCTAAAAAGTGTTGTCACTAAAATCTGCACCCTGTTGAATTTAGAATTCAACACTCTAGTGCAACATGGGAATGATCCCAAGGTGTGGGTACCTTAAATGAGACCAAACCTCCAAAGAAGGCTAGCTTCCTATTTGGATATATCACCTAACTATTGATTCTTGAGGGGAAAAGGGAGAAGGATTAACTGAAAATAATAAAAACAAAACTAGTAAACACTATTTCCTATGGTGATACACCAAACTTAAGATGGATAATACAAAACAAAAATTAACACTTGGCTTCAACTGATGTAAACTATATTTGCACAACCTATTATAGTGAATCTATGCACAAGTATTTCACTAAAAGGTCAATCATAGTAATTAACAAAATGGAAGACAAACTTCACAATTTGAAATTATAAGCAATCTTTGACACAATCAACAACCTGCATCGATTCTCTAATTGTAGAAAAGGCATAAAATATGAGACAAAGCTAAAAGGAAATTATGAAAATATCACAAGTAACTTGATCAATAATTAACATGCACAAAGCTACAAGAACAAGGAGACAATAATTTTATCACCAAAATACTCCAAGGTTTGCACTATATTCCATATCCAAAACTAAGTTACAAAGCTCACAAAAATCTGACTATGGACTCCAAAATTCACTAAGCTAGAAAGCAACAAGTAAGAACTAACTCATAAAGTGAGTTCAAATGAGAATATAACCATCATCTCCAAGTAGCTCCACCAAAAAAGGCTCTAGAAACTTCATTTTTTGTAAGCCTTTAAAAAGCCTATTTTCTCGCCACATTTTTCAATCAAAAGAGCTCCAAATAGGTGAAAAAGTCAAGCTTGACTTTGTCCAACATGATGAATCTTCAAAACACCCTCCAAAAGCTCCAATTTTACCTCAAAAGCAATTAAATGAGTGAAAACAACTCCTAAAACTTTGGCACATGTTTGCCAACTGATCTTTAATCTCCCTAGATGCTTGCATGACATTATTGCTTCATTTAACTCCTCCTTGAGAACCAACATAGCATATTTATTTTGCATCAATGAATAACATTTATTAAAGTGATTTATATTTTCATCACTTTAAATAAAGTGTTACAATATTGATTTAAAATGAAAAAAATAAAGACACTATGGTGAAGCCAAAATCAAAACTTAATTGACTAAGTCATATGAAAAAATCAAAAGATTATTTAAAAGAAAAATCACAAGGCATAAAATATTCCATGACCCTAAATATATAAATGAAGAGTTTTTGATAAAACTTAGGCAAAAAAATCCTTAACTCCATCGACAGAGTGATTAGGGCACAAACCCTAATACCAAAACAACGCAAGAACAAAATATTTACATTCATTTTAAGATCTTCTGGAGCCTTCAACCGCTGCCATTGAGGGTTTAACCTGCTGCTTCATGGTGATTTTATGGAGTCTCTCGACATGATTTCCATGGATTTCATATAGAAAAAAAAGGTAAGACTCTATCACTCAAACTTTTGCTCTCTTTTCATTATCTAGAGAAACATGAGCTTGTATAGATGAAAAATGATGAATATATTTGAGTTTTCTCATGAATTCTCATTTTCCATGCTTTTGTTGCCTGAAATTTTGAATTTTCTATAGAACATTTTGTATATCTACATATCTCTTGCATTTTGGAAAAAACAATGAAGATAAAACTTCAGTCTCTGCACTCAGCCTATATAGTTTCAAATTCCTTAAACAGAACTCAAGGATTCTGTATATATATTTTATCCATGCATACATTATTTATGTGAAATATATAAATAAAAAGCTCCCTATTCTTCATGGTCATGGACTTATATACATCTACAGGTACTTTCTTCTCTAACTCGAGCCCCAACACGAGCCCTAACATGAGCCCTAACAAAGAGACTCTACTTCCTATTTTTATCTACGAAATTTGCAAGGAATTTTCTTTTGTGTCTGTAACACTTCACCCCTTTTGAGGGTCTACACTTTATAGCTATGACTGTAAGCTTTCTCCCGTTGATTTTTTATGAAATAAAACGCATGGATAACTCCCTTTTTCTTTTATATTCTTCATGATCTTGCTCTGTGATTGACCCCTCGTCATGTTTGCAAAGAAAATGAGGACCTTTCCTCATACTCTTCGTTTCACTACACTGTGATAAAACTGTGCAAATTCATAATATGAATGGGATTTCATGAGAGGGTGGATATTTGAAACAAAAGTTATCTTAGTTAATCATTCCATAAGAAATGTTGTGCTGTGAAGAGAGAATAGTTTTGCAAAATGACTCGATGTCATTGCACAGTACGAGGACTAATCAAAACTCTATGCATCTTCTTTTTCATTCCTTTATAACAATGCCTTTTCCATTAACTTCCAGGTCATGACCCTTCACCCTGTGCATTTATTTCATTTTTGGGAAGTTTTTTGAGTTGGACTATCTCCTCATGATGAACTTGTAGCTCATAAGACAACCTTATGACACTACTTAGACTTGTAATGTGTGCATTATCACCATGTCCCTATGATGGAGAAGTATGTGGCACCTCATGTGCTGCACCCCTCACACTTGCAAAAGTAAAAAATGGTCTGATTATTCCCATGGGCTATATACCCATATGCTTGTGTCCATCCTGCCACCTATTGTTAATCATAATAAGTTCTGTATGGGATAGGTGTGAGTAGTTCTAGTTTCTTAGCAATATTATTGGCAATAGTTCTTGTGGTTGACATTCATACTCCTAAGCTCATGAAACCTCATGCCCTTTTCACTAATCTCTGCTAAGCTTCTCACTTTTGATGTTGCTTCGTTTATAGGTATCCACAATATTGAGGGATTTAAATGTTGTTTCTCACAAATACATTACTGAGAGGCTCCAGAGGTAACAAGCCTTCTCAGCCATGATTGTCATATCCTCTTCTTACTATGATGCTACTCCTTAATGACAGTGAGGTGACATGTTTTCTTGTTTCATTTCATATGATTAGTGTAGCATTTCTTATAAAGGTATGTTGCATCCGTACATATTTGTATATGGCTCTCATGATTTCCTTTTCCTTTCAAATAAGCTCAAATGAGCTCACCATTACAAAATAGATTCACACCACTTGGAAAGTTGGGCTCAACCCTTGTGGGAGCCACATTTCATTACATTTTCCAACATGAAATAAATCAAAACAATATCTTGATAACACTTGTATCTGCACATGAAGCAATTATGTTTAGAAAAAAAATGCATGTTTTGGGTATGTATGATGACCTAGATGGTTTTCCTAGACACCTAAGGTATACATATGCTTATTTAATGCACATGGAGATTGGATTATACATGCATAGGATAATGTGTATATAATGTTTGCAATCAGTCATTGCTTAGAGCATTGATCTAACCTCATTGTTACTTCTTTTCAGGAACAAGAGATAGGAGCAAAAGATGAAGCTCGGGAGAACAACAGAACAAAATGACACCAATCAAAACCAATCATTCATAGGCAATGACTAGTTACCCTCCTTACATGCACATTTCTTATACTTATTCATGTATATTATTTTCTTTGTCTGTATTGAATAAGCTAAGTCAATATCACGGCTTGTGTGAGATAATGTACACTTATACATTCAATAAAGGTTACTCTATTGTTCAGAAAAGATTCGAATCTTTCTTCTGTTACATGCATATGTATAAATGCAATGATATGTTATAATTATCTTGTAATATTTTCTGATTTTTCTATTTATACAATTGAATGTAATGTAGGAAAGTTAATAAAATGTACCTCATTTTCTCAGTTTAAAAAACAAAAAACTCCACTTGATTGAGCCTATGAGTGAAAATCTGATTAACAAATATAATAGATCACTCTTTCCTTGTTATTGTCATATAATTATGCTAAGAGAGCTCCTAATGCTACTTGCATTGTAGATTCATAAAGGATCATTTCTTTATCTGGGATTGGTTGCATTAGTACTAGAGGAGTGAGTAGATACTCCTTGACTTGTTGGAATGCCTGATCACATATACCATCCCACTTGAATGTGATGTCCTTGTGTAGTAGATGGGTGAAAGGATGGCACTTGTCTACCAATTGCGTAATGAATCTCCTGATGGACTGTAGTTTCCCTTGTAGATTTTGAAAATACTTCAATGTCCTTGATAGAGACATTTCTAACATACCTTTCACCTTGGAGGGATCTACCTTAATGCCTCTTCTTGATACTATGTACCCTAGTAGTTTTCTCGATGTTACTCTGAATACACAATTATTCAGATTGAGCCTCAATTTGTGTTGTTCAAGTCTGTCAAATACTTTTCCTAGGTTGGTCAAATGGTCTTCTCTTTTGATGGACTTTGCTAGTATGTTATCTACATAATCCTCCATAGTGTTATGTAGCATATCGTGAAAGATGGTAGTCATTTCTCATTGATAGGTTACCCCTACATTCTTTAGACCGAATGAAATGACAATCCAACAAAAGGTTCCCCATGCACAAGTGAATTCTATTTTATGTTGGTCCTCGAGAGATATTTTGATCTGATTATATCCGAAGAAGCCATCTATTAGTGATAGAATTTCATTCCTTACAATCAAATCTACAATCATGTCTATGCTAGGAAGAGGGAATTCATCCTTTGGGAAAGCCTTGTTTAGATCTCAAAAGTCTGTGTAGATTACTATGCCCCTAGTGGGCTTTGATACTGGTACTAGATTCAACACCCATTTAGAATAATCAATTGGTCTGATGAATCTCACATCTAATAGTTTTTATAGTTCTACTTTTATAAAAAAATGTTGTCTTTGGATGCATCTTCCATAGCTTCTTCTTGATGGGTTTATCTCCAATAAATACGACTAGGTGGTGTATGACCAATTCTGGATCTAGTCTTGGCATGCCCACATATGTCCATGTGAAGTTGATTTTCCTTTCATTGATAAATGCTGAGTGCACCTTTTCTTCAACATCAATTGATGTTGCATGATATGTGATTTTGGGCGTTTCTGTTATGCCAAGATTGATAGGTTTGGTGTCTTCAACTAGGAGTGTTGATTTCTCTTGATATTCTATGGTGGGGAGATTGAATTTTCCATCTTTGGGTGCCTTAGAGAGGTTTTCACCTTTAGATGCATCCTTTTTCTCCTTTTTGGTTCTGATAAAGCCACGTTGTGGTTTTCTTTAGAGGACCTCTCTTTGATTTTTAAATTTTGTCTTTTATTTTTGCGGCTGGAAGATGCAATATCCCCTTTGAAATATGCTCCTTGATCTAGTTCCATTACAAACCTTGCTTTGTGATCTCCTTGTAGTATATTATTTTGAAGTCTTATGAAATCTACAATAGCCTCATCATTTTGGAATGTGTCCAAAACCGGAGTATGATGTTGTTGGTCCCAATCTATCAACTGTGAATAATACAAGGATATTTTTTCATGGGTATCTACAAAGCTTATGGAAGATGTAGCTAGGTTTGGGACATATTCTTTCAAAGCTCCATAAGGTATCTAAGTTTTATTCACTAGAGTCACAAAAAACCCATTCGTACTCATTGGAATCTGTCTCGATATGCTTGTCATTAGATGTGGTTTTAGATGTAGGTTCACCGATTATAGTATTTATGTTGAGGTTGTCAATTTTTTTTTGGATATATAAATAGTTGTCTAGACGTTTGCAAGTATCCGATGTATAAACAGTGGTAGAAGTAGCTTCTTCTTCATAGGAGTTGTTTTTAGTATTTAGGGTTTTCATGTTAGATGAGCTGTAACCTAGTCCAAGATTCTTGGAGTTCTTTTCCATAATGATTGGTTCTCTTCTACCTTGTCCGTGAAGACCAAGGTTGCCTTGTCCAGTGAATCTCTATTTAAATATTTTTGGACTTTTTGTTACATCAAATATTGACTTATATTTCTCTCTATTATCTTGTAGCTTTCTTATTATGTCAAATTATTTTGCATCATCACTGATCCATTATATAATTTGTGAAAGGAATAAGTCTATAAAAACCTTAGCATTCCTGATAAATTATTTTGAATGGTGATTTTCTTATAGAATTTTTTATAGAATTTTTATATGCAAACTCAACCTCTAGTAAAGCCAAGTCCCATTGCTTGGGATTATCTCCAATTATGCATCTCAATAGGTTTCCCAAAATAATATTTACTATCTCATTCTACCAATATGTTTGAGGATGGTAAGAACTAATAAATTGTAATATGATTACCAAATTGTTCCATAAAAAAATACCATATGAGTAGGAGTGCAAGAGGGAGAAGACTAAGATTTAAAAAAAAAAATCCTTCAAGTGGGAACTACCATATTTGTTTTAGTGGGGGACCTATTGAGGCCTCCTCATCCTTCAATATTCCTCACAAGAAAGTCCAATCTAGAGATATTATATACCTTGAAAGAGGTTAAATTGGGTTGAAATGGCAGCTTAAAACTTTTCAAAAAGGGGGTCCTCTAAGAGAAGAGAAACTTCAAAAGTGGTCCATTAAAATGAAGGTTTAGGCCTCAAAATTTTAAATTTCTTGGATAAAAAAATTATTTCATCAAATGAAAAATGCATTAATTGGTAAGTTAGATGTTGTTATAAAATAGATCAAAATTGTGTGGAAGTTAAAAGGAAGTTTTTTGGTAAGTGAAATGGTAGATGGGATTTTCCTTTTATCATTCTCATCCTATGAGTATTTGAACAAGGTTTCGATTGAGGGTCTATGGTTCTTAGGGGAAATTTTTCTCCTTATCTAAATGGAAACCTAGATTTTCCCCTTCTACTGATCTTTGTGCTATTTCTCTAGTCTAGATAAGATTGCCATAGATATCATTATAACTCTTAGATGAGAAATCCTTTTATTGTAATAACTAACTCTTTCAAGAATGTTCTAGCAATAGATAAATTTACAAAACAAAAAACTTTCTTGGTGTTTTTTAGAATAATTGTCAATGTTTAGGTGAACAAAACCCTTCCAAATAGTAAAAACCTCTAATAGAAATATGGAAAATAAACTCAAAAATTATATGAAAACTCTAGAATTTATTATCTAATTGTTCATAATTTAAGCATCTATTTAACAAATGTCCAACCTAACAAAATTTGATGATAGAAATAAAGAACAAGGATAGACAACTTAGAGGGGGGGGTGAATCAGTTGTTACCAAAATCAAACTTATACAACATTAACCAATCCTTATATCATAGATCTGATAATTAACAATGCAAGAATAAGAACAACACATCAAAGACACATGAACACAAATATTTTATACGTGGAAACCTTGTGAGGGGAAAAACCATGGTGGATGTTAGTCCACAAGATTATACCCTGTTAGAAGTATAATGAAGAATAAAAAGAGAATGCACTTGCATTCAAGCACACTGCCTAGAGCACACTGCTCAAAGGGAAGGCTCACTACCTTACATACAGTAATCAGATTAAATCCATCTAATGAATTTGAACTTTGAAAATAGCTTCTGCAAAAGGCTTATTACAGTTCCAGTTAGGCACACTAAAACCTCTTCAAACTCTTCCATATTGTGCTTTGAATGATCTGACCTTTATTCACACTTGTACATCACTTGTACACTTGAGCACTCCTCTAAATGAGGAAAAAAATCTCATCTTTATATCTGCTACATGGATTTGCATCCACTATTTAGTCAACCACAAATAAAGAATAAATTTCAACTAGCGGCCTTGATACATGAATAACTTTCAATGTGTACCAACACAAGTCAACCATAACATAGTGAGGACCCAAACAAACATCTCAAAACATGCCAAACAATAAAATATTAATCCTCATGGATCTGCAACATGCTAACACCACAATGTCGGCCTAGAAAATGAACACTTGGGCACATATCGGAAAAATCTCCTATCACGAACACTCCAATCACTGCGAACGTACACCAAGGATAGAGCATGATCTAGAATCATCCATGAACATCATAGGAACATGAGAAACACATGATATTACCATGCTTTCATCCGTTTGACCAAGAACACCATCTACAAAGACTGAATAATTGTAGGCACACAGATCATTATAACTTCCACAAAACTTCATGCACACCACTGGAACTTTCAAAAAACATGCTAGAAAGGTTCACAACAAAACCCTTTGAATCACACCTTCAGATTTTTAACACACAAAGCTTTCCAACATTCTAACATTCTCAGCTCCATTGGCTGCTTGTACTATATTTTTTACAATTTTCTCAATCTCCTCGACATATACAGCCTTAAGTAGATTAAAATTGCTAATAGTGTTGACATCAATGACAACAATATATCAGCAACACAACCACAAAATCCAACAATCTCCCTCTTTGGCATTGATGGCAACACATGATGTGAAAAATAATACCATCAACCCAACTAACTCTTTTGCAACAATCTCCCCTTGAGATTGTACACTTTTTTTTCCTTCTTCTTTCCCATTTTTTCACATTTCTTCTCTCCCCCTTTGACATCAATGGAAAGGGTACATATTCTTTGATTTCAATCTTGAAAACATTTGACTACTCCCCCTGATTAGCAGTCACCACAACATCAATTCGGAATGATATAGCAATGATTTCACAGACTAATGCAAATACCTACATCTTAGTTCTGATTAGGAGGGGAAATTACCCCTAACTTGCCTCTGAGGTACTCAAAAGTATCCTTAGGAGCGGCTTTGTAAAGATATCTGCAATTTTCTCTTTGGTAGGTATGTACTCCAGTCTGACTTCTTTGTCACTTACTTTGTCTCTCAAGAAGTGATACTTGATAGATATATGTTTTGTCTTTGAATGCAATACTAGATTATTAGAAATGTTAATGGTGCTTGAATTTTCACAGAGTATAGAAATGGGTTCTTCATACTCAATTATGAAATCTCTCAACATTTGCTTCATCCATAATACTTGGATACAATTTTTTGCAACAACAATGCACTTTTCCTTAGCAGTAGATAATGAAACCGAGTTTTTCTTTTTGCTAACCAAGATACCAACTTCTTGCCTAAGAAGAATTCACCACCACTGGTACTCTTCCTGTCATCTATATCTCCTGCCCAATCAACATCAGTAAAAGAACTTAGAGTAAGATCATCATTCTTAGGATACCAAAGACCAAGATCATTTGTCCCTTTCAGATATCTGAATATTCTTTTCACAACAGTCACATGGGACTCTTTAGGATCAACTTGAAATCTAGCAACCATGCACACAACATTCATTATATCGGCCTTGTCTAAATCAAGTAGAGCAATCCACCAATCATCGATCTATGCCTTGTTTGATTTTCTTTAGGGGATTCATCATTCTGTGTGAGTTTACATCCGGTCACCATAGGTGTACCAACATGCTTTGCTTCTTCCATTCCAATTTTTTTTAATAACTCTTTTACATATTTGGACTGAGATATAAAGATCACATCTTCTAACTAAGTGATTTGCAATCCAAAAAATAATTTTAGCTCTCCTATCATTGACATTTCAAATTCACTTTTCATTTCATCAGCATACTTCATACACAAATCATCATCTCCTTCAAAGATAATATCATCAACAAGACTTCAATGATCAATTCTTTGTTCTCATCCGACTTGAAATACAAATTGTTGTCAATAGTACCTTTACTGAATCCAAGCTTTAATAAATATTTGTCCAATCTAGCATACCAAGCTCTAGGAGCTTCCTTTAGCCCATATAGAGCTTTCTTCAATTGACATACCATGTCCTTTTCATCAGTCAACTAAAATCCATCTGGTTGTTCAACATAAACTTCTTCTTCTAGTTCACCATTCAGAAATGCTGACTTCACATCCATCTGATAAACTTTGTAGTTCTTGAAAGTAGCATAAGCAAGAAGTAGTCTAACAGCCTCAATTCTAGCAATAGGAGAAAAAGTTTCTTCAAAATCAATACCTTCCATCTGTGAGTAACCTTTGCAAACCAATATTGCTTTGTTTCTAACCACATCACCTTGTTCATTCAACTTATTCCAGAACACCCACTTGGTTCCAATCACATTTTTGTTCTGAGGTC
Source organism: Sequoiadendron giganteum (assembly GCA_007115665.2). Lineage (NCBI taxonomy): Eukaryota > Viridiplantae > Streptophyta > Pinopsida > Cupressales > Cupressaceae > Sequoiadendron > Sequoiadendron giganteum. Next base: position 498,299,978 of record CM021103.1, read on the forward strand.
TAGGAACAAGATCCCATGTATTATTCTTCTGTATTTGTAACAGATCTTCTTTCATGGCTTTCATCCAATGTTCATCCTTGCATGCTTCACTTATATTTCTAGGTTTAGCTTTAGAAATTAGACAATATTCTTCTAGTTTGCACACCTTTGGTTTTGTCTCCTATGATCTAACTATCAAAATGATTTCTTCTCACATACTTAGGAGTTTTGAAGTTTTCTCTTACCTCTTGTTCTTGTGATCTTTCTTCTGCACTTTCGCTTGTTTTTGCTTCTTGATTTTCTTGATTCATCAGAACAATCTGAAGTTGATTATGTGTCTGAGCATCATTGTCAGCATCATCATGTTGATCATCTAAATCATAATCATTGACTCTGGATGATTTACCAATATCTTCATCAACCTTAACATTTGCACTTTCAACCATTTTCTTCAACCTTTTATTAAAGCACTGGTAAAATTTGCTTTTAGTAGAGTATCCTAGGAATATTCCTTCATCACTTCTAGCATCAAACTTACCCATATCATCATCTCTCTTGATGTAGCATTTTCTTCCAAAAAGTTTGAAGTATTTGATAGTAGGCTTATAACCGAACCATAGCTCAAAAGGTGTCTTACTAGAATTACTGTTGACATTCACCCTGTTAATAGTATACATAGTAGTACTTACAACTTCTCTTTAGTAGAAATGACGAACATTTTCTTCCAACATCATGGTTCTAGCAGTGTCTAGAATAGTTTTGTTCTTTCTTTCAACAACTCCATTCTGTTGAGGCGTTCGGGGAGCAGATAGTTGTCTTTGAATACCATGCTCTTCACAAAAAGAATTTAATTTTCGTGAAGTAAATTAACCACCTCTATCTGAACTTAGACATTTGATCTTTTGACCTATCTCATTCTCTGCCATAGCTTTAAAATTTTTGAACTTTTCTAATGCTTCATGTTTTTCTCTTAAGAAAGTGACCCATATCATTCTAGAAAAATCATCAATGAGTAACATAAAGTACCTTTCAAATTGTAGGCTTATGATTCTGGAAGGACTACATAGATCAGTATGTATCAAATCTAGTACTCCATTAGAGTTGTACTATTTTCTCCAGAAGGAATTTCTTGTTTGATTTCCCATTTGACATTCCTTGCACATAGTGTTAGTAGGCTTCACTAACTTAGGTAAATCTCTGATTGCTTGAGTAGAACTTATCTTGACAATGTTATCAAATTTCACATGACATAACCTCCTATGCCATAACCAACTTACATCAATTTGAGCAATCAAACAACTTTGACTAGCAGTACTTAAATGAAAGATATTACCTTTTGTCTTTGTTCCTGAAGCAATTATATTTCCTGAACTTCCCGTTATTCTACACTTACCATTCTTGAATTGCAGATTGTAGCCTTTGTCTACTATTTGTCCAACACTCAACAAGTTATTCTTTAGGCCTTCTACATAAATAACATCATCAGTATTGTGCTTACCACAAAAATAAATAGTGCCTCTGCCACAAATCACACCAGAAGTGTTGTCACTGAACCTCACTACACCACCATCATAGTTTTCCAAGCTTACAAATTTTCTTTTGTCACCAGTCATATGATGTGAGCATCTATTGTCAATTACCCATTCATCTTTCTCTTCAACTTTGGTTGTAAGAGCTTTCTGAACATTTACATTACTAGCAGATTCAATGGACACCTAACCATTTTCTTTGATAGCAATAAATACCCATTCATCTTCATTTCCAATTTCTTTATCAGATTCTTCATCAGTTACACCTTCTTCAGCATAATAGCATTTTCTTTGAAATCTAGTATTCTCAGGCTTATATTTTGAAACTCTTTCAGGACATCTAGAAGCAAAATGACCTATCTTACTGCAAGAAAAGCATTTAATAGGTAACTTTCCTTTGTACTTACCATGACCTCTTAATTCTCTTTTCATAATGCTTCCAGTTCTTCCAATTCCCTTTCTTCATCTTCAATCCGCTTCATCTCATCTTCATATCTGAATGTTCTCTAGGAACTCTCTCCTGAATCATATCTCTTTTTCCCAGATATAGTTGCCTTGAAAGAAGATTCAGTCTTAGGAGCAGACTCGCCAAATTCACTTAATTCAAATGCAGCAAGTTTTCCAATCAACATGTCTTTTGTAATATTTTTCACTGTTCTGAGTTCATCAATAGCATGAGATTTTGTCTTGTAGGAAGGGGGCATAGATCTAAGTATCTTAGCCATAATTTCATCATCATTCATAGTTCCACTGACACATCTAATACCCATCACCAATTCATTTATCTTATGCGAGAAGGAAAATATGTTCTCATCTTCACTCATCTTCAAGCTCTCCCATTTTCCTTTTAGAGTTTGTAGCTTAGCACTTTTTACTAGTGCACCTCCTTCATACAATGTTTCCAGCTTTTTCCAAATCTGATATGCAGTCTTCAAACCCATCACATTTGTCATTTCTGAATCTGTCAAAGCACTCACCACTATTTCTACTAACTTGGTATTAATTTATGCTTGCTTGATCTCATCTTCAGAGGAGGGACCATTCTGAGGAATATTATATGTAATTTGTGTCATCTGCCATAAAGGTTCACCAATGCACCTCAAATGACATTCCATCCTGACTTTCCATAGAGATTAGTTTGTACCATCGAATCTAGGACTATCCTTTTTAAATGATGCCATCTCGGATCACCTCAAGCTGTTAGGCTTCTTTCCAAAGAACCTGGCTCTGATACCAATTGTTGGAAAAAAAAGGATAGACAACTGAGAAGGGGGGGGGGGTGAATCAGTTGTTACCAAAATCAAACTTAGACAACATTCACCAATCCTTATATCATAGATGTAATAATTAATAGTGCAAGAATAAGAACAACACATTAGAGACACATGAACACAAAGATTTTATACGTAGAAACCTTGTGAAGGGAAAACCACAGTGCATGTTAGTCCACAAGATTATACTCTGTTAGAAGTATAATGAAGAATAAAAAGAGAATGCACTTGCATTTAGGAACACTTCCTAGAGAACACTGCTCAAAGGGAAGGCTCATTGCCTTACATATAGTAATCAGATTAAATCCATCTGATGAATTTGAGCCGAGAAAATAGCTTATGCAAAAGCCTTATTACAATTCCAGTTAGGCACACTAAAACCTCTTCAAACTCTTCTGAACTATGCTCTAAATGATATGACCTTTACTCACACTTGTACATCACTTGTACACTTGAGCACTCCTCTAAATGAGGAGGAAAATAATCTTGTATATATATCCGCTACACGGATTTTCATCCACTATTTGGTTGGCCACAAATAAAGAATAAATTACAACTGTCGACCTTGGTACATGAATAAATCTCAATGCATGCCAACACAAGTAAGACATAACATAGTGAGGACCCAAACAAACATCTCCAAACACACCAAACAATAAAATATTAATCCGCATGGATCTACAACATGCTAACACCACAATGTCGGCCAAGAACATGAGAACACTATATTTATGTGGAAAACCCAAGAAGGGAAAAACCATGGTGAGAATTAAATCATAATATAAAGTAATTGCAACGTTGAATATGATAGAATCACTACTAGAGGGCTCACTACCCAAAGAGAAAAGAAGGGATCAATTCTAGATTAAAAAGAAGAAGATAAAATGTTATTACAATGAGAAATCCATCTCATAGAAAAAGAAAAGATCCACCACTACTTCACCAAAACATTTGCACTCTCTATGTATAATGTAGACACCTTCTACTCATTGCTTCCAGTAGTCTTAGGCATCAAATCTCACACCACGTTTCACAATCTCGCAATCCACATCTCAACACTTCACACCACACACTCTAAACACAACTCATCCATCAATTCATCACACATATACATTGTCCTCAATCTTGAAAACAATCTATAAGATTGACCATACACCTCAATTATGCAAATTCAAATTAGGTCGACACTAAAACATTCCCACAATGGAGAGGAGTGAAGGCATACCACATCACACCTTAACTCAAACCTAAATACACATATACACACCACACCATGTTTCCACAAGAATTGAAGAACATCTACAATTAGTGTAAACACCCAAGATTGGTTGAACTTGTGTTAACACCATTAGACATTTAAGTACACACTTCCTTTGAACCAAAGATGACTTGCAAACCACACACAAAACTTAAACACAATCTAGAATATTCCATCAACACCTTGAAATCCAAAAAATCCTTCACAATAGCATACACTAAAACAACATATTCATTATGTACATCCAATTAACCTTCCACATATTGTAACTCATGAATCCAACCATGAAGAGAATCAAAACTCAAAAAAATTAGATTGAAGATAGATATGAACAATATAAGAACATCCCCAGATCGACAAGACCAAAAACCACAACACGGAGAAATGCAGAGAAAAATAATTTCTCCCAGACAACACTACATCACAGTTCACACATTGGTGAACACAACTTATTCTGTTGGATGATCCAAAACATTAAACTCTGGATATAATACCTCTAACTAATTTTTATCAACATATCTAAATCACACAAGAATATCTTCAACCATGAAGAAATGTGGAACAAAACATTGAACACCACTTTGCCACATTGAACACTCTTTACCACTGTTTCCCCTTTTATTCAAATTTTCTCAAAAGCTCTTGGAAACTAGGCACTATAAACGCAAACTCAACATTTGTAACACCTTCTCAAAATCTCAACTACATAAGAGGCTAAACATACACAAAAAAAATCTCATCAAAGAAACACTAGAGGTTGACAATAATGAGACTACTAATGAAAACATATTGCAACCAATCAAAGCATCTCCATAGGTTGAAATCAATGCAACAAAATAGATCTATTGACATCAATGAAAACAAAAAATTACAAGAATATTCCCCCTTTTCATTAATGGAAACACATGGAAAAACCATCAACAACAAAAACAACTCTAATCACCAAATCATATACTACATCACAGTGCACACTGCTCCCCCTTACACAAGCATCTATACTTTCCAACACTTTCACTTTTACAGGACTTCTCTCCCCCTTACTTCATATGGTTTTAAAGCTAAATTTATCTCCCCCTTTGACATCAATGAAAAATGACAACACATATTTCCTTTTATTTTCTTCCCTTTGACATCAATAACATATACTTTCTCTCCCCCAAAGGAAACACCTGTAAGGGACAACAACTGATCTACAACCTCTACTTTCAATTCCTTTCAGTACAAGGCTTCAAAAGACAACACATAACTATTTTCTTGCCACATAATGAAAACACTTACTCCCCCTAACTGTAAAAACCAACAATACCACCACCTACTCCCCCTGAGAGGTAGCCACCAACATCAGTCCATAATAAGGAATGAATCTTGAAATCCACTAGACTGATGCATAACCTTATGCATCTAACTGAAAGGAGGGAAAATAACCCCTGACTTCTCTCAGAGATACTCAAAAGTATCATTAGGAAGATCCTTTGTGAAGATATCTACAACTTGATCCTTAGTAGGCACATACTCCAACTTCACCTCATTCTTAACAACCTTCTCTCTTAGAAAGTGATACTAGATTGAGATATGATTTTTCCTTAAATACATTATCTCATTTTTTGAAATAACTATGGGAGTACATACTAGTTTAGAGTCTTCCATTCCAAACTTCTTTAGTATTTCCTTGAAATATTTTGACTGTGATATGAATATTCATTTCTCCAGCTAATTGGTTTAGAGCCCAAGGAAATTTTTTGTCTCCCCAAACATAGACATCTCAAACTCTTTCTGCATCTCTTGCACATAATTTCATTTCCTCCAAACATTATGGCATCAACATACACAACCATAATCAAGATTTGATCTTTCTCAACCTTAAAATAAATATTTCTATCTATGATACCTTTATAGAATCCCTACTACAACAAGTATCTATCTAGTTTTGCATACCAAGCTCTAGGAGCTTACTTGAGTCCATACAATTTCTTCTTCAATTTGTGGACCATATAAGGATTATGTGATAACTGAAAGCCTTTCAGTTGTTCAATATATACCTCTTCTTCCAAATTACCATTCAAGAATGTAGACTTCCCATCCATCTGATAAATTTGGAAATCCTTATGTGTTGCAAAATCCAAAAACATCCTTAGAGCCTCCATCCTTGCCACCAAAGAATATGTCTCCTCAAAATCTATTCTTTCCACTTGTGAGTAACCTTTACACATAAGCCTCTCCTTGTTCCTAAAAAATTCTCCATTCTCATTCAACTTATTTCCAAATACCCACTTAGTTCCAATCGCATTCTTGTTTGTTGGTCTTGGGAGAAGTTCCCAAGTCTGATTCTTCTCAATCTGCATCGATTCTTCTTCCATAGCCTTGATCTAAATTCATCTTTACATGCCTCAATCACTATTTTAGGTTCAACTTTGGAAAGTAAACATAATTTTACCTTTTCTTCTATCATATAAGCCTTTCTTCTTGTCAATACACCTCTTGTTTTGTCACCAATGATCTAATCTTTGGAATGATTCTTCTGCACATACTTAGGGATCCTTTATGAAGCTTCTTCCTCTTCAAGCACTTCTTTCTCCTTACCTTCATCTTTCTCTTCTTTTTTGTAAGAGGATTCATCCGATTCATATCCTTTTATTAGCACTAAACCGTTATGTAAGTCTTCATCCACTTTGACACTTGCACTTTCAACAATCCTTTTTAGCCTCTTGTTGTAGCATCGATATGCCTTTCTCTTTCTAGAGTATCCAAGGAAGATTCTTTCATTAGATCTCGCATCAAACTTTCCTAAGTTTTCTTAATCTCTTCTTATATAGAATTTTCTACTAAACACTCTAAAATATTTGATAGTAGGAGTTCTTCCATACCACAACTCTTAGAGAGTCTTCAAACTATTTTTCCTTGCTTGCACTCTGTTAAGTATATACACTGATGTATGAATTGCTTCTCTCTAATAGACATTTGGTAGATTTGATTCCTTCATCATTGTCCTTGGTGCTTCTTGAACTATTTGATTCTTTCTTTCTGTCTTCCATTCTACTGAGAAGTCTTAGGAGTTGACAAATGCCTCTTTATTCCATGATCTTCACAAAAATTGTTAAACTCATTAGAGGTGAACTCTCCACCTCTATCAGATCTTAAACATTAGATTTTCATATCCATTTCATTCTCAACTGTAGCTTTAAATTCCTTAAACTTATCTAGAAATTCTAATTTTTCTTTGAGAAAAGTTACCCAAGTCATTCTAGAGTAATCATCAATCGATAACATGAAATAATCGTCACCTTGAAAACTTCTTGTTCTTGTAGGTCCACAAAGGTTTGTATGCACCAATTCCAAAGGTCCTATGGTAGAGTATTCTTTTATACTGAAACTTTTTATTGTTTGTTTCCCAACCTAACATTCCTTACAAACTGCATTGATAGGTTTTGTAATCTTTGGAAAATCTCTCATAGCTTGAGCAGAGCTGATCCTCACTAGGCTATCAAAATTGATGTGACACATTCTTCTATTCCATAGCCAAATTTCATTGATTTGAGTCATAAATCACTACCATGAGGACCATTAATCTGGTATACATTTCTATTAGTCCTCTTTCCTACAACAATTAGAGTTCTCGAGCCCTTTCTGATCTCACAACCACCATCCTAAACACAATATTATATCCTTTGTGACACATTTGTCCTAGAATCAGAAGATTATGTTGGAGACACTTAACATAAAGAACATCATTTGTATTATGCTTTCCAATCAAAATTGGTTGAACCTTTTCCACATATCTTAGCAGATGTATCATCACCAAACTTAAGAAGACCACCTTTAAACTTCTCAAGTTTAACAAACTTACTCTTATCACCCGTCATATGATTTGAGCATCCACTGTCAATAATCCAATAGTTTTTTTCTTCTCTAGCATGAAAAGTAGTTACCATAGTCCCTCTAACATTATGACCTGCTTCCAGAGAAACTTCCTTCATACATCTCTCAAAGTTAGCAGAATTAGTTCTAATATTTAGAGCCATGAACAAGCATTCATCATTTTCATCATCTGGGTAATCAAATTTATCATCAGATATACTATCTCTTTAACATGATAAACTATCTTAATTTATTTACCTCTATTCTCCTTAAATTTTTCATTTGAAGCTTTGACATAACATCTTGAAGCATAATGACCTATCTTTCCACAATTGAAACATTTGAAAAGTAACTTACCTTTGTATTTTCCAATGCCCTTTTTCAATCTCCTCACAAAGTTTGCTTCTAACTCTTTCAACTCATTTGGATCCGATTCCTAATTCTTCTGTAATTTTCCAACTTTAAAAGAAATCTCTTTTCTTGAATGAATTGGACCAAACTCTCTTAATTCAAAAGCAGTTAAAGCACCAAACAACTAATCTCTAGAATGATGATCTAAATTTTGAGCTTCTTCAATAGAAGAAACCTTATGACTATATGATTTAGGAAGAGTTCTTAATACCTCCTTTACCACTTCATCTTCTTCAAGTTTTCCACTAAGACCTCTGATGGAATTGAAAAATTCATCCACTCTATGCAAGTAGCTTGTAAAATCTCCATCTTCTGCCATCCTTAGGGTTTCAAACTTAGTCTTTAGATTTTGCATCTTTTCTTTCTTGACCTTATCACCTCCTTCATAGAAACTTTCTAATTTCTTTAGTAGATTTATAGCTCATAACCTTCGCAAGTTTAGAATTAGAAAGACCACTCAAGAGAGAATACTTTGCTTTATGATTGTTCTCATAAGCCTTGATGTCATCATCAGTTGATGATCCATTAGTAGGTATTGTATATCCATCTTCAATTGAATTTCAAACTCCAAACCTTAGGGAGACAAGGAAACCTTATATCTTGGTCTTCTAGAATTCATAATCAGATCCATCAAATAGAGGATCTTCCTTCTTGTGCGCCATTAGGATCTACCTCAAGAGGTTAAGCTCTCTTCTAAGGAACGTTTCTTTGATACCAATTATTGAATGTGCAAGGCAACTAAGAGGGGGTGAATCAGTTCTACATTTAAATATCAAAACCCTCATTAAAATTCAAATTTGCATTAGCTCTTAAACCCTTAACAACCATTAAACCCTTATCATGCCTTAGAAGAATGTAAACATGAGAAACAATAATGAAAAATATCCAAGCACATGAGAACACTAGATTTATGTGGAAAACCCAAGGATGGAACAACCATGGTGAGAATTAGTTCACAATATAAAGTAATTGTAACATAAAATACAATAGGCTCACTACTAGAGGGATCATTTCCCAAAGAGAAAAGAAAGGCTCACTACCAATGGCTCATTGCCATATTAGAAAGAATAAGATAAAAGATTGTTAAAATTAGAAATCCATCTCAAAGCAACATAAAAGATCTACCATTGCTTCACTAGAACATTCACACTCTCTCTGTAGAATGTACACACCTTTTTCTCACTACTTCCAATAGTCTTAGGAATTAAAGCTCACACTGCATTTTTCACTTTCACACTTCACATCTCAACACTTCACACCAAACACTCTATACACAAATCCTACATCAATTCATCACACATATATACCATACTCAACCTTGAAAATAATCTCCAAGGTCAGCTATGCACCTCAAATGTGCAAATTAAAATTAGGTCGGTACCAAAACATTCCCATAGTGGGGAGGAATGAATTCGAACCACATCAGACCTTAAATCAAACCTAAATCCACATATACACACCATGTGATGCTTCCACAAGCACTGAATCACATTTGCAATTAGTGTAAACACGAAAGGTCGATCAAACTTGTGTTAACACCATTAAAAATTTAAGTACACACTTCCTTTGAACCAAAGATGACTTGTGAACCACACACAACACTTAACGCAATCTAGAATATTTCATCAACACCTTGAAATCTAAAAAATCCTTCACAACAACATATGCCAGAAGTACATATTCATTTTGTACACCCATTTAATCTTCCACATATTATAACTCATGAATCAAACCTTGCAGAGCATCAAAACTCAAAAAACTTAGATTGAAGATAGATACGAACAATTTAAGCACATCCCTAGATCTATAAGACCAAAAACCACAATGCGAAGAAATGCAAAGAAAAACCATTTATCCTGACAACACTGCATCACATGTTAGTGCATTGTGTGATTTCAAAATTGTATTTACAAGACATTATTTTCAGGTTCTTGCATAGTGTAATCAGAAAATTACCTTGTTTAGAATCTAAAAATTTCTTTTACATCTTGGGTCATTGCATTAAATTTTACCCTCTTTCCATTTTGGGTTGGCATTGAGTTTGTGAAACTTGTATGAGCTTTACAACTTGGTGTCCTATTAGCAATACTGTTGTGAGACATAGTTTGACACACTGGTGAACATAACTTCTTCTGCTGAACGATCCAAAACATAAAACTTTGGATATAACACCTCTAACCACTTCTCATAAACATATTTGAACCTCACAAGTAGATCTTCAACCATGAAGAAATACATAGAAAAATATTGAACACCACTCCACCACACTGAACACTCTTTACCACACTATTTCCCCTTTTATTCAAATTTTCTCAAAAGAAATTGGAAATCAAACACTATAAACACAAACTCAACATCTAGAACACCTTCTCAACATCCCAACCACACAAGAGGTTGAACATCCACAAACACAAGCTCATAAAAGAAACACTAGATGTTGACATCAGTGAGACTACTAATGACAACATAATGCAACCAATCAAAGAATATCCATAGGTTGACATCATCCAAAAACATAGATTTGTTGACATCAATGACAACACAAACTTCCAACATAAACAATCCTCACATGAAGATGCTACTTAAGAACTGCATAAAATAAAATAAGGTGGATTAATTCTTATTCAAGAATTAAAATAGAATGACCAAAAATAAAATCCCCTATCCCTTCAGATATGAAATCATTTGGTCAAAACACACTTAGTTTTGAGAGTGTATAGAGAGATGTTGAAACTAGCCTCAAACTAGGTCAACTATGTACAAACTAATGACAAAGTTGAAAAGAGTGAAGGAAAATGTGAAATAATTGAACAAAATCTCTTGTAGAAATATTTTAACAAAATTAAAATTTGAATCAAAATTTAAAATAAATAAAAGAAAAAAGGAAAAAGGATATAAAGATTCAAATTTAAGAGGAATATTTTAATGGCCAAATTGACATAGAAACATGCAGGAAAGATGCAATAACCTTACCTCTCCTTAAAGAAGTGAATGATTGTGAAATCAAACACTTCCAAGGGTCTTGGGTGCTGGGTCACCAAGTTACTATTTTGTTGAACAGTCAATATGGTTGTAATGTTCAAGGGGCCTTCTGGTTATTGAACTTTTTGCTCGTTGCAAAGTCGAACTCCTATCTAAACCTACTCTAACTGAAAGATAAAGAAAATCAAAAGATAGATCAAGGATGCAAGAAAGAGATGAATGTTGATTTATATAACTAACCAGACATGTTATTCTTCAAGGGACTCCTAAATTAAACTGTAGAAAAAATCAACATGTAACCAATACACAAATACATTCATTTACAGTGAAAAAATCAAAAGCATATAGAAAATTATCCATTACAATTTGAACTGAAGAAAATATAAAACTTTATTGTATTCCCTTGAAGAACATCAAATCAAATGATTCACAAGACAAATACCACTCTAGAGTATACCTTAAAGAAGATTTAAGTCCGACTGCTTCTACTATGGTAAAATAGATAAGAAAATTTTACAAATCTGGAAAACTTCACCAGTGTACGTAAACCAATATCTTCGAATCAACTCAATTAACTATGAATGCAAAAAATTCTATTTTCTAACTTACTCTAAAACTCTAATCAGCTAACCCTGCAAAATTTCTAACTTATTTCCTAAGTGTCTAACCTTCTACTCTCTAACCCCTTCAAATGAGCTTGATTTTACATTAAATAGCTCACAAAAAATTCTTCCAGCCCTGGTTCATGGTTCATTTTTGTACTCTGTTTGTCTCCATGAATGACTGCATCCATTTTTTGACTTTCTCCTCTAATAATTTTCATATCTTTGGCCTTGTCCTCAATTTGCATTTCGTTAGAACAAGATATAGCACAATTTATATTATCATTAGAGAGAGAAAAAGTAAAAGAATGATATTCTATATTTTGCATAAAGTCAGGGAAATTTCCCTTTTTATCAAGCATTGGAACTCTTCCATGAAATGAATTTGACTGGCATGATTCCTGATGTGATCACATGGAATGCCATAATTACAAGCTATGCAAAAAAAGGCAAGTTTATAGGGCTTTGGAACTCCTCTTTCAAATGCATCTAGCAGATATAAAGCCAAATTTCATTTCATGGAATTCTTTGATTGCAGGTTTTGTGTAATCTAGGCATGATGAGGAGGCGCTGAAAATTTTCCATCAAATGCAATTGGAAAACATAACACGTGACTTGGGCTCATGGAATGCAGTGATAACAAGGTGTTCCTAAGATGGCCACAATGAAGAGACTTTAAAACAGTTTCCTCAAATGAAAATGGCATCCATAAAACCCAATCCGATTATGATTACCAGTATTCTCTTAGTCTATGCCAACTTAATGGCTTTACATCGGAAGGAGTTCCGTTGTCATATTCTTCAGAATGGAATAAAGTCTAATGTCTTTGTGGGGATTTCTTTACTTAATATGTATGAAAAATGCAAGTGTAGAAGCTGCAAGAAGGGTGTTTGACATGTTGCGTCAAACAAATGTGATCTCTTGGAATGTGATGATTGCAGCTTATGCTCAGAGCAGGCACACTGATGATGCCTTAAAACTATATCATCAAATGCAAGAAGCAGGCCTAAAATCTAATTTGGCCACCATTACTACTGTTTTATCAGTATTTAGTGACCTTATGGCTCTGCAAGAGGGTAAGCAGGTCCATAGTTACCTTACCAAGCATGCCATGGATTTTGATGTATTTGTAAGGAGTGCTCTGATAGACATCTATGCCATATGTGGAAGTATAGTAGATTCACGTTGTGTGTTTGACCAAACCTATGAAAGAGATGTGGCTGTATAGAATGCAATGATTGCATGGTATGCTATACATGGGATTAGTGAGGATTCCCTCACAATCTTCCACGAAATGAAATGGTCAGGCATAAAGCCAGATCATATAACCTTTACTACGATTCTTTCTGCGTATAAACATGTAGGCATGGTAACCGAGGGTTGGAAATATTTCAATTCCATGACTGAAGATTATGGAATCAAACCAAGTATAGAGAATTACACGTGCATGGTTAATATTCTTGGCTTTGCTGGGAATCTTGACGATGCACACAAGTTAATTAGTAGCATGCCTTTTAAATCTAATGCTTGTATATGGGTAGTTTTACTTCATGGCTATAGACTACATAGCAATATAGAGCTAGGGAATATGTTGATTCCCATAGTGATGAGAAATTGGGAAAGCTTTCCAAATTTTGAAGTGTGAAAAGGCATACATTCTCCTGTTTGAGACAACATGTAAAATCAGAAGGCTCCATTCAACCACACTTGTCAATTTTGAGCACAATCAAATTTGATAAACGATTGAAACTTGGAAGCTCCTTTAGTTCCCCCATATTCCATAGATGAATATTTTCTAGTCCTTCACAAGACTCAACTTATAGGTGCCGAATCAGCTTTTGATGAAAGGACAACTCTAGTGTCTTAAAAGCACTTGGCTCATTACTTGCCACATCTATATCTGGGCATGCCGTTACTACATCATAGTCCGACAATAGCTAAGGACCTATGTTTGACTTTAGTTGACTTTAGTGAGCTTCAGTTCACAATTGCAATTTCCAGTTTGACTTGGATTTTATCCTTTTACATGATGAGTAGCAACATATTTTTCTAGAAATAACCCCATGAAGCACTTAGTTCACTTCCACTTTGATGATTTTTTAGAAATCTTTTTGCAACCAATCATCTGTTGCAAGAATTTTCTCTTGGTCTCGTTGTGCTATGTAGCACAGTGCTTGGGTTCGTGACCACTTGGGTTCATGACATGGCTTAACCACCTCCCATGGATCGTATATAAATTTGGAGGTTGTATTGGGCATTAACAGGTCAATATTTTGGTGCAATGACAATCACCAATTTAGAAATTTCTATTAGAGACGAGGTCATGGGTTCGAACCCCTCGCTTGTACTGGGGGGATTGTTGCAAGAATTTTCTCTTGGCCTCCTTGTGTTGTGCAATGCAGTGCTTGGGTTTGTGACATGGCTTAACCACCTCCCATGGATCTTATATAAATCTGGCGGTTGTATCGGGCATTAATAGGTCAATATTTTAGTGCAACGACAACCACCAATGTAACATCATCTCCATCATGATCTATTATCTCTTAAAGAATCTACAAACATAAATGTATGCATTAATTAGTTTATAAAATTAACTAATTAATAACATTTTAGATTATAATAATTGCTTGTATTTTTGGCTTTGATTGTGTGAATATTTTTTGCATCAAAGTTTTGAATCATGCTCCATGATCCATCATCACGATGAAAATGAGAGCACAAGGATAAGAATGATAAGTTGCATGTCACTTATAGATTTTATTGATTAATTAAATGCAAGTAGTAATCATGATGTCGCTATTTAAATTGAAGTTAAATGATTATTCTAATGAAAGTTAAATTGAAATTCAAATTGAAATGCAATTACCATGATTTGAAACACATTATATTTAATTTGGGGTTTGTCATTGCTAATGTAAACTCGAGTGCAAGTGAATGCAGGAACAAGTGAACGTGAGTGAAGGCGAGAACATCGATCAGGTAGAGTCATTTTAGCCATTAGATGATTATGAGAATGATGGAATCTCACACACCACTTAGTATTTATTAATGTGTTTTCGTGATGATTATTATTTGGAGATTTTAAATAAGCTTATTCGATTGCTCAATTAAGTGAAAGTGAATATGATTGTTTTAAAATGACAACTTGATTATGTTATTGTTTTAAAAGGAAATGGTTATTTAAATATTTAAATGTAAATTTGTGTTGTTTATTTAATTGTTTTTTGCAAAAATAATAATGTTTTTATTTATTTATTTTAAATTATTAGAATATCCATTTATTAAAATAAATGTTTAAATAAGAAATATATTGATTCAGATATTTCATGAGAATTAGAAAACACATTATGTTTCAAATTTGAAAATGGAAATTTAAGAGAGAACTTTAGTTATCAGTTCGAAAGCAATTACCTTTAAAACAAATTCACATGCAAATGAAGGGATGGAACTTAGAGTAATGGCCATCATTGCTGGAAATTTGGCACATATTATGGATTGATTTTTCTTGTTTATGGCACCATTTTGCATGATAAGGGAGGGTTAGTATCATTCTTCCAGGGCACCAGAGGAGATTGAATTGATTTCCTTGGTTGATTCGAATTGGAGATCTTGGGAGAAGGCGTGGCCAAGAAAGTTTTAAGAAAGTTAATTTTATGTTTTTCCATGGTGGTAACCTTCACCCTACTCACCATACACAGCAAGTAGGAGAAGACTAGAGGGGACGCGGCTAGGCAAGGGAGAGTTCTATTTCCCACATAGTCACGAGACTCCTTCTCACCCATGCAAGGACTGGTAAAGGAGGCAAATGAAAATAGCATGGAAAGGGTGCAAAAGAAGATAAGGGAGAGGCGTGCTAAGAAGAGAGGGTGGAAGACACACCGAAGGTAGAGAGGAAGAAGAGGCGCGGGTAGTGAAGGAACCTTCTTTCTCACATAGCCTTAGTAAAATCTGTACACCCCAAGTGATTGGTAAGTGGTGACTAGTCTCAAAGCAAAGGCAACATTAGATAATGCACGGGGAGATAAGGTGGAAGGGTGAATAGCATAGGAGAGAAAGAATAGAAGGTATGGAGAGAAGAAAATGTAGAAGGCATGGTGCCTGAAGATATATAGTGCGCCCATGAGGAATGATGAAGGGGTGGCCAGGGGAGAGTTAAATACAGAACAAAAATTTTCCTTCCTTCATCCCACACAAGCAACAGGGGAGAAATAAAAGACCACAGGGAACATCAGAAAGAAAAGAGGAGAGAATAGAAATACAAAGAATTATTTCCTAAATCAAGAATTACCAGGTAGAATCAATAAATATTATTTACCAAATTTATGATTATAGTAAGATTAATTGGAATCATTCTCTTTATTTTTGGTATTTAGATCTATAGAAAATCAGGAAAGATAATCACTATTTCTATCAAATTTTAGGAAAAAGATCAGCATCAAACTGGGATTTTACCAGAAAATCGTTGAACTTTTGAAACAGAACATTGCAGAATAAATTGAATAGAAAATAATCAAAAATAGTTGATTTATTATTTTAGGAAGATTTAGATTTAGGAAAAGATTCACACAGAAAAACGTATATTTAAACTAGATTTGGAAACACTCCAAAAATCAAAATTGTCAGAAAGAGATAAATTTCCAAAGCGAAAAGAACTGAAAGATAGGGAAATAATTGTAGAATTATACAGTTGAAAGATTATTGATTAAGTAAGATTTTGAATGAAAAGATTAAATATCTTTGAGTTTTTAAATTTGCTTGAAAAACTTGAGTGAAATTTGACAATTTTAAGATTGATATTAAACTATTATGAAATCGAAGTGTAAATGAGAAGTGTTTATGTTCTTGAAAGGTAATATTTACTAATGGAAATATGAAAACTAGAAAAAGGAATTAAGTAAAGTAAGGATATAATTATTTTGAAAGGAAATGAATTAGACAAAGATTATATTAAAAAGTAGATGAATCTCATGAGTAATTGAACATAAAGAATGTGTGCTTATGTATTCCTGATTAAATATGTACTTAGATTACATACTTGAGATACACCTTCTTTATGTTATTTAATAATTTGATTTAAATATTAATTTAATGTTGTTTATGTTTTCAAACGATGAAAATACTGGATTTAAACTATTTTGCTAGAAACAAGATTGCAGTTAAAGATGTTTGTGAAATATTATGTTTATTTGAATGGAACCATGCATGCTTGATAAATGAATATGCATGACGTGTGTTTGGAAAGTTACCTTTCGAGATGGGTGCTGAATATGGGCTTATAGAGAGTGTAGTTTTGCATTTCCAAAAATGCTTTTATTTGTTGTGCATGACATTTTACTTGGCCAAGTAACTTAAGGACCATTGAAATAGATGGAATATTTATAACTCTCTACCATATCCTAGTATCGAACTTGCTTGTTTCTTAAATGAATTAGAAAAATGAAAATGCTTGTGGCATTACTACTTATACTAGGCATGCACCAGATTCCATCTGGCTTGTTGACTGCTTTTTGCTAAGCGATTCATGCAGCGTTGGGTATTCCTTGAATGACTAAGGAATTTTGAGGAAGCGTAATCTTCGAGGTTGGGCAGAAAAAGCGCCTGATCCTTGTTCTCATCTTCATTATTGAAGATAAGATATGGATTGAAGATCAAAGGATGTTTCTTCATAATTTATGTATTATCTATTTCTCAAATTATGTATCGAGCTAAGGTGACATAATGCCTAAGTCTCTAATTGTCATTTATGTTACAAATAATTTTGTATTATTATCAATGTCGTGTAAGATGACACGTGTTTATAAATGTAATTGGATGTACTATGAATCTATTTATCGACTTTAAGTCATCGTTTTGAAATCATTTGGATTATATGAAGTCTATTGAATGAAGTGTCGACTTATTTTTGAATATAAATAATTTTTTTTAAAGTATTGTCAATTCTTGGAATTTAAGAGTTTCACACTTTACATTGCAGGATAAGAAAGCATAAAAAGGTGAGAGAAGAAGGATGGAGAAGGGTTGCATGCCAAAAAAGACACAAGAGGGCCAAGACTTGGAAAATTAGAAGATTTCCACAACCACCTCAATAGCATATCTCCTTGCATCTCTTTCACCAAGGAGATTGAATCCAAAAACCATCTTTCTTTCCATGACATTTTTCTCGTAAAAAAATTAGATGGGTCGCTAGGTTGGTGAGTATTTTGTAAAGCCACCCACATTGATCTCTACCTCCATTCCTCATCCCATCACCACCCAAGCCAAAAATTTGGTGTCCTTAAGATCCTAGCTTGGAGAGCCTATCAAATTCATGACGAGGAGCACTTAAGCCTTGAGCTAGTGCATCTTCGTCAAGTCTTCATATTAAATGGGTACTCTAGCAAGCATTAAATATCTTGTGCCTTCAACCAAGACAAATCTAGTTTCCTTTCCATCTCTAAACCTAACCATTCTTCTGCCCCCAAGTGCTTCTCTTCCCTTTATTGATGGTATCTCCCAAACAATATCCAAGATCCTTCTTAAAAAATGCCTTTGATGTGCCTTCAGGCCCCGCTCCACCTTAAAAAAATTCATCCCTTCTCTCAAAGACTCCAAGGACATCCTTCTTGACTCTAGAGTCTATAAAGTTGTTTTCTCTTGTGGCACCCCATACATAGGTGAAACGAGCTGCTCCTTCATCACCAAAATCAAAGAGCATGGCGCCAACATCAGACATGAGTGGGTCCACAAGTCTGCCCTAGTTGACCATTCTTCTTTAACTAAGCATCACATCTATCTTGAATCCACCCAATTCCTTTCCAAAGAAGAAAACTTCTTCAAGAGGAAGTTTAAAGAAGTCATTGAAATCAATAACTACCCCTTAACCTTAACCGTGATGAGGCATGGAGTTTAAGTATGTCATGGCATCCTCTGTTAGCCAACTTGAGGAATCGTCATCTCCCCCCAATCACTAATCCTTGGTGTTCTCTCTCCCCCATTCCTTTCTCGTTCTATTTACCTCCTTTTTTCCTCCTCTTGGTGGGGTCGTCCCTTCTCTAGGTTTAGGGTGGTGCCCCCTCTTTGTCCTCATTCTCGTCATGTTTTTTTCCTTTAATTTCTTTCATGTCTCTTAGTTTTCTTTCTAGTTTTTCATTATTTTCTTTATCTTGTTTCCTTGTCCCCCCTTTTTGATTCTCTTTTGTTTTTGTTTTGTTTATTTATTTTCTTTTCTTTCTAATTTTTACTTTTAGTTTCTTTTTATTTTTTAATCTTTTTCTTCCTCCTTTCTTATTAACATGTTTCTTCTTCTTTTAGTTTCTCTTAAAATTGTTAGCATTAGTTCTCTCAATTTTTTGATTATTATTTTATCAACAACCACCTCAACAACATATATCCTTGCATCTCTTTCACCAAGGAGATTGAATCCAACAACCATCTTTCTTTCCTAGACATTTTTCTCCTCAAAAAATTAGATGGGTTGCTAGGTTGGTGGGTATTTCACAAAGCCACCCACACTGATCTCTACCTCCATTCATCGTCCCATCACCACCCTAGCCAAAAATTCAGTGTCCTTAAGACCCTAGTTTGGAGAGCCTATCAAATTTGTGGTGAGGAGAACTTAACCCTTGAGTTGTCGTATCTTCATCAAGTCTTCATATTAAACAGGTACTCTGGCAAGAAAATCTCTCATGCCTTCAACCAAGCCAAATATATTTTCCTTTCCATCTCTAAACCTAACCATTCTTCTACCCCCAAAGTGCTTCTCTTCCCTTTGTTGATGGTATCTCCCAAAAAATCTCCAAGATCCTTCTTAAAAAAGGCCTTTGGTGTGCCTTCAAGCCTTGCTCCACCTTAAAAAATTTCATCCCTTCTCTCAAAGTCTCCAAGGACATCCTTCTTGACTTTGGAGTCTATAAAGTTGTTTTCTCTTGTGGCACCCCATACATAGGTGAAACATACCGCTCCTACATCACCAAAATCAAAGAGCATGGTGCCAACATCAGACATGAGTGGGTCCACAAGTCTGCCCTAGCTAATCACTCCTCTTCAACTAAGCATCACATTTGTCTTTGGTTCTATTTCTTTCTTATTTTCATTTTCATTTCTTTCATTTTAATTTGTGTATTTTATTTAATAATTCTTTGTTTTTGTCTTTTCTTTTAAGTTCATATTTTCCTCTTTGATTCATTTGATTTATTCTATTAATTTGTCATTCCCTTCTTATTTACCTTCCTTCTTGTTATATTTTCTTATTTATTTTTCTTTTTGTTGTCTTTGTGTTTGGGTTAAGTTTCCTTGTTCTTCTCCTTTCTTTCTTTTCTCTTTTCACACTTTTTTTTCCACATACGTCGTGCACTCCATGATGAATACTCATACCTTCCTTTTCTTGAAAAAATTTGGAGCCTCTTCCACAGATTCACATTGGGCAGACCTTGCAATCATGGTGTTAATTCCACATGAATACATCTTGTTGAGGCATTTTGCAAAATTATTTAAGTGTTGTATTTCGTAATGGGGATTGGGATTGAACATTGCCTCAGGACTTTGGTTTTAATGTGGAGTCTTTAGCCATAGTCCATCGGTGGTCAATTTTTCCTATGGCACTTTGAATATTGCACCATTCCTTTTATAACTGGTAGGGTTGGGCTTCAGAAATCACTAAGAACATGGACTTTTCAAATAGTCCATCGGGAGTCTATTTTTCATGGGACATTTTCATTGCACAGGCCTTTGTAAAGTGGTAGAATCAAAATTAATATTTGAATGAGAACATTTCGCACTTGGGGTGCAAGGGTCCTGTCGAGATCCAAAATTTTGATGGGCCTTTGATTTTTACCTTTTACTCTTTATTCTGTATGTGAGATCGAGAGTGGGGCTAAAAATAGACCTTGAACATTTTATAATTTTGGGTCTAAAGTCCCTCCGGGATTCGATTCCGAAAGGTTTTTTTTTTGACTTTTTAATTTTAGTTTATTTAATTTTTAGGATTTTTCTAAATCTTTTTAAATTTAAAAGATTTATTTGTTAAATTTTAAAATCTCTTAAAACTCTTTAGATCTTTTAAAAAGATTTGTTTCTTTTAAATCTTTTAAATTCTTTTAAATTTTAAAATCATTTAGATTCTAAACTTTTTATTTTTCAAAGATTTATTTTATTTTGATTCTCTAATCTTTAATTATTATTATTTTTGTATTTTAATGTTTTTTTTATTTTTTAACATTTTAATTTTTTTTGTGATTTTTTTAAAATGTTTTTTTCTTTGGATTTTATAACTCTAAGGGGAAAATGAAAAAAAGGACAAAGATGACACCAAGACTAGAAGATGCAACATGAAAATGAAAAGCAAATGACACAAGGACCTAGAAATCAGCATAAAAACCGAAGATGAACAGTGACAACCAAAAATGAAACAGGACGATGAGGCAAAAGGATGATGACAAAAAGATGGGGATCGAGATCGAGAATGAAACAAGAAAATGAACCATTTGGAGTAAGGTTCAAGTTCCATCCTGAAACTCGATCCCGAAAACAGAAGAGGAAGCAAAAATTTGGTTCGAGGAAGAAACCTAAACTTGAACTTTTCAGAGAAATGTTCCAGTTCCAACCTGAAGCCCGATCCTAACAACAAGAGAGGAATCAGAAATTGGGGTCAGGGAAGAAACAAGAAATTGAAACTTTTTGAGGCCAAAGTTCATGTTCCAACCCGAAACCCGATCCCAACAAAAGAGGAATCATAAATCGAGATCGGGGAAGAAACAAGAACTTGAACCTTTTGAGGCCAAAGTTCATGTTCCATCCTAAAATTTGACCCCGATAGGAACAAAATAGAACAAACAAAAGGAAAACAACCCCCGAGACCAAAACCAAAACAAGAAGGGGAACCAAAAGAAAGGGAAACAAGAAGGAAAAGGCACAAAGATAAGGAAAAGGAGAAAGACATGAGATGAAGAAAACAAAGTGACAACACAACAAAACAACAAAATGAAGGAAAGAAAAGAGGGTCCCCGAATTTTCCAAGAAAAATCTTGGGGTGTGTATGTAAGGCATAATATAATCTATCTTCAAAAATTAATGGTAAAGGCTAGAGATAAAAGAGTAATATTTTAGGATATATAAATAAAAATAAAATTGGTTCATGCAAGGAGACAATTACACTAAGTTCTTCCATCTATACACTCTAACACATAGAAAAATAAATATTGTATCAAGTCTAACTATAGAAGAACGAAACATTATTGACTTGGAGGAAGAAAAGAGAAAAAATACTACAAAATTCTTCCAATATTTTCTCAAAAAGATAAATGAGGAGAGAAGCAAAAATGTGATAGAAGAAATGTTATATATGATCCAAAAAATATTTAATGAAAATGATAATAACTTCATGACTAGAGAGGTTTCAAAGGATGAAGTAAAGAAAGATATCTTCTCTTTTTGACCCCTTTAAATCTCCTAATATGGATGGGTTTGCTCCATTCTTTCAATATTTTTGGGACATAATAGGTCAACACATATATTATGCTACCAAGAATTTCTTCAATAACTTTCTATTCTAAGTAAATGAAAAATAGTTTTATTGTTTCGATTCCTAAGATAAATGACCCAAAAAACATGTTGGACTACATGCCTATTATTCTATGCAATACAACCTACAACATTTTATCCAAATTTTTAGGTAATAAAATCCAACCTTACCTAGAATGTATGGTATCCCAAAACCAAAAAGGGTTTGTGAAGGGAAGAAAAATGTTGGATTATTTCATTAACACCCAATAAATAATTCATTCAATATATAAAAGTAAGAAACATGGAATGATTTTGAAATTATATATCTCAAAATATTATGACAAGGCTAATTGAGGTTTCTCATTTTCTATCCTAAAAAAATGATTTTCAAGAAAAAATAATAAAATTAATAGGGGAATGTGTCACTACTCCTAAATTATCAACAATAATAAATGGTGCTCCATGATGCTTTTTTGGGATTGGAAGGAGACTTAGATAGGGGACCCTTTGTATTCACAAAATTTTATTCTAGTGGTTGAGTTTCTGGGAAGAATCGTCTCTTGAAACATCTCCAAAAGAAATTTGTAGGGATTCAATCTAGCTACAAGTCTTCAACCCTCCTCACACCAAAAAATTGTGGATGACACCATTTTTTTGGTAAGTATTCTATTCTTGAAGATAGGTATTGAAAGAATGTTTTAGCTTATTACACAGTTGTCTTATGTGATCATATAAACTATGAAAATATATTTTTTCTTTAATATTTAAAAAATCTACAAGAAAAAATATTTATATCCTGGGTTGTCTATTAAAAAATATACTTGTTACTTACCTTAGTCTTTCAATGTGAGTTAAAAAATTTGAACCAATCTATTGGAATGTAGTAATAGAAAGGATCTAGAGAGAAAAATTAGATGTAAGGGAAAATTATCCATCCAATTAGGAAAATACCAACTTTTAAAGGTTTATCTCTAAAGCATACCAATATATTATTATTTATCCCTTTTTAAATTCCTACTTACTAAGTGGAAAAGATTGAGCAGATATGAAAAAATCTTCTTTGAATAGGAATGGAAGAAAAAAACATAATAGTGCTAGTTAGTTGTGATATGGTTTGTCAACGAAAAAGAAAGGGGGGATTAGGGTTGAAACATATAAGATCGGTTGAATAAATCTCTAATGTCCAAATTGAGATGGGCTATGATAAGTCAAAATAAGGACCGGTGTAACATTATGAAGGCTAAATAATTGTAAGGAAGATATTTTTAATGACCACAAGTGCTTCCAAAGGCTCATTTATAGGGAATAATATATTAAAAACTAGATGATTCCTAGTAAAAGGTTTAAAATGGAAAATGTAGAAGGGAGACAAGATGGATTGCTAGGAAGATGCTTGTTTAGAGGGATGACCTCTTTCCTCAAACCATAATTTATCAAATTTAAAAATATACCTTTCCAACATATTTGGGCATTAAATAAAAGGATATTCTACAAAACATAGGTGCAACAAAGAATGATTTTTTTTAGAACCAAACAATTATGATTGATGGTCTATAAAAAATGTTGAATTATTCCACAAAGGACTCCAAATTTGTATCCCTCATAAGAAAAACAAGAAGATTGAGTTTGGATCCACCATCTAACATAAAAATATACTAATTCAATAGGTTATTCCATTATTAGAGAGAAAATCAATATTAAATTTAACTGGAAAAAAAATTAGAACCCAAATCTTATATCAATTTTGTTTTTTGGTGGGCTACAATTTATAATTTTTTATAACTTAAGATAACTTGAATAAAGGGTATTTTAGTTCCCAAATAGGTGCACTCGATATAAAGCTCCTAAGAAAAATATTAATCATCTATTTTTAAATTGTTCCTACTCAAGTGAGGTGTGAGGAAATTTGTTGAAAAAAATAGAAATTCAGTGGGATCATATACAAAGATTTGATAGATTTTTCCTTGCATCAATCCCTTCTAAAAATATATTTTTAGTTGAGATACGGAAACCAATACCTCCCCTTGTGACCTAGGGAATATGAACAAAGAGATACTATAAGAAAAATAAAAAAATCCTAAACTAATAAGCTTTGTAATCATAAAAACCATCTTAGAGAACATAAATGATGAAAAAATAAGAATTAACAAGGGCACAAATACAAACCAAGAAAAGAGGATAATAAAAAAATAGAATATAAAAATAGATTATCTAATATAGATAATATAAATGGAAAAAGGAGGAGGTTTACATTTTGGAGATGGCCAAAAAAACGGGTGGGTCAAACTAAACTTTGATGGTGATGTTAAGGGAAACCTTGGGATTGCTGCCATAAGAGGGATTTTAAGAGATGAAAATGGTGGATTTGTTGAATTCTATGCATCTTCAATAAGAATGATAATAAAAAGTGAAGCTAAAGTTATAGAAGTGTGGTGGCACATAAAAAGGGATTTTTTCAACAAAATCTAGAAGCTTCACATTGTAAGAGATTTTGAAGTTTTCATCAATCATATCAATGGAGAAACTCAAAATTCATGGAGATTGAACTTGCCTATATGATAGAAGTAATAAAATATTTAATTTTTTAAATGGATGACTATAAACCACATTTACAGAGAAGGGAATAAGACAATCAAAGTTGTTGCTAATGCTAGGATGAATATTTATGAATGGAGTTCTTGGATAACTCTTTAACATATCATCAATTCAATTAAAATGGAATTCTAAAATAATAAGAAATTAATTAAAAAATATAAAAGGGTTGATAATGAGAGATATAAAGATCACAAATATTGAAATAACACAAAGATCAAAGAAGGAAGAAAGTACTAAAAGTAATAGAAATAAATTAATTTTGAAACATGCAAAAGTATCATCCAATGAAGCATATATTACAAAAATATTTACGAAAATATTTGAAGAAAATTAAAAATCAAACAATAAAATTAATAGTTACAAAAATTGGATTATGATGAGTCCAAGTATTTCCATGTCATAAATGGTAATGATGACATGAAAGGCTATGCAATTCAAAATTTCCTTTAAAAATGAAAGACCCTTTTTTCATTTCTAAATTAGAGAATTCCATCACTTTCAAAAAGATTCAAAAGAGAAAATAAAAAGAATATGGGTGGGGGAAGCTGAGGGTGGAACACTCCACCTTTAAGAAGTATATGATAAATATAAAAATTGTTGGAGCTGATAGTGAATCCCACAACTCCTAGTGATCCTCTACAACCAAAACGTCTATCACACATGAGAAATCAAAGTAATGATTATGCTATACAACCTTGAGAAGAAAGAGATTGATCGAGAAAAGAAACTGATTATGTGATATGAATTAATCTTAATGATTACAATGTACAAAGAATGCTTATAAAAGAATAAAAGATAACCCTAGATGAGGATTTCATTAGATTGTGACAAGTGTTAATATCATGCAATGAGACAACTAGACCTATAATTAGTGGCTTCAGGAAAATTCACTGCCAACAATATGATTATTTAATTAAATAGTTGAAAGGGGTCGAATCAGAATGAAAATGGTATTAATAATAGAGTTGAGATGTGTGATATCGATTATGACAATTTTAAGTGTCTACAGGATGGTAGGTATGCGCATAGTGAACCTATCAAAATTGAATCAACCTGATAGGGAAATGGATGGGGAGATATCATTTGCACAACCAAACTTCAATGATTAGGAAGGGGAAATGGCTAGGTGATAGGCAATGGGATCGTAGATAGGGGAAATTGTGATAAAAATCATGAAATTTAATTTTTATGCATTATGCTACCACGTAATGAGCACTAAATTTAATATAGCATGAGATACTATGCACCAAGGTATGAGGAACCAAGGCGACTTCATATCACTTGCATAGGATTGAAACAACAAACAAAAGTTTTATCCAACATCCCAAAGTCATGAGAAGCATTGGTGGGGCCAATTTTGGAAAACCAAAAACACAAAGGATGCCCTAGCGTAGCACAAGATCACAAGGATCTTGGTGGGTACTACGGGGGACAACTAGGAAAACATGATCACATAGAAAACCAAGATATGCCCCTAGTTCTACCAATCAAAGTGCACCATGATATGATAGATCGTGGTGACCTCAAGTAGATATAGTAGGAGGATCAAAAGATAAACAAAATGCAAAAGCACCAAGAAATCACATCAAATCTTAAATATCCTTTACCATGAGGATGATAGGTGGATGGGATTGATGTGGTCTAATGTGAGGAACGATATATCCTACTAAGACCAAATATGGATGGGGTAGATTTTAGGATCAACATGACATGGGATGATTGAGATAGATTGAAACCTATAGGGGCTAGTGAATTTTTTTGTTAGAAAACAACTAGATAGGGGCTCTTGGTAACATGAAAAAGATGAGGGAAAACCTTAAAGGAAAAACCTAGGCCTCGGGGGCTCATCGATGATGCCCTTTCCTATGTGAAAGCATAGAGGCAATGTAGTTTGATAAAAATGATGGATGATGGACAACTGACGATGCGAGACCTAATGATAAATAGATATAATGATGGATCCTAGATGGGGATGTGTGAGTGTTGATATGGAAACTATATATAATCGATGAAGATGAAAAAATACCAATTGATACAAGGATAGTGGATTGGGATATCAATTCTGGATATTGTAGACTCACTCTAAAATAAATGGATAAAGCTCGAGAATTAGGATAGAAAATATAATCCATCTAATGCTCAATCATAATATACCATGTAGTGGATAATGGGATTGGGATAGATAATTGATATGATAGGGATAATGGAAATATGATTTTTGATATGGATAGGATCATGCATAAGCATAAAGGAAAATGAGATGCAAGGTAGAGAATGATTAAGTCCTCTACCAATGGTGCTTGTTTCTAGGTTTTCACCAAATGGAGTTATCCAAGGTGAAAACAAAGGTGGTTTTCACCATAGGATGATTTATTTATCTTTACTATTGACAACATTTTTTATTTTAATTTTTGACATTTTTTATTTTTTTGTATTTTTTGGATTTCTTACTTTTTTGTATTTTTCTAAGTGGGGTAACCTAACTGACACAGGTATGGAACCACTTGGGATGAACAATATTGATGGGTTTTTCCAAGGGTTCACCCTCGGTTGTAGCATGATAATATGCCCTAGAACCATATTTAGTTGTGATGGCATATGGACCCAAACCAATTAGCTTCAAATTTACCTTTCTTTTCTCAGTCCTGTTAGGTACGCTAATTCTCTTTAAGCATAAGGTCACCAACCTGAAACTGTCGAGGATAGATTTTATTATTGTAGCTTCTTTTAAGTTGATTTTGATAGGCCTAAACATGATTGTAAGTATTGAGATGTCATTCATCAAGAAGCTCCAACTGACTTAAACAAGCAACATGATACTCCTCATCATTGATCAAGTTCTTCAAAGAAACGTGAAGTGATGGGAGTCCAAACTTAATCGGAAAGATAGCATCAACACCATATATAAGAGATAATGGAGTAGCACCGGTTGGGGTACAAATGGAGGTACAATAGGCCCAAAGGGTGGGATTTAAATGAAGGTGTCAATAACGACCAGTAGTATTGACAACTTTCTTTAGTATTTTGATGAATGTTTTATTTGTCACTTCGGCTTGGCCATTACCTTGAGGGTAATAAGGTGTAGACCAATGATGTTGGATATGAAATGTATCACATAGTTGTTTTACATGTTGGTTCTTGAATGGATTTTAGTTATCAATGATGATGGTGGAGGGGATACCATATCTATAGAGAATATGGTAGGGGATTAATTTGGATATTCGTGTTCCAATAATGAGGGGGAGTGGAATTGCTTCCACCCACTTGGTAAAATACTTAGTAGTGGTGATAATGAATGTATGGCCATTGGATGATGGAGGGTAAATCTTGTCGATTAAGTCCAAACCCCACTGTGAAAAGGGCCATGGTGAGGAGATCAGTTGCAAATCTTGTGTGGGAGAATGGATCAAACCTACATGTTGTTGAAATGGTACACATTTCTTGACAAACTCACATGCATCATGTTCCATAGTCAACCAATAATATCCAGTTTTGAGAAGCTTCTTTGTCAAATCCATTCGATTAGTATGCACCCCACAAAAAACACTATGTACTTTGTTTAAGGCTAATTTGGATTTTGAATCATTTAGATATTGAAGAAGAGTACCATCATACGCCCTATAATAAAGTGTGTCTCCTAGGATGGTATAGTGAGATGTGTATTGGATAAAGGACTTGTGATTGTTGTGGGTTAACTCAGATGGAAGGGTGTTATCATGAAGGTAGGTGTAAATTTCATGGCACCAAGGATATTGGGGACCAACAATATCACACACCATCTCTATTTCAAGATCATATACTAGGATCAATAATTTCTCAACTAGAAATTTGTAGTCAGCACGATCACAAGGCATATCTATGAGAGACCCAATGGTAGCCATAGCATCTACAAATTTATTCTAGATTTTAGGAATTTTCTCGAATTGAATGTGACCAAAGTATTTCTTAAAGGCATCCACCATGTGTTTATATGGGAGAATATTGCCATCTTTAGTCTAAAATTCATCATCGACTTGTTTGATTTTGAGTTGTGAATCTCCATAGACATGTAGATGGATGATATTATATTGGACATCAATTCTCAAACTTGTGATCAAAGATTCATATTTTGCAATATTATCCATGCATGGGAATGCTATTCTAAATTATTTAGGGATGAATTCACCTTGTGGGGTGACAAAACAATTCCTACACTAGCTCCATTTTGTGTATAAGACCCATCAAAGTAAAGATTCCACGGTGCCTCCTTTGAAATAGTAAATATGGATTCATTAGGAAATTTATCTACCAAAGGATATGAATCTACAAGAGGAGTGCTAGCCATTTGATCGGCAATAACTTGCCCCTTGATTTGTTTCTGATCCACATATTCTATGTCAAAATTTCTCAATAACATGACCCACTTAGGCATTCAACTAGTTAATGACGTTCTGGATAACAAATATTTAAGTGGATCTACCTTAGATATGAGATTGATTGGATGGCTAAGAATATAATGGGAAAGCTTT
This sequence comes from Sequoiadendron giganteum, assembly GCA_007115665.2. NCBI lineage: Eukaryota > Viridiplantae > Streptophyta > Pinopsida > Cupressales > Cupressaceae > Sequoiadendron > Sequoiadendron giganteum. Next base: position 498,329,447 of record CM021103.1, read on the forward strand.
TGGGAGTTGAAGAAAACACAAGAAAAGCCTTCTCCATGGGTGTGTAGTTGAGCTTGTATCCAAATATTGTGTGGCTAATATAGTAGATGGCCCTTTACTTCATGTTCTTATTATGTTGAGCTAAAAGTGCCCTTAGTGCAACAGATATGGCAGAGATGTAAAGCAAAAAAATATTTCTTTCTATAGGAGGTATCAAGATGGGAGGATTAGTGAGGTATTCCTTGATTTTATCAAAACCCTGTTGGAAAATTTGAATCCCATTTGAATAATGTTTCCTTATAGAGAAGGTGAGTAAAGGGCTAACACTTGTTAGAAAGTTGAGTTATAAAGCATCATATTGACTGTAATTTTCCCTGTAGACTTCTTAACTATTTTAAATTCCTAGGTGGCGGCATTTCCATGATAGCCTTGAATTTTGTTGGATCAAATTATATTCCTCACCTGGATACAATAAAACCCAACAGTTTTCCTGAAGTGACACCAAAGACGTATTTCTTAGGATTTAGCCACAATTGATAATGCCCTAATCTATCAAAAATATGTTTCAGGATCTTGGGATGCTCTTCTCTAGTCTTAAGTTTTCCTAACGAATCATCAACATAATCCTTCATTATAATATTAATAAGATCATGAAAAATGACTGTCATGGAATGTTGATAAGTTGCCCCTGCATTCTTCACACCAAAGGGCATAACATTATAACATAAAGTTCCCCAAGGAGTGGTGAAATTTATTTTATGTTGATCTTCAATTGCAATCCTGATTTGGTTGTACTCTGAAAATTCATCCATGGGGATAACATTGCATGACCCATTGTAAGATCAACAAGTATGTCAATATTGGGCAATAGGAAGTCATCTTTAGGAGAAGCTTTATTAAGATCTCTAAAATTAGTGCAGATCTAAATGCCCCCAATGGGCTTAGCTATAGGAACAATGTTAGAGATCTAATCTAAATAGTCAATAGGTCTTATAAATCTAGATACCAATATTTTCTCCAACTCAACTTTGACAAGTAGAACAACCTATGGATGCATTTTATGGAGCTTTTGTTTGATAGGTTTGACATCAAGTCGAACATCTAGATGGTGCACCAAAATAGCAGGATCTAATCTAGGCATATCAGAAAAATCCCAAGAAAATTTGATGAAGCCTTATTGAAGTAGTTTAGAGAACACTTGATGTTCATCTACAAATAGAGACTTGGCCACATATGTGATTTTTGGCTTGGCTTCAATACCCAAATTTATCTCTCTTGTCTCTTTGATAAGGATAGAAGATCTCCCAGACCATTGAGTACCCATAAGGGGAAGATGAACATCCCCATCCTCTAATGCCTCACATAGTTTTTCACTAGATGACATACCCTTTATTTTTAATTTTGATGGATCTAAAGGTGCCTTAGAAAGGTTTTCACTAGAAGACCCTTTTTTATTTTTTGTTTTCTATTTTTGCAATTAGGGTGCTCAACCATAATATTCTTCCAATCCCATGAAATATGCATATTCCTCTTTGAAAGGGAAAACATTGATGGGTGTTGTACCTCATTGGTCCCAATCTATTATCTCACAGTGGCAGAGAGAAAGGCTTATGGTGAAGATGGATGTGGATTCAAATAGTGAAGAAACATCCAAGTCATCATAGAAGAGTATGATAGATTCTTCTTTAGGGATGTGTTCAATGATATTAGTTTATGCATTAACATTATTTTATGTACTAGGTGATGATGCAGTTTGCTTTTGTTTTTTTATCATAACCAAACTCTTGGTTTTTTGGACATGTAGGTGGCTTAATATGCTTACAAATTCCCTTCTCATTCACACCCAATCCTCCTCCCTAATAGTTAACCTTTTGTGCAAACTTGTGCGCCTGTGGATAAACCTCTTAAAAATACTCCAGAAGAGGAGAAGGATCGGGTTCTTCTCAGTATACCCACTGAATGACATCATCATCAAGCTACTCTTGTGCTAAGGTTCCTGAGGACTAAAAGGTCGTAGAACCCACATTCTTAGAACTCAAAGTCTTGGTTGTTGGTTCTCATTTTTGTGTAGATCCTAATGGTCAGCCATAAGTACATGGAGAGGGTGCCATTGTGCCCACATTAAGTGTAGTACACATGACTTCATATTATCCACATCCCTTGTCGATGATCTTGACCTTAGCAATGGAGGATTCAAGTGTGGAAGATTAGGTGGATGATGAAAATATAGTGTTGGGGTTGGAAGGCCCAACTTCAACTCCAAGATAATGTTGGTAATGGGAAAATGAAACCTCAAGAGCATGACAGTACTCAAAAGGGTGTGGATTTGCATGGATGGTGATCTCAATACCATTATGTGGTAACTTTAGGTATTGATGATATGTGGATGGTATGGCTTGCATGGTATGGATCCATGGACGTCTGAGGAGGGGATTGTATGGTAAATCCATGTTAAGAACATGACAAGTGGTATACTGCATTGCAGGGCCAACCTAAATGGGAAGGAAAATGACACCTTCAGAATCCCTCTCTACATTATGATGTGCTTTGATTGTGATGAATTGATTATTTGAGTCAGTATGAGTGTACCTCACCTATTTAATGAACTTTAATGTACATAAATTGAGGGAAGAGCCATTATCTACCAGGACAAGTTTAACTTTATTCTTAGCAATGAGAACCTCTATATGAAGGGAATGATTATGAGCGGGTCAATGGGTGGCATATTATTTTGACTAAATACCAGCTGATAAGTAGATTATAAATGTCATACAAGAGCTTAGAATTGAGTAGGATCAATTTTTTTTAGCACATGGGTATCTTGTAAAGATTTTGTTAGGATTTCTTGATGAATGGGGGAAAACTTCAACAAATCTAGAATAGATATTTGTGCAATTCTTTCTCAGGTGATCAAGAATGTTATATTGCTGATTTACAGGAGGTTGTTGGGATGACGTGGATGGTCCTGAACAAATATGTGAGTTTTGTGGGTTGTGACAATGCATTATGGGCCTTTTCCTTTTATACGGATCATATAAACACGTGGATCTACTTGGGTAATACAGTCGACTACATTATCATATTTAAAAGGAACCTTGTTATAGTTTATATTTTTAGTGCAGTTGTTTTGACTATTGTTGTTTGATCCATTTCTTGCATTAGGTGAACTAGCACCTTGGTTGTGCTTAGGAAAAGAATTTTGGAATATTTTTAACTGAGCATTAGATGATGTAGATTGGTTTCCCTCAACAACAATTTATCCTCAATCAATGAGATCTTGGATATAGTTCATGACCTTCATACAATTATTTGTAGAGTGACCCTTAATCTTATGGTAGTCACAATACTCATTATCCTTGTACCAGTTTGGCTTCAATTTAGACTCATCAAAAGGTTGAGTAACCGGATACATGATCATATTGGCTTGAACCAACCTTCTAAATATTGCATCCAAGGGTTATCCTAAAGGAGTGAAGGTGCACTTAATATTCCCTTGACCAGATTGATTGGATTGAGTGGGAGGATGAGGTGCCCCTTGAGGGACAAATAGGACATTGGATATTGATTGGGTTGGTTCATTTTAATGTCTTTGGTGTAAGGAAAGAAAAGTGTGGAAATGCCTTCCTAATGCTAATTTTACAAGAGAGAGATACATAAATTTGAACAAACTTTATAATTACATAACATAAAGATGCACATGTTATGAAATTAATAGAATAGAGAATTAAAAAATCATACAATTGAACACCAGTTTTATTGTGGAAAAATCCTTTTGGGATAAAAAACCCACACACCAAGTAAAGATCACTTTGTATTATAATAAATGAAATTATATACAAAGTTACATAACTTATACTTTCAAATGTTCATTCATAGTACAATTCTTGAAGCATAACATTTCCCTAATCAATCTATCTATTACAATTATGTTCAATGCACTATGGTATTCACATACAGTTTCCAATCATTCTAGGAAGCTAATCGTTACATCTCCTTACCGAACCGAACATTCATAGCTGTCATTGCATTCTCCTATTGGAATGTCAAAGAGACTGGGAACAATCTCTCTTTGAATTCATAGTGTCACCCCGACATGCATACTTGCCAAGATGTTCAGTCACCAAAGTGTCAAAGAGACTCTAGACCATGTCTCTTTGAACACTCAATGTCACTTCGATATAAGTACATCACTTACTACTCCATCCCATTGAGATAACGAGGGGACGCTTTAACAACTCCCACCGAAATAGAGAGGTATCACCAATATAGCTACTTTCAACATTGACTGTGGTCCCCACTAAGTACTATGTCCATCATGTCATCAACATTTCAAAGGGACTTACTTCAATGTCCTAGTGAAGTATTAAACTCTCGTTGATGTTGTGACTTAACTTCCCATTGGGACATCGATGAGACTACATTCAATGTTTTGGTGAAGTTAAAAGGTCCCACCGATATAGATACAAAAGGATTAGATCAAGTTGTCGAAGGGATAGCTAAGCAACTCCCACCAATGAGAGATTGTCCCACTAATACAAAATGTAAACACAATCAACCACTTCCCAAAATTCCCATTGGGACTTTGATGAGATAGGACTCAAGGTCCCATCGAAATTGCATTGTCAAGCTGATGAAGCTTAAGATAAACATGAGTAAGTTTGAGAATTTTCTCTCAACATTCTCCCACTTGACGAGGAACTTACTGACTCCTTCAAAATCTCAAAGTCACTGAAGATCATAGGCCCCAAGGCCCATCGAACTAGTGCATCATTTGAACTTATCTATGCTCACAAGCTTAATCAACACATTAGCAACATTCACTAGAGTATCAAACTTCTCCAAATTAACCTTTCCATCCTCCACCATATCACGAACAAAGTGATACTGTATGTCAATATGTTTCATCTTGGCATGGAAATTTGGATTTTTTGCCAAACTGATGGAACTCTAACTGTCACAGCAAATAACAATTTGCCCTGCATCAAAAAAAATGTCAGAACACAAATGTCTAATCCAAACAAATTCCTTACATGCATGATTTGTTTCCATATACTTAGCCTCGGTAGTGGGAAAAGTGACTACAACCTATCACTTTCTCATCCAACTAACTGCACCACCAAATAACATGAACACATATCCACTGGTGGATCTTCTACTCTTAATGTCCCCTGCCCAATTAGAATCCACATATCCATGAATGCTAACTGAACTCTGTGATCCAGTAGAGTAACCATGATAAAATAAGGCATACTCAAAAGTACCCTTCAAATACATGAACACTCTCTTCACAACATCCCAATGTGGCCTTCCTAGATTATCCATATATCAACTAAGTACTCCCACTAATTGGATAATTTTTGGCCTGGTATAGACCATTGCATACATTAAACTACCAACTTCACTCGCATAAGGAACCCTAGTCATGTCCTCCATCTTAGTAGAATATTTTGGACAATCTAAAATAGATAGCTTCATTCCCTACATCACTAGAACTACTATTTGCTTGCAATCTGTCATATTAAATCTCTCTAGGACAACATTAATATACTTGCTCTGGTTGAGCCAAAGTTTTATATTTCCTCTAACCATTCTTATTTCCATTCCCATAATGTACCTAGTTTCTCCTAAATCTTTCATTTCAAATTATACTGACAACTGAGATTTTAAATCAAAAATCATACCCTTACTGTTCCCAATGAATAACATGTCATCCACATATAGGGAAATAGTAAGAAGTTGACCATTTTCAGCCTTGAAATACACACAATGATCAGACTTTGATCTCACAAATCTCAAAGACAACACACAACTGTCAAATGTTTGGTACCACATTTTGGGTGACTGTTTTAAACCATACATAGATTTCTTTAACTTGCAAACCAGATTTTCCTTACCTTTTACAACAAAGTGCTCTGGTTGGGACATGTAAATTTATTCACTGAAGTCACCATGAAGAAATTTTGTCTTCATATCCATCTACTCGATCTCTAAGCCATACGTTATTGCAAGTGACAATATAAATCTAATTAATGTCAACTTCACCACAGGAGAAAATATTTCTCCATAGTCAATTCCCTCCACCTAGGAATACCTTTTCATGACCAACCTTGCTTTATGCTTCTGAACACTGCCATACAAACCAATTTTATTTTTAAATACCCATTTGCATCCAACGGGCTTTCAACCTTCAAGAAAAGGTACTAGATCCCAAGTTTCATTCTTCTTCAATGATGCCATTTCTTCATTCATGGCTTCCAACCAGGAACCTAAATTAGACATATCCAATGCCTCCCTAATAGTCCTAGGCTCATCAATGTTAGCAATCAAAGCATAGGCACAACTAGAATTTAACATATGAAAACCAAACCTTTTAGGTTTCCTCTTCTCATGCGTAGACCTCCAGATAGGCTGAGACTGAGGTTCTTCTTCATGATCAATTTTTTTAGAGATGCTTGATCTCTCCTCAATAATAAGTCCACTAGGAGTGTGTAGTTCATCCTTTTCTAGAGTAAATGGAATTTCAACTACCTCCTTGTTCTCTACTTCTTTCACCTCTTATTGTAGATCAACTGTAGAAGGTTTCAACTCACGAAAGATTACACTTTTTTTGTACAACACCTTCTCAATACTGGATTCCAAAGCTTGTAACCTTTCACACCAATCCTAAAACTGATGAAGATACATTTTATTGCCTTGTTCTCCAATTTAGATCTTTTCTCATTCGGCACATATGCATATGCCTCACAGCCAAAGACTCTAATGTGTCTCAAAGAGGGCTTTCTACCAGACCATGCTCCCATAGGTGTTTTATCCATGAGTGCCAAAGTGGGAGATCTATTAAACATGTCATAGCTACAACCTCAACCTAGAACTTTTGTTCCAAACCAACACTTCTTAGCATACTTATCACCCTTTCCATTAGCATTCTATTCATCCTTTCAACAACTCCATTTTGATGTGGAGTGTAAGGATTAGTCATATGTCTTTTAATTCCATGGTCTTTGCAATACTTATCAAACTTTGTTGAACAAAATTCACCTCCATTATCCATCCTCAAGCATTTAATTTTTCACCCAGTCTGATTTTTCACCAAGGTTTTAAATTCCTTAAACCAACTGAAAACTTCTATTTTTCTTTTTAGAAAATACACAAATGTCCTTCTCGAATAGTCATCTATGAATGAGAAAAAATACATAGATTTTGATAGCGAAGGTACATTTACTAGACCAAATACATCAACATGAATGTAATCCAAAGCTCCAGAAGATTTATGAGGACTCAAATAAAGGAAACACTGTGTTGTTTTCCATATATACAATGTTTACAAAATTCAAATTCAAGGTTACAATCACCAAGCCCTTCAACAAGGCTTTTATTTTTCAAGGATTTTAAGCCTTTTTCACCAATGTGGCCAATCCTTTGATGCCAGAACATAGTTTTCTCTACTGGGAGCTTCACCTTTAAAGAGTTTGCACCCATAGGTACAAAGCTTTCCTTCTCTACTTGGTCTGAATTACATGACTTTGCATAAGCACTATTACATTGTACAACATGTGCATCCAACTTATACAAAGTGCCAATTCATGCACCCTTAGCCAACACAATAGAACCTCTAGTAATTTTACATATACCATTTCAAAAATAAACTTGTACACCAACATCATTCATCTTACTTATAGATAAAAAATTATGAGCCAGACCTGATATATGCATTACGTCATTTATTCCTTTAATTTTTCCATCAGGAAATTGAATTTTGACTTTTACATGACCCACAATTTCAAGGTGAGAATCATCTCCCAGATACACCTTTCCACCAGCATACTTTCATATTTAGAGAACCAACCTCTATGAGAGGTCATGTGAAAATATGTACCTAAGTCGATTAGCCAAACATCATCTGATGCCTAAGTTTCCAAGGCTGCAATGAAGGCATCTACATCACTTTGAGAAGAATCGTTATTAAAGGGATTTTTGTTTTTCTTCTTCTTCTCTTCTTTGCAATCTTTCCAGATGTGTCCAGTCTACCCATATTTCTAGCACTTCACCTTGGACTTCTTTCTAGGAGACTTTGATCTCCCCTCTGACTTGGATTTTGACTTCTTATCCTTTTTCTTTCCTTTCTCCTTTGATCTACCCCAAACAACAAGGACCTCCTTGGCCATCTCAAAATATTTCCTTTAAATTTCTTATGATAGTAGTGAAGCAACCACATTTTCCATCTTGAAAGTGGTTGTTGTACTCCTAGTAGCCATTGCTAAATGATCCCAAGTGTCAAGCAAAGAACATAACATAAGCATGAAATGATCCTCGCCATCTATCTTCACACCCACATAAGCCAACTAAGAAACAATCATCTTAAATGAATTCAGGTGATCTGCAACAAACACTCCTTCCTCTATTTTTAGAGAATACAACTTCTTCCTTATAAATAACTTATTTACTAGGGATTTCCCCTAATAAATTTTTCCAAGATTCTTCCACAAAGAAGAAGCAGTCTTCTCTTCAAGAACATCCAGGAGTATCGAATCAACCAAACAGAGTCTTATCAAACCTTTGGATTTACGATCCACAAGGTCCTAGTCTTCTTATTTCATGCCTGATGGTTTGGCTCTAGAAATAGCAATCCATAGATCATGATCTATAAGAAATTCTTCCATTTTGAGTTTCCACAACTCAAATTTGCCACCACTGAATTTTTCAATCTCTATTATTCTAGATGTGCTCGCCATCTCAAATTTGCAATTAGTTTACAAACTATATTTCTCTGCAAAACTCCCACTCGACAAAATCAACACAAAAAACCCGACTCACCTATAAGGATAACACAACTGGTCAGGGTCTGATACCACTTGTAAGAAAATCAAAGTGCGAAAACACCTTCCTAATGCTAATTTTATAGGAGAGAGATACAAAAATTCAAACAAACTTTGTAATTACAAAACATAAATATGCACATGTCATGAAATTAAAAGAATAGAGAATTAAAACATCACACAATTAAACACCAATTTTATCATGGGAAAACATTTACGAGAGAAAAACCCACACACCAAGTAAAGATCACTTTGTATTATAGTAAATGCAATTACATACAAAGTTACAGAACTTATACTTTCAAATGTTCATTCATAGTACAATTTTATGCAACATAACATTTCCCTGATCAACCTCTTTGATCAATATATCTATTACAATTGCGTACATTGCACTATGGAATTCACATATAGTTTCCAATCATTCCAGGAAGCCAATCGTTACATCTCCCTACCGAGCTGAACAGTTGTAACTATCATTGCATTCTCTTGTTGGAATGTCAAAGAGACTAGGAACAGTCTCTCTTCGAACTCCCAGTGTCACCTCAACATGCATACCTACCAAGATTTTCAGTCAACAGAGTGTCAAAGAGAAACTTGATCATGTATCTCCAAACATTTAATGTCACTTTGATACAATTCTATCACTTACTACTCCATCCCATCGGGATGTCGAGGGGATAGTTTAACACCTCCCATCGAAATAGAGAGGTCTCACCAATATAGTTGTTGTCAACATTGACCGTGGTCCCCACCAAGCACTCTGTCCATCATGTCATCGACATTTTGAAGGGACTTACTTCAATGTCTCAATGAAGTCTTCAACTTCCACTGACATAGTGAATCAACTACCCATCAGAACATCGAGGAGACTGCATTGAATGTTCCAGCGAAGTTACAAGGTCCCACTGACAAAGATAAAAAAGGCTTAGATTGGGTTGTCGAAGGGATAGCTAAGAGACTTCTATTGAAGAGTGACCATCCCATCAATATAGAATGTAAACACAATCAACTTCTCAAAACTCCCATTGGGACTTCGATGAGATAGGACTCAAGGTCCCACCGAAACAACACTATCAGGTTGATGAAGCTTAAGCTAAAAGCCAATAAGTTTGAGACATATTTCTGAATATTTGGGAGGTGTTGGCTACTTGGACATGTTTAGTGTCAGTGACAACACCATTAATTTTATTCTTGCTTTTGTTCGAGTAGTGACACTTGCCATTAAATTTTTTATCCTTATCATCCTTATAAATCTTGGCAAACCCCTTAGTAATTAGGGCCTTTTCAATAATGACTCCCTTTTCAATGACCTCTATAAAAGTGGATTCACAATGGATACACAAATAATAAGCCATGTCAAGATGCAAATTTTCAGCAAAGATGTTGACTAATTGTTTTTTAGGAAGACTACTTATAAGACGACTTGCTTGATCTCGCCACCTTTGCAAATAACTAGAAAATATCTCACCAAATTTTTTTTTGTTTTCATTAAGTCAATGGTATCCACTTCTTTCTCCAAGTTATAAGATATATGTGCCACAATTTTTTTTCATAAATAAGAGAAAGTAGAAATAGACCCGCGAGGAAGGTGTAAAAACCACTCTAGTGGTTATCCCCCTAAGCTATGTGGAAAAATACAAAGGAGATAGTTATCATTATATAAAACCTCATGACAATGCATATACAATTCTTGCAAATGATCTCGCAGGTCTCCCCTTCTTTTATACTTGTCAAACTGGAATTTTAAAATTCTTAGGGAAGGGTGTAGTGGCGATTGATGGATTGAATGGATATGGACAAATTTCTTTGAATTTGAAGGAATTTTTAGATTAAGTTCCAGCTTGTAAGTCCTTTAAAGAAACTTTCATTTCTTCCCATTCCTTGTACTTCATGGGCACTGATGAGGAAGGAACTGCTAGATTGGATTGATCTTGAGGAGCATATTGATTATATGAAGGTGATGGATTATTGTATGTGGATGGGGGTTGAATATATGATAGCAATTATTGATATTGATTTGGATAAGTGTTTTATTGTGATGGTGGTAGTTGATAATATGATTATGGTGAGGTTTGAGTTATGGTGGAGCTTGTGGAACACCTCCATAAGATGGAGGAGGTTGTGATGGAGGGGTTTGATATTAGGATGATGGATTTGATTGGTAGTTGTATGTTTTTTGTTGGGGGATATGTGGTCATGGTTATGGATTAGATTATTGTTGAAATGTATTCGATGGTAGTTATTGCAGATTGAGATATGATGGATACTAGAGTTGTTGTTTTTTATAATACTGATAATTGGGATCAAGTGATGTATATTATTGATGTGGAGTGGTAGGAGGTGGAGGTGGAGGTTGTTGATAATACACATATTGTATGGGAGGCTCCACAAAAGATGATGAGGTAGGATGTTGATGATAGTGAGGCAAAAAATAGTGAGGTGGTGGATTGGCATAGGTATGTGGTGCTTGAGGTTGATGTTTCAAAGTGGGATTGCCTTGGGATTGTGATAGAGGTTTTGGTTGAGGTTGAGATAGAACTAGAGGTTGGGATGGTGGTTGTTATGGTTGATAAGGTGATTATTTTTTATATTGGGATGATGGATTGCCTTGGTTTTATGATGAAGGTTGTTGTTATGGTTGAGATGGAACTAGAGGTTGGGATGGTGGTTGTTGTGGTTGATAGGGTGGAATTAGTGGATTAAATGGTGGGGGAACAAAATGTCCTATATTTACTTGAGGTATTTGGTTTACAAGTGGTGGAACCTATGATGATGGGATAGATGTGTGGGATGTGTTGTAAATCAGTTGTGCTGGGATGAGAAGAACATGAGGGGGTGCAGAAGCTAAGGGATTAGATACATTTCCCCTAGTATTTTATGATGGTGGATTCAGAGAATTTTGTGGGATGTATTGGGTGGATGGAATTTTTGTAGGTCCCTGATGATTATTAGTATTAGGTACAGCTCCCATAACTTGAATTCGAAGAGGAGATGTTGAAATTCTGACACACACACCATTCTGAAGCCCATGTTGATACCAAGTGTCTTGGGGAGGAGCTTGAGGAACTTGAAAGGTCTAAGGATCTTGAGGTGTAGAAGACACATCCATACCAAAGTATTGTGTCATATCAAACCTAGGTGGAGGTTTGGTGCCCCACATGATTAATGAAGCAAGAATTTGGTCTGACCGTTCACTAATATTACACTCAGTCATTTGCACATTAATTAGATTTCTAAGGTACTCTTCAATGGAGAAATAAGGTTGTGACACCATTCCTTCCTCAAGAGAAGCTTGAGGATAACTTGATTAAGTGAACTGGACTATTGGGACCCTCCATTTGTAGGTGGATTGGGAGGATAAGGCAATTGGTGAGCCTGTGGTTGTTGTTGTTGCTCCATTTATCTCTTAGCTTTAAATTGAGTGACAATGAGCATGAAAGTTTAGATGATCAAATGGCGAGGATGTGTAGGACCCAAGGATAAGACTAGATGGTGATGATTGATTAAAAGATTGATTTAGATAGTTGATTAATTGATTGGATGATATATTAGATGATTGATTGGATTAGATCAATGATAGGATGTTTGAATAGATGTATGATTGGATTAGATAGATGATCGATAGATATAATTCCTAAATTAGATTTGATAACTTTGTTTGATGATGATTGGATTGATTGTTAGTTGAGGTAGTCTAAAGTTCTCAAGAAAACTAGATGATTAGGATGATGATGATAATTGGATTGGATGTGATTGTACTTGAGATACGAAATGTTCTCAAGAATAAAAGATGATTCTGACAAAAAAATCCTCTTAATCGAAGCAAGTTGATATGGTTGATGACTAACTCAAGATAGATTAGGTTCCTAAGTGAGCACAAATGATGATGACAAGGATTGATTAATTAGTAGATTAGAATATAAATTTTCTTAAACTAATATCTAAGGGGATAATATTGGATGTTTGATGATGATTATGATGATTATGGATGACTTGATGAATTTTGGAAAATTTGAATTTACGAAAAATGGAAATTATGAAATATTGGGTGGTGATAAAATTTTTATTATAGGAATAGACTTGGAAAAATGTGGGATTTCACTAGTTAAGAGGGTTCACTCTTGGATTTTTCTATGGGAAGTAGATTCACCCAAGAATAGAGCACATAAGCCTCTGTAAGTAAATAAAATGCCTAACTACATAAATGCCTTTGTGTGTAGTGCAGATTCCTATCAAGGTAACATATTCACCTATGTGGGAATGATTGTGGAAAGTATATGGACAAGGATAGTGTATTCACCCAAGAAGAAAGTAGAGATGCTTATGAAGGATGGCCTTTGAATGTACAGAAGAGATGGCACATATTCCTTTGAATAGAGCACAAATGCATGTGGGGTGACTAATTGTATGAATAGGTTAGCATATACGCCCATGAAAAAAGCACAAATTCCTAAGAGGAATGGACCAAAATATCGATGTAAATGCTTGTTAACGGATCTAAGATGCCCAAGGGAGATAGACTATGAATAAGTTAGCATATATGCCTTTAAACATAGTGCAAATTCCTATGGGTGACTGGACTATATGGATAGAGGACAACATATATGCCTGTGAACAGAGCATAAATGCCTCTGAGGGATTGAATTGGATGGTGACCCAAACACCCATCAATAAAGTGAATTCTAAAGAGAGCAGATCTACCTTTGAAGAACAAGATGACTCAATGGAAAAGGATAGAGAACAGACCCAAATAAGGATGGACTCAAGACTAGATGATTACTAGTATGCACAAGAAAACATCCCAATCAACACAAACCTATTTTATTCAAGTGGGTGTGTAAACTCAATGTACGCTCACCACCCCAAAGGGTTAATACTTTGTTCAATACTCAGGTGGATTACCCTTTCTCGAAAAGGTGGATAGGTAGAGATTCACTGACATAGGGTCAATAATTCCTTGAGCACACCTTATCTCTCTCTTTGATAACTACAATAGTTCACCTAAATATTTCTATAGAAACCTAAGGGCGTATGTGGTGAGTAGCTTCAAGGTACGATCCACATCCCTTACACTACACCAAGCCATGGCTAACACAGGTCTTAATCTAGGCTAGTAGGCTATTCAATGTGTCCTCTAAACACCAAGAGTGTACATGAGGCCCATATGTGAACACGAATCTATCACAAGTGTGGTCTAAGAAATTTTAGCAGGAAATCTTGGACCAACCTTGCACATCTAGCTTGGAATCACCCAAGTATTGACGCTTCGCTAAAAATGATGCAATTGGATTATAGTACAACTTTCATTCTCCCCCCTTTATGTACCTTATCGGTTCACGTGGTTGAGGTTGTCCCTTGGGGTGATGAAATCCCCAAGCATGACTCCTAAAGGGTAAGAAATTCTAGTTGTTTCTAATCCCTAGGCTTGCATGTAGCACAAGGGGAGAGCATACATGCAGGTTAGCACTCCTAGGTAGACTCACTAAGGACTTGGATTAAGTTGTGATTTTCGATCCCCAAGCTCACCGTACGGTGCAAGGGGAGAGAATACATCAACAACCAATCCCAAACATGATAAACAAGTAAATTAACCCTTTATAAAATTAAAGTGTGCCTAAATTAGTGTGAAAACCACATACCCAATTTTCAATTGATCATCTTGCAAAAAAAACTTAGTAGTTTAATACTCTGATCTTGGACTAACATGAATCTGTAAGTACTTAGTACTAATCATAGGCACAAAAAAATAGGTGAGAAGATTAGTTTTAAATAGAAAACAAACTTGAAACTCAATATTAAAATGCATACTAGAAATTATACCTCATAGTCACCCATCAACAGAGTGGATACGCCTTTTTAGATCAAGTAGAGACACCTCTGTAGCAGGCGGATATGCCTCTAAAGTTTTGGGTGTGTCTCAAGTGCATACACATATATACTATTCAAGTTCACCTTTGTAGCTTGTGGGTTTTCCTTTGTAGAATCTGGTCTCGGGTGTGGGCAAAATCACCCTTGTAGCAGGTGTAACTAAGGGTAAAATTTGAGGTTAGCAGATTAGAGCATAATAAACCAAAACCAAAGTAAATAATAAAGCACATAGGAGAAAAATATGAAAACAAAAGGAAAGAGTTTACCAAAAGTCTTCAACCTCCATGATCAACCTCCATTACACCTTTTCTATTTGTTGTAATATGTAGTTTGCCCTCAGATTTTGTGTGAGCAACAATGACTATGCCAAGACCAAAGAAAATGTTGGAGGATTTGAATCAAAATGCTATACTATGCAACTATGCAACTAGTAAGCAAAGAATAAAGTATGCCTAAAGTATTCCAAAATGCCAAGATGTCAAGAGATTAAAAGATGGTAAAATCAGAGAAAAATTACCTTTTTATAGAAAAAGCAATTTTGGGTGAAAGGCCAAGATTAAAGATTGACAAATGCCCTAGAATCAATGGACAAGATTCAATATGACAACCCACAATTAGGGTTAGGGCAACATTAGGGTGAAATTTGAAATGAAGGGTTGAGATTTGTGTTAGAGTAATAAGTTATTTCACTTAATTAATTATATCATATTGGTTAATTAATTAAGTCACTTATCACTTTAGTTACTTAAACTAAATTTAGGCACATTAATAATTAATTATGTATTAATTATTAAGTGTGCACACTAGGGTTTCCCTTTTAGGTTACACTTTAGGGTTTCTTGATCTCCTTCACAAGGATTGATCTCTTTGTAATTATTTGATTCTCTTAATGCATTTTATAGCTCGAGGCTTGCAGAGCATCTTTTTGTTCTGTACATCTTTCATTCTTTGTGATAGGTTATTGCATGCAGGCGATTCTTGGGGCTTGTGGAGTTGGGTTTCTCAACTTCTATAATTTGATTTTAGAAAAATCAAATCAAAGGTGGAGAATACATGTGACAAGAAGATATGGCCCAAAAAAAGAGGAAAGTGGGAAATTAAAATAGAAATTTAAAATTAATTCCCACAAGAGGTTGAGTTGTCCTTTTAAATTAAAATCAATTTAATTCAAAAGTGGTGGGACCATGTGACAATAAATAATAATTTAAAATTATTTACTTAGATGAAAATTAGAAAGTGCATAATTTTAAATAAACAAATTTATTTAAAATTAGAAAGAAAGTTGTAAATAATGATTTTAAATTATTAACTTGGTGGGAAAATAGAAAGTGGGTAATTTTAAATAAATGATTTTTTTTAAAATTAGAAAGAGTTGGAGAGGATAATAATTAAATAAATTATAGAAATTTATTTAATTATGAGAGGACATTTAGAAGTTAATAACGTATTTAAATAAATAAAGTTTATTTATTTAAATTTAATCAAGAAGAAATAAAAAGTGGACAATTTTAAATAAATGATTTAATTTAAAATTAGAAAAATCCAAAGTGGATAATAATTAAACAGATCAAAGTGATTTATTTAATTATAAGAGGACATGAGAAATTAATGATGTATTTAAATAAATAAATAAAGTTTATTTATTTAAATAATAGGAAGAAATAGTGGACAAGCAATAATTACATAAATTAAGGAATTTATTTAATTATGGAGGGACATAAGAAATTAGCGACGTATTTAAATAAAATAAATATAATTTATTTATTTAAATAGTCAATAGGAATAAAAGAGGTGAATTAGTTAAATAATTGAGAATTATTTAATTAATGGTTGAAGTTGGACCGTAGGACATAATTAAATAAAGATGTTTGACATAGAAGAATGTGGTTTGCAGGTCTAGGCCATTTTTATGTGTCTACATTTTGCCCCTCTTTGTCATAATGCAGTTTATCGCATTGTGACAAAGAAAAAAAAGTCAAAAATATGCCCTAGTGCAAATATGATGAGGAAGAATGACGAGGAGGTAATAGTATGCCCCCTTGAGAGGACGGTCGGGTTTAGAGAACATGAGTGGGCTCTCAAAATGGACAAGGAGATGAGAAGATAAAGGAACAAAGATAAGGATGATGAAGATGCGGACCAGAGGAAATGTTAGAGGGGAAGAGAAGAAGGGTGGGAAGGGAAAGTAACCTTCAATATTTGTCAAAGTATTAATAGGTGTTGCTCGAATCATCATTGGGCGAAAAATGATACAAATGGACAACAAACACCAGGTTATGACATAGACCAAGGTGTGCAAAGTCATCCACTTGCAAAATAGACAATCGCAGACAAGGAATGTCCTACCTCATACTAAGGGCCAAGTGGCCCCAGTATTTTTGTCAAGACAATCCATATACAATAGTCAAAGAAAACGAAATAGGTCATGAGACATCATCGCACCTCTAAATCCTTCATGGGACATCCTCGAGGTAGCTAGTAACATACCAAGAGACAAAGCAATAAAAAGATAAGACAAAATATACCAAAAAAATTAACAACCATTTAATTGTGTTTACCAATGTTTGTTTGTCAAAGATTGATTGCATGATAGTTTGACATTTTGACAATTTGGACGGTTTTGATGGGTTGCCAAGTCGATGGTGTTGATGGTTGAACGGTGCTTATCGTTAGGAAGGAAACATCCTGAGAAGGCATATGAAATTTTGATGAGGTGCAAGTCCAAGAAGGACACATCTTGGAGGGGACCAAAGAGTGATGAGATTGACGTTGCTTTGACAATTTGATCAATTTTGACTGTATGACTGATTGGACTTTGTTGTCTAATTTTAACTTAATGATCGGTTGGACTATGTTGTCTATTGTCTTGTGCCTGAGTTTGACTGTGTCTGACTTATTTGACGTGATGAGTGTTGACTCTGTTTGACGAGATTGTCATTGTTTGACTTATTTGATTGATGTGACAAATGACAAAGGGAGAATCATGATTTTTTTGGATTTGGACATGTTTTGATTTTTTTGGATTTTGACATGTTTTGATTTTTTTTTGGATTTTTATGAATTTTTGAAGTTGTATGAGGATCGTGAAAAATGCATGTGAATGATGCCTACAAGCAAGCGAGCACGCATGCACAAGAATCTCAGGACAACCATGATCTTGCCCCTAGTCAAGTTGAATACCAATTGACATGTGATGATGATGATGATGAAATTGTTTGACGTGGGAAGGACACATCCCGAAATAATGTGAAGATGATGATTATGTGACTAAAGGATCAAGGTTAGTAATAGGGCTAGGAACAAAGCCAAGGAATGTTTTGGATGATGTGCTAGGTTGCATAGCAAGATTGTATGGTTTAGACTCATTGCATTTGGGATGACTTTGTTAGGACTATATGGGATGATAAAGGATATTTAGACCATTAACAAGGGAAACCGAGATAGGTGATAGGTAAAAAAGGAAGATGGATGGCGATGGGTGACATGAGACTGGAGGAATTATCATGTGATCTTCAAAGGCTATGTCGCATTGGGATAATGAGGCTATGAAAGTAATGACATGATATTTCTTGAATAGGGTATGGTCAAAAGGATAAATATGTCAAAAGTTTTCCCAAAGCATGATTTATGTTTGTACCTCAGTTGCTGTCAAGATCAATGGATGGAAATACCAAGGCTTAGATGGATAGATGGAAATATCCTAAGTAAATGTCATGGGAAAGGTACGAGAGATGAGACGACTTGCCCCCAAGTGCAGAGGTCCACATAGATAATTTATTTTACACATGATGCCTGTTTTCCAGGTTTTCATCATGGTACTTATCCAAAGCACCATAAGAATGGTTTTCACTATTGGATGAAACTTTTCTCTTTACTATTTTCTTGATTTTTTGATTTTTTTGGTGTCACCATGATGCCTGTTTGCCAAGTTTTCATCAAGGTGATGATTTTTTTTATTTTTAAATTTTTTCTTTTTTTTTGTATTTTGGAATTTTATATGGACATGATGCCTTGGATGCTCACTGATTATGCTGAAGTTGTTGACAGTGCCGATGTAGAGACGAGTACCATGATATGCCAATAGTGAACTTTCTGAAGTAGTTGCCTTTTCAGGATCATAGCGCTTGCATACAACTGATTGATGTCATTGCGGTCCTTTTTGATACTAGAGTTTTCCTTATCAAAATACACACATCATGATAGAGTTCCATGAGAGTCCTTATGATAAAGAGTTTCTGCCAAGATGTGATAGATTTGTGACATGGTATTTTAGGACTTTAGGCTAGATGTAGGATTATGACGAATGACGGTAGACGTGGAAGGGTTGTTTGGATGTTTGGATGAATCAATTTATATTTTCCAAACTTTAGGTGTTAGGTGGTGAAGTTTGTAATTTTGATTAGGATAATGTTTGGAACCAACACTTTTATATGTCTTGCTTGATGACCATTTTGAAGGAGGTGGACATATATTATATGTGGGAGTCCTCTTGTCTTGTGGCTCCACATTTTGATTGAATTTTGAATTTGACTTTTTTTACTTTGCTTGATCCATTTTTCTTTAGGATCCATTTTAACTTCATTTTTCCACTTGTCTTGTTGTTTGATTCAGTGGCCTTTGACATTTGATTTTGAACTTTGGATTTGTAAGAATTTTGTTGGTTCCAAATGGAAGGCTTATTCATGTTGGAATGACGGTGTATGGTGTGGATGGAAAGGGTGTTGGAAACAATGTTATGACAAGGACTACACATGACACTCATGTTAATGTTTGTATCAGATAAAGTTGCCCCCAATATCAAGGATGTACCACTAACATTGTTTGATTTTATTACTGAGGAATAGCCAAGACCTTGTTGTCTGTAAGTTTCTTGAAGTTGTATTGGTTCTCGAATGCCTTGCTCGTGTATGCCTAGTCCTTTGCCTTGATACTACATGCTTTGAAAAAATTTGTTTGCGATGGGGTATTTGTCATTTTTGAAGCAAGATGCAAACCAATCTTTGTTTATGTGGACACTGTTAATTGGAACATTCTCATCTATAAGAAATCCCTCTCTGACAAAGATAGATGATCCTAGTTTATAAGATGTCGTAACTTCATTGACACGTGGGATAAATTTCTGATTAGATTCAGATGATTCTACTTGTGCTTCCAAGTCGATGCCAAAACTATCTTCATGGTCATTGTCATAGAGCCCACTGAATTTAGTTATAGCTTGATCATTTGCAAATATGTCCATAGTAGAGGACTCTTGTTCTAAAGGAAAATAATCTATGTGTCCCATGGACGCAAGTGTCTCATTTTGGAAAGTGTCGATATTCGGAGCTTGGATAGGGTCATCTTCAAGTGTTTGGTCTTGAATGGCATAAAGGTCGAGGAGTGGATCATTTTGGAATTCTTGATCAAGGATAGTGTCTTGGTCAAAGATGGGGTTGTCTTGGATGGTATGATGGGAAATGGACTGTTTGTCAATGATAGGTGTATTTTGGATACCATTATTATTTGGCGGACTTCTAGAATGGACTCAAAAATGGGGTCATGGGATGGACTACTTTGATATTGACATGAAGGTGATGTTATGATGTCATGCCTTGGGTTTTCATCTTGACATATATCCTCAAACTTAGGTAATGGAATGTGGCTTTGGAGAAGGATAGAATTTTCATGACTAGATGGGGTGACTTGGAAAGGATTAGTGGATGTAGGAATAGGAGAAGATGTGGGGACTTGGAAGGGATTAATGGATAGTTGAATTAGATAGGACATGGATGCTTGTAGGGTGTTAATGGATGGTTGATTTGAATTAGACATGGAGACTTGGAGGGGCTTGGAAAGTGTTGGTGGATGAAGGACTAGGATAGGATGTGGAGACTTGGGAAGGACTAGTGGATGGTTGATTTCCCTTGTCAAGGTTAGGATAAGGACAATAGGTGGATGTTTGTTGTGGAATAATGGCAGGATTTGTGTTAAGGGACTCTTGATAGTGAGGATAAATGGTTGAATGACTAGGATTTATGGATTGTTGATAGGAAGGGCCTTGGTATTTGGATTGGAGGTATTGTCTTTGAAGTCTAAGGCTTGTTGATATTGTCTATTACGGAGTAACTAGTATTCAACTTGACTAGAAATAAAATAAAGGTCAATGGAAGACATGATGGTGAAGTCGACTTTAAGTCTAAGCCTATTGCAGTTTTATAAAAGGAAATTGCATCGTAGAAATGCATATTCATCGTTATATGCAGCAATTGTGTTGGAAAATGGCACATGTGTTGCAACAAGTTGACAATGTTTGGTCTCAGGTTTTTGACAGTGACAAAGGTTTTCAGTTGATAGGCAATTGTGTCACTTCAAGGGTCGAATGCATTGCAAGGTTTCAAATGCGTCTCAATTTTAGCAGATGTGTCATATTACACAATAGATGTGTTTCAATAAAGAAATTATGCTTCTCAGGAAATGAAATGTGTTGTGATATAGTCAAATGCGACGTTTTAGATAGCATATGCGGCTTAACAAAGCAATTACATTGCAGAAGGAAACAAATGTGATCCAATATGTCAAATGCGGTGCAAGTTTAGCAAATGCATTGCAAAGTCTGGTTTCTTGGCAATTTGTGTAGATCTTGAAGTTGCTTTCAGTTTGAAGGTGTTTTTCTAGATCTAAAAAGGTGTTTATTTGTTCATTTGTTGCAAAAAACACTTGGCAAACATATTGTCTTTGAAATTTGTGAAAACAAGCACATAGAAGACAAGCATAATCCTATGGTTGGAAAAGACTATATTCTCTGGATTCCACGTAGATTTTACTCCAATCACACTTATTCTTAGCAAGTGACTTAGAAGCTTGGCCACGCTGGCTCCCCCAACATGAAACTCACTTCTCGGGTCAACCAAGCTTCAAGCTCTCATGACTCTCCCATGAAAATATTTTCACCTCTGCTAAGAACTATGAGAATGTGGATGCCTTGGCAACAACCGTTGCTGCACTAAAGAATAGATAAAGGTTTTTAGCTTACTATAACGAGGGTTCTAGTATGGGCATTCCATTCATGGGGGATCATCCATGCAGCAAGAGACCATTGTTTCTCTTCTTGTTGGAACAATCCTCGTGATACTTGAACTTTCCTCAAGTACCCACACTTATATACCGGTTGGAAGTCGCTTGGCTTTAGCATGTTTCTGGTTGGGTCGTTCCTTGGGGTGATTACTTTTTCCCACCAGGTAGGCTCTCTAAGGATAAAACAGTAGCAAGTAAGCACATTCGTAGCTCGATCAATCTTTATTTGCGTAAACAAAGAGAGAGCACACATGATATACTTAACTCACACTAGCAAGATTTATTCATTTTTAAACCCAAAATGAAATGTGAGGGGTGATAAAGTAACAATCTCTTAGTGTTTTTATTTCTCAAGATCGCACAAAGCACAAGAGAATTGCATACACTGAAGATAATATCACTATACCACAAGACACACAAGACACTTGTTCATTTTAAACCTAGCTTAGTGTGAGACAAACAGTGTTTATTTTAAGCCAATGAGTTGTAATGCATGATTATGTTCTTTTTAATCCCATGAATGTGCATGCATGTTCATTTTAACCCATGAAATGTAAATGCAAAGTTGTAGAGTTTTTTGTTTGATTAGGTTTGTGAAATAAAAAAACACAAACAAAGAAGGGTTAGACTCCTTTTCCAACTTGCCACATGCTGTAACAAACAGATTAGTAACCAAAAACCCCTAACCTACAAAGCAAAAAATGAAATCTTGAAAAATATAGCAAAATCTGAAAGAAAATTTACTAGGCTAATGCGTCACAACAAAGTAGATGCATCTCGGGATCAAAAGTTGGAAGTGTAATATGCAGATGTGTTGCTATGCAAAGAAAATGCATCTTGAAAATCAAATGCGTCACTCGGGTATGTGAATGTGGCTCAACAGATTAGTTATGTCATTTGGCTCAACAAATGTGGCTTGAAAGAGCAGATGCGTCAAATCTGAAAGCTATTATGTCGTGACAGAGAATTTGCATCTCAAAAAGATGCGATTGCATCGTTCCGTACCTGTACCTACAAAAATGCTGAAACAAATCCGTACAAAAACTACAAAAAATGATTGTCGAGTTCACCAATGTAAAACTAAGGGTAAAATTTGAGGTTAGCAGATTAGAGAATAATAAACCAAACCCAAAGTAAATAATGAAGCACATAGGAGAAAAACATGAAAACAAAAGGAAAGAGTTTACCAAAAGTCTTCAACCTCCATTACACCTTCTTTATTTGCTGCAATATGTAGTTTTCCCTTAGATTTTGTGTGAGCAACAATGACTATGCCAAGACCAAAACAGATGTTGGAGGATTTGAATCAAAATGCTAAACTATGCAACTATGCAACTAGTAAGCAAAGACTAAAGTATGCCAAAATGCCAAGATGTCAAGATGTCAAGAGATTAAGAGATGGTAAAATGAGAGAAAAATTGTCTTTTTATAGAAAATGCAATTTTGGATGAAAGGCCAAGATTAAAGATTGACATATGCCCTAGAATCAATGGACAAGATTCAATATGACAACCCACAAATAGGGTTAGGGCAACATTAGGGTGAAATTTGAAATGAAGGGTTGATATATGATTTTAGAAAAATCAAATCAAAGGTGGAGAATGCATGTGATAAGAAGATATGACCTAGAAAAAGAGGAAAGTGAGAAATTAAAATAGAAATTTAAAATTAATTCCCACAAGAGGTTGAGTTGTCCTTTTAAATTGAAATCAATTTATTTCAAAAGTGGTGGGACTATGTGATAGTAAATAATAATTTAATATTATTTACTTGGAAGAAATTAGAAAGTGGACAATTTTAAATAAATGATTTTATTTAAAATTAGAAAAAAAGTTGTAAATAATGATTTTAAATTATTCACTTGGTGAGAAAATAGAAAGTGGGTAATTTTAAATAAATGATTTTATTTAAAATTAGAAAGAGTTGGAGAGGATAATAATTAAATAAATTATAGAAATTTATTTAATTCTGAGAGGACATTTAGAAGTTAATAACATATTTAAATAAATAAAGTCTATTTATTTAAATAATCAAGAAGAAATAAAAAGTGGACAATTTTAAATAAATGATTTTATTTAAAATTAGAAAAATCCAAAGTGGATAATAATTAAACAAATCAAAGAAATTTATTTAATTATAAGAGGACATGAGAAATTAATGACGTATTTAAATAAATAAATAAAATTTATTTATTTAAATAATGGAAGAAATAGTGGACAAGTAATAATTACATAAATTAAGGAATTTATTTAATTATGGAGGGACATAGAAAATTAGTGATGTATTTAAATAAAATAAATATAATTTATTTATTTAAATAGTCAAGGGGAATAAAAGAAGTGAATTAATTAAATAATTGAGAATTATTTAATTAATGGTTGAATTTGGACCATAGGACATAATTAAATAAAGATGTTCGACATAGAAGAATGTGGTTTGCGGGTCTAGGCCATTTTTATGTGTCTAAAGCAGGTGGATACGCCTTTATAGGATTTCTAGGCTTGTCTATCTAGAGGTGGATATGCCTCTGAAGGTGGGTATACAAAAGTCAGAGTGGAGATGTCTCTGTGTGTCAGCTGAGACCCCTCTATGGAAGATTAATATTCCTATGTAGCATAGTCACCTCTATAGCTAAAAATATGTACCTGTAAAACTTTAAACAATAAGAAACAAATCAAGGGACCTGTGATGTGGGTCCCACCGGGGGTGCCAAAAATGTGTGCAAGTGTTTCTAATCTACTAAAATGCAATTAATTCAACAAGAATCATGCAAAAATTAAAAACAAAGTAACACTCAAATTGGGATAAAAGGATGAAACTCAACTCAAAATGAAAACACAATGAAAGATATTACTTTGTTGATTTTGATTTTTTCGTTTGGCCCTTTTGTTGGGTTTATTTGTGTGCTCTATCATGATTCTGACAACATAACACCTTAACAATGCATTATTTTGATCCTTGGATGAGTGCAAATATAAATTCTTGATGGTTTTTTAGTGCAAAATGAATAGGGAAATGGGTGAGTTCTTGAATGGCTTGAGAGCTTGAATGTGAGAGTGAATGTGTTAGAATGAATATGGCTAATTTTTTAGGGTATGTTGATGGTTTTTTTAGCATTGTAATAACTCAGACAGAGTACAAGTATCCTATCTCTCTTGAAAGGAAAATCTCTATCATCAAGCCTCAAGAAAGAACCCTAAGTCTCTAATGCCAGGTCTTGACAATGCAACAAACAACTCAGTGATAATGTGAAAATGTTGGTAATCACAAGGGGCCTTACAAATCAAATGTTGGAAGCTTCAAATACATCAAATATAGAAATTATGGTGATGCTTTATGAATCTTGCTCTAACAATATCTCAAAGAAATAGAAAAAGGCCTAGGGTTTGAGAGGGATATCAAATATAAACTTAAGATCAATTATGCAAATAATAGAGTGTTCAAGATGGACCAATCCTCCAAAAGCAATCATTGCTTAGCCAAAATAAGATCTATAGTATCACAAATATGGTGCAATCTCCAAAGGAACTAAGATTTTTAGATTGTAAATATTCAAACATTCACAATATAACTTAAGTGCAAAATAGAGTAGGCCCAGGCTAACTTTACATAGTAAAGCACAATCAATAGATCACCAAAAGTATGGACACAATATTCCTCAACACCTCAAACACTTTATCATAAACACAAATGAACTTCAACTAGTTCTAAAATTTACCATAAAACCACTTACTCAAAAGAAATGAAACATACGAACCATGCATAGATGAAATAACACTAAGAAGAACACCAAAAGATAACGTCTTCACTTGTTTTCACTTTACCAAAAATTCACAACAATTTGAGTATCTCAAGTCTAGCAGCATCAACTACTAGTGACTATCCACCATTCCCCTTACAAATGAGGAAGAGGCCTCTATTTATAGAGTTTTCAAGACATGTATGAATAAGAGGAAAAATCAAATTAGGTTTTATGAGGTCAGCCACATAGGTTGGCCTTATCATTTTTAAAACTTCCTAATTTAATCTTACAATAAAATAGACAAGTCGACCCCAAAAAGGAAACTTTACAATAAAACAAAGTCTCGACCCAAAAATCTAGGCATGGTCGACTTGTATCTTTGGTGAACTTGATGCAAAAAGAACACTAGGTTGGGTCATCTTCCTTGTCCTTATCTTCTCCATTTTTAGAAATTTCTTTAACTTTAGAAAGTACAACATCCAGTTTGTCTTGTGCTGGGATTGGTATCAATTTAATTATTGTTTTAATTGTATTTATTTCTTCTCCATAGTTAGTCAAAGCTTTTTCCCAGTCGCCATGAACTCCCTGATATCTATCCAGATTAGAAATATAAAATGAAACATCCTCAAGCTGATCTTTCATCACTAGTCCATTATTACTTGGAGCATAAACCTCGTGCCACCACTTCTGCAATTGGCCCACATTCAGATTTTTCTTTGTAAAATTCTTTCTTTCAGTGAGAATTTCTAGGAATGCATTACAACTATCTGATATTTCTTTCACTTTATTCCGAGCCTTGGATATTTTCTTAAGTTCCTTCATCTTAAGCTCATTTCTTAAATTAAAGGCCTCTATCCACTCTATAGCCTTTCTTGTAGTATCAACTGTAAGGACACCTTCTTTTATCAACACTTCAACAAGAACCTCAAACACCTTCTTCAAATCAGCAATGATGGTATCATATGGTGTTTGATATTCAATGATAAGTTGAACTATGTCATCAAGTAGAGATGATACTCTTTCATACATATGCAATACGTTTTCAATCATTACATCTCTTTGACCTACACTAGTTAACCATTCTTGGGTGACCTGTAGAGAAGATCTCATCTTTTCAATTTCTGAGACTGCATCCTTGGATAATAACCCTTCTGAAAATGAGGCCCACTCACTAGTTTGT
This sequence comes from Sequoiadendron giganteum, assembly GCA_007115665.2. Classification (NCBI taxonomy): domain Eukaryota; kingdom Viridiplantae; phylum Streptophyta; class Pinopsida; order Cupressales; family Cupressaceae; genus Sequoiadendron; species Sequoiadendron giganteum. The sequence continues at coordinate 498,356,088 of CM021103.1, forward strand.
TCCTACAAGGGTTTGACCAAGTGTTGAACATATCTTTGCACATCCCTCAATTTTTGTTGCAACCTCTCCTTTGCTTGGGTTTCATTGTCCAACTTTTTCAAAATTGTTTGTACTGACTCCTGAAGATCTTCCTTTTCCTGCTCCTTTGTAGTTGGACCCAAATTAATGGTTTCAACCTTGTAATTTGAATAACTTACCTCATCCTTGTACTTGTCACTTGTAGGAGTGGCAATATGGATAACTCTATTATTAGCCTCATCCCTTGTAAACTTGGAGACTTTTCTATCTCTTTTCCTCTCTTTCAGTTGACCCCAACTTTCCAAAAACTTATCCCAATTAGGGGTCTTCTCTTCTACAATGATAGGTTTTTGTTTCAACCTCTTGTCTATCCAATACAGAGCAACCAATTGCTCTATTTTTGTATCACCCTTGGGGGTATCTTGTTCTTATTGTGCCTTAGAGGGATTATCCTCAACATTTTTTGCATCCTTGTCACCTTCATATTGATTATGTTGTTCTTCATCTTTATTCCCAACATCAGAAACATGTACAAAGTCCTTTCAGGGGAGTGAGAAGGCATCTCTTATGTTACCTTTGATTCCACATTCCTGCCCTGAGCTTCAAAAAATGTCTGATCCAATTGTTTTCCAAAATTATTTAATTCTCCACTCTTTGGAGTAGGTACATCTTCATCCTCTTCCTCTTCTTGTTGTCCTTGTTCATTGGGAGCATTATCCTCTTCATTCATAGCCTATTCATCATCCTAAACATCATGAATTGGTGGTAATGGATGAGAATTAGTTCATGTAGTTGTTCTCTATGTTTCCTTAAGAGCATCATCAATAGGTGCCTCTTCAATATTATTTTCATGCTTGTTCATTACATCCTCCACATCCTCTACAGGAAAATTTTTATGCTTCAAGGAATTTCTCCTTACATATACTTGTGGCTTCTCCCAGAACTCTCAACATCTACCAATTTATCTTGAGTGGTTCCCCCTTTAAAGATCTTTGCCTTCTTTCACTTGGCCATTTTTTGGCCCTCAGTAATGATTCTCCTCTTGTTAGAAGGTTGAACTTATTCAGTACCTTTTTCAACTTTTTGTTTTGAAGGCCTTCTTGTGTTTGCCATGGGTTGTCTTTCAGGCTCTTTGATTTTATCTTGGCTTCCGATCCTTCTTTTAATAACAACATGATTCATTGTGTCTTCCCCTTCATGAGGTTCAACAGTGTCATCTTGAGTGTTCTCTATTTCATCCTCTGAATGGAACTCTAAATCACCCAACATATCATAAGTGAATTTAGTACATGTTGCCTCCAACTCTAGAATATTATGCTTAACCCATAATTTGGAATATCTCATTATGGGATCATTTAGTTGATTCAAATCAACTATCTCATCTTCTAACCAATTAACTAAAGGGATTGGTATATTTTTAAATTGCTCATTAATATGGTATTGAACAGTGCCTTCTTCATCATCCACTTAATCTGGAACATTAGCCTGATCTGGAACTTTAGCTATCCTGTGCAACCTGATCATCCTCAAAGATAGCCTAGAGAAATTTCATTTAATAACTTTAAACTCATCCAATTAGTTAGCCCAATAGTATTCAATATGATTCTTGTGCCTATACCCACTGTTGGCAGCCTTTTGAGCTACACCATATGGGTCAAAATTACTTCTATTTGTGTGAGAATACAAATGAAAATGAACCATCTCAATTTCAGATTAGTGGGCACCTTGAATGGAAGGGAAAGCTTATATACCACCAATCCTCAATGGGAACTCTCCACCAAGCATAGTTTTATGCATGTCTTTTAGGATAGTGTCAAAAGCTACCAACTACCTAGTCAATTCCAATAAAATGAGCTTATTAGTTGGATACCTTGGAAATATCATAGGCACTACTAGAGATCTATGTTTCCTTATGTATGAAAACTTAGGAAATTGAATGAACCAATGGCCATATTTTCCAATTAGCTCCATGGCCTCTACTAAAATCCTGATATGAAGGGAATCCTGCAATATTCTTGTGATGTACATAAGGAAAGCATCATTTACCCTTCTATAATTGGAGGTATTGAATTGAAGCTGAGGGTAAACATCACAAATTCTATCCTTGCCCAAAAATCCTTTACAACTTAGGCCCTTGTACTTATTTGTAGCAAGCAAGTACACAAGATATAAAGTCATTGTGAACTGTTGGGTGTCTTACACATTTCTTAGCTACATGTCCAAATTTTCACTTATTATACCTGCCCAGTGATAGTAAACTCCTTTGATAATTTGAGAAATCACATAAAACATCCAATATTTGAAGATGAAAGCTTCTTCCAATCCCATTACTCTTCCTAGAAGAGTAATCATATCATTATACTCCAGTTTGAATTCACTCCTATGTAACTGCTTGGGAAAATTGGAATAATGTGACTTTAGTTTTGCAATCCAAGAACCATTCATGATTTCCAAAGTCTTAGATGAATCCTTCTCATAAAATTCCCTTGCCTCCTTTATTCTTATTTTCACCAATTTATGATGTGAGCTAATGTTAAAGGTCCCAACTATGAATTTCTCGATCAAGTTTACCATTATCCTTCCCTATGGGAAAATAATCACCCTCTTGCATGGATCATAGTGCTTAGTACATTCCATAACCAATTCTAGACATTCCACTAAAGGTGGAAACTCCGCCGCTTGGGCTAACCTTATGTGTGTAATGATCTCAACAAGACTGGTAGGTGAATTTCCAAACATCCTTTGCTTGAAGTCATCATAGTCCACATGGCCCATATTGGTGTCACTCACTTTTCCCCATGTTGAAGTGGTCCTAGATTTAGGATTAGCACCTTTAAAATCGTACTTCATTTTCTCTACTCTGGTGTGGGGCTCCCCTACAACAAGTTCAATTATCTTCATCTTGGACCCCTTCCCTTGGCTGGATTCTGCCTGCATCTATTAGGAAAAGACCATAATTACCACAATTCCAAGCATGATCAAGTATTAAAGTCCAATCACATCATTAGAATAATCATAAAGCACATATGTGAAACCAAATTGATCTCATATCATCATGAATTTATTTAAAATCCACTTGCAAACCCTTGAAACATCATAGAAAACAACTTCGGGTTTTTCACCCTTTCAAGGATTTGGGTCATAGAAGGATTTTTGGGAATCCATCATAAGGTGGATTCTATGAAAGTGTGGACACTCAAAAAATACATGGCACAATGGATTTTCTAAAATAAGAGAGTTTACTTAGAATTGAGTCAAATTTCAACCTTAACATCATAGAACATCATTCCCTTTATTTCTATGATTGAATTCGAGCATTCATTTCTCTTGTGAATACTTCAGAGATTTTTGGCTACCATAAATTCAGAGAATCCAGGACCTTGCAGAATTTCTAAAGGTTTGATCAATTAGAGAATCTATGCCCACGTGGATTCCATGAAGGGCACGCTCTTCGATTTTTTCCATCAAAGAAGGATTTCACGAGGTTTTCAATTTATGGTTTATTTCTTCATCCCATGAATTTAACTAAGTCTCAACTCATAATTTTGATTTGATTTAAAGACTTCTTGCTCATAAGCCTGGATTCAATCATGCATATTGCAATATTCAAAATCAAGTCCTTTATAAAAAAATTCAACATGATCAATAAATTTTCCCCAAACCCACACTAGGGATCAAACAAATGCAACTATGGTTTATGAATAACTTCCTCAATCATACACTGTAGGTTGATTATCCATTCGTCATAAACATGCATTGGCATCAGCAATCAAGATGCATCAGATCGAAGCCCTAGCTATGTGAGAAACTTGGTGTCCCTAATTTTTTCTTAAGAGAAAACAATGATGCCCTAACTAGTTCAAGTTCGAATTAAACAATACAAGCCACATAACACATTCAAGCATTAATTATCCACAATTGATCATCAAATGTAATCAAATGCAAATAGAGAAACAAACTCAAACAACAACTATCAAATCAAATGGCAATTGGAAATAGAATGAAAAATTATGACACATGCCATTGAATCACGAAAGAAATCACGAGCTTCACTGAAATCACTGGGGGCTACACAAAACCAAACCTTTTAAGCCCAAAAAAGTGAAAGTGACAGTGTAGATCCTACTTGAAAACCCTAGGCTTAAGATTCGATAATGTAGCTGGAACAATCTTCAATTTCACACTCACCCACGCACAAGAATGCACCTATAGCTCCTCCACAAATGCACAACCTTAAAATGACTTGTGGAAAACTTGATCAAAGCATATAAATTGTAATACCCCTCCATTTTTCTTTTTGGACTAGACAGTGTGTCCTTTCTTTGTTTTGTTTTTTTTTTCTGGATACTCAGATACTTGGATATACTTTATCATGTGTGTGTTATTTGATCGCTATTTATAGAGTGACAAACTATTTGTGTGATGTGATGTATCTTATCTGATGCTTTATTTGACATGCTTTAATTAGTGTAATGATGTTAGTTGTTATAACATGTTTATTGTACATGAGATATTTGATTATGATGGAAATGTCAGTTTAGGATGAGTGTATTGGTGAAGGGGATTGGATCGTATCACTCGCTTGTGAGCGCCCTACGATTCTATGATTTCTTTTTCACGGTGTGTATTTTATGTTGTTTATATACATGTACTTTGATATCTTGTTTATAGGTTTGCAGGTACATGACATCGACTCCACTTGGTTTCACAGGTTTGAGTGTCAACCCAAGGATATGTTGATTGGGAGATAGTAACTAGGTAACATATGTCAATTCTACACGCTAGCCACAGTGTGTCATCGGTCTTTGTTCAGTGTGTCTTCGTTTGCCTTGTTTATTGCTATTTAATTTTGAAAGGTTTATTTTATAGAAATAACTGTTAAATTATGCATTAAATAATGTTGATATTTATTTAATTAATTTTTAGATAATATGATGGAAGCTTTCAATTTAATTTAATTAATTAAATTTAACTTATTTAGTAAATTAAATTTAATCCTTGTGGTTAAATTTATTTATTAAGTAATTAAATTAATTAATCAAATTATTTATTAACAAAGTTGTTTAATGGAATTAAATTTAATTTGGAAATTAAATTATGTTATGAGTTTATTAAAAATTACTTTGAGGAAAACAAATATGGGTTGTTAAAAGATATTTGTTAATTGCCAACATGTGATAGTTAATTAATTGAGGGTTGTTAAAAAAATTAATTCTCGAAGGGAATCTTGGCTTTGGGTGAGGAAGCGGAAAGCTTCTTCACGGAAAAGGTTAGGATATTTTTGGGATATTGAAAATGGGAGAAGCGAAGATTTTGCTTGCTGTTAAAAATTGAAAAGGATTTTGAATTGTAAGGAAATTGGGAACAATTTGTATTCTTAGATTTGTTTGGGATAGATTGTTGTGGAGTTGGATTCAATACTATGCTCGGGAAAATGGGATTGCTCGGAAGAAGCTTTGGAAGAGGCTCGACATCTAAACTTCAATTACTCCAGAAGCTTTGTTGAAACAGGTTCCATTCTTATGTTATTGTTTTGGTTTAAATTTTTAAATGGAATTGTAGTATTGTAAAAAAAAAGATTGTTGTGCTAGATCTGTAGAAAAAGTCTTATTTGGTTTAAGAAAAGAAAAATTTAAGGCTTCCGTGAAGAAACCTAGAGCCTATGTGGGAATTTTTTTTGTTACAGTGAAACCAGAGAGTAATATTTGAGAATCTTTGAGGAATTATTAGATTTAAATAGTGAAATAAAACCCAGAGGAAAACAATATAAGATTTAGGAATTTCTTTTGTTTAAAGATCTATGTTGAAAGTTGTTAAAACCTCTGCAGGGAAATTGATTTTTAATAATAGAAAATTCCAGAGGAAACAATAGAGATTTTAGAAATCTTCTTATTTATTTGGGAGTTTTCAGGAAATTTGTATAATTTTGCCTGCAGATGGTGTTTTTGGGAAAATTTCTCCAATTATACTATTATGTTGAAATTCCTTTATATATATATATTATATATATACATATATATGTATATATATCTTGTTGCATATATATATATATTTTTTATTACCTATGAATTATTTAAATATTGATATTGGCTGAATATTTAATTCATCGTTCGTATGGCGGAATGAATTCAAAGAATGAATCGCAAGCTTGTTTTTTAATTTTTTTTGGGAGTTTATTTTAAATAAACTGTGGGGGCCTTGGGAGGCACTGCCTCCACTGCTGCCCCCATAAGGGGACAACTATGGAGGAAGGGTCTCCACAGGCCTCCCTTACAGCTACGCCCCTTGGGTTGTGGGGATGGGTTGGATGTGTGTACACAACGCCCCTCTCCATAGGCTTTTAAAGTATGAAATTTCATTTCATTAAAACAACGAACTTGATGAAGCCGCTCACCCTCCAAAGAAACCCAGATTTCAATGTTTTAAGTTTGTTTAATATTAAATATTAAATATATAATATAATATATATTATATTTAATATATATATGTATATGTATATATATACTTGGAAATTATTATTAAAAGTTTTTATTTTGATTAAATTAATATATTTATTTTATAATATATTATTATATATTTAATGTATATATAATGGATTATATATATAATTAAATATATAAATATATATGAAGTGTATATATTGCATGTGAATATACTTTTAATGTATATTTAATGTTTTATTTTATATATATTTTTGCATGCAATTTAGTACAAATGGAGAATTAAAAGGGAATGATTTTTATGCATGGTTTAATTTATTAGAGAAATGGGCATTTTAAGTAAATAGAGGAAATTATTATTGCTTTTAAAAGTAATTGAGGATTTGAGTTTAAATAAAATTATTATTTTTCCTCTCTCTAAATATGAAGGGATTTTTATTTAATTAGTGAAATTGGATAAATTATTGTAATGTTTTCTACTGAATGAGAATGGATTTAGTAAATCCAACATTAGATTTATTTATCATGTTGATTGCCCATTGCAATTATTTCTTCTAGTGGCGTGTTGGGAAATGGGTTAAGTGAGTCATTTAATTCGGAAGTCTTACAGAGGTTCTTATATGATGGGGTTGTCAATTTGTGATGTCAACCGTTTGTATTTCCCTTGGGTAGTGCATGGAGTCGTGTCAGTGATTTACTTGATTTCCATGAACGGGGGATTTGTGCCTCCTTGGATTAGAAGTGGATTATGTAATTTATGTCTCCTTGTAAGGAGTGGCTTTGTTATATTTTTTGCCTCCTTGAGTTGGAGTGGTTGTTTTATTTAGTTTGTATGCACTATGGTACCCTTAGTGATGGTTTTGTTTGGTATGTTGTCAAGTAGAAGAGTGGCTTCCATCAGGCGTCAAAGCCTATAAGAGGTAAAATGGATAACCTTCAAAGGTAGTTTAATCAAGTGATAACTTACATAATGTACTTAGGAGATTAGGTAGTATTTCACACTAATCAAGATAATTTCTAGCCTCACTCATAGACGCAAGTGCTCGTTTAGGCTTGGGATGAGTGGGAAGGCCTAGAATGGCAAGGTCATCTATCTTATCCTCATGAGAGGTATTTGATTTTGCATGAATGAGTATGGGGCCGGGGATCAGTTGAGGCCACCAGGATATACCATAATGGAGGTCAGAGCCTATGAAGATTCCCATTGGATATCCCATATCGATCTGTGTGATGACACTCTGTCTACGACAATGATTGGTACATGGTTTTATGTGTATGGTTCTCTTAACATACTTGATTTGTTTTATATCTGGAAGCAATGTGATCCATGTCAATGTTGTAACATTGTACTTGTGGTTGTATAATTCATGTGATTGATTATGTCAGTATGAGTCAGCTTGTGATTAGAGGTTGTAGGATTTTCCATGTTATCTTGTTACTATCTCCTAGCATGGGGGGTGGGCCTTCGGGTACCACTTGGTTGGGAGGAACATGCACCATACACTATTGGGTCCCCCTTTGATCTTCAGTTCATGATGACGAGGTATCTAGTTGGAGAGCTCATGGTTCCTAGTGTTCAATTCATGCTATGTTGTTATTTCAATTGGAACATATAATTTAATACCCCTCATTTGTATTCAAGGTGGTTATTTGTATATTGTATTACATTTGTATAATTTACCTCATTCAGGGAATGAGAGATGTAACCTTATGATAAAGTTAATGTAAATGGAATTTTATTATCTCTTTATGTTGTGGTGGAATTTATTATGTATGGAATGTATTACTTGATTCATTATGTAAACAAATGTTATTGATGTTATGTGATGTATGTATGGGTTTTTAGTAATCCCAATCTCATAGCCTTAGAGGTTGTTGTTAATTAGTAAGTGAACATGTATGCTATTACACTTTAAAAAAAATAAAATTGTAAGGTTAAGTAGTGAATTGCAACTTCCTCTAGGGTTACGTGGCGGGGAATTACATAAACAGAGTCCAAAGAGAGCATTAATGAATGTGTACCTTTCCTGTCATAGACATAAATGAAATGACAAGACCCATGAAAAGTTTAGAAAAATGACATGGAGACAGATTTGGGGAATCCGCGGGGGTCTGGATTTTTTGAAAGGCAAGACGCTCGGGCAATCCATCAGAAGGAGAATTCTGCGAAGTCCAAGCAGCTTAGGTAATCCGCTTAGGGGCAGATTTAGCAAAATCCAATCCTTCAGGAAAATCTACCAGAGGAGGATTTTTCCAAAACTTATCTTGACTCATGCAATTTGATGACTAAGTAATATTTTCATGAAATACTCAAGTCCTAGGCATCATCTAAAGTTGGAATGTTGCAAATTGAGACACCTAAAGTGTAGATAAAGCCTTTATTCAATCAAATGAAGTGAACCTAGAATACAAAGGAACCTATCCCCTAAAGGGGAAGAGGTTAGACCAAAAGCAAAACTAGAAAACAAAGCAAGCAAGAGAGGGTCCCTACCTCTGGTGGGGCGTGTATGCAAAAAGTGCACAATGCAATAGTCATTAGGAGAGGGAAAAGATGGAGGGATAGGATTAAAAATAGAAAATGAGATCAATGGTCGAGATTCCTTAAGGCATCTCAGCATGTGAGGATGACATGTGTCATCCTATGGAAATGGGAAAGGGTTACATGGAGATGAGATGGAAATGAGGTGGAGGTACTTTCAAGTACCTTGGGAAGGGGAATAGGTATGAGTTGTCTCATCCTCCCCCAAATCATGGGAGGATGTGACAAAAGAGGAATTAAAAATTTATCTTATAATCCATCTAGGGATGAGAAAAGGAATTAAAAATTCCTTGGGGAAGGGGGTAAGGAATTAAAAATTCCTCTTGATCTTTCTAGAGTCTTTAAGAGGATAAATAGGAATTCAAAATTCGTAGGGAAAGAGAGATGAATTCTCCAAATGGAGAAATTATTAATGAGGGGGATGGCCTATGTACATGCCATAATTGGCATTAGACCTAGATTAAGGTTAACTAATCACTAATTATTATCATGCAAATGATAATGATGGGATTAGAGGCAAGTTGCAAATTGTAGAGGATGTGACACTGATCCTCATTAAGGATGTGCACATCCTAATCATGAATTAAGCCAGCCAATTAGGATTAAGGAGGAACTATGGAGGATGTGATGTTTGGAGAGAGAAAAGGGGAGTGAAATAAAAATTGATTTTAATCCATATACACAAAATGACAAGATTAAAAAAATTAGTGTATTTATTTAATCTTGATAGGAAAACTAAAAAGGTAAAGTATTTAATTAAGTAATTAAATACTTTAGGGGACATTAGGGAAATGATAAATATTAATTAAATAATAGTGATATTATTTAATTAACATGAATATGGGTGTGATATAGATGAAGTAAGGGATAGATTTGACCAAATGGAATGGTCAAATTTAGGTGTATATACCTACAAAGTGATGCCCTTAAATGGTATCACAAAACATATCCCATAAATGATAAATAATGGGATGTCATAAAAAAATCTATAGAAAACTTTGAATCCTTAGAACTACCAATTGAAGGGGTAAGTAAGCTAAGGGAACTAACACCAAAAGAAGATGAAATTATTAAAAAAATTGATAAAATATTTAAATAAATAACAAGGAGGTTAGAGGAACCATTAACCAATAATTAAAATAATTACTAGTTTGTATCGAGAGTCGCACTAGAGATTAGAATGGCCTTAGATAGGATGAAATTCAATACATATATAGAAGTGGTGACTTTGGCATGCCAAATATAAAATAAATCTTGGAGGAAGATTGAGAGGGAAAAATAAAATAAAGAATTATAATGATTAATATTGGAAGTTACAAAATTGAGACTCAAACAAGAGATTATGACAAAGCAAGAGACTACTACACAAAGACCCAACATATGGTGCACCTATTGTTCTAGATAGTTCCATCTACGAAATGAATGCTTGAAAGAAATAGGAGAAAAGAAGGAAACTGCACTAAGGGTGGATATAAAAATAATACCTAAAAAGGTAAATTCAGCCTATTGTGTACTTTGTGGAGAATGGGATGAGCATGTAATAGAGGATTTACCATCTAATCTATTTAGACTAAGAGAGGAATAAGACCAAGGAAGCTACAATGATGAAAGAGGAATGGCATATGTAAAATTATTGGTGGAAATACCACTCTATCTACAAGACCATGGATACTAGGTGCCAAAGTGGCAAAATCAAAGAAATATAAACTCCCTACAAAACCAACAAAGTCAGGGGTAGTATGATGAGAGAGACCAGCTTAGAGGATATAGAGGTTGAGATAGAAGGAGAAGGAGAAGGAAATATTCCACTTAATTTTAGTATGGGAAGAAAGTCCACTTCTCTACCAAATATTGGGTGATAAGAAACAATGTCAGTTTTGTGGAAGTACTGACATGATATTTTCAATTGTTATAAAGCACAAACATATTATAAGAATACAACATCGTATTTTAAGAGTGATAAAATACAAAACCTAAATTCCTCTAGACGATCAAGAATCTTGAGGAAAGTACCAAAAGACCTTGATCATTCAACAAGGAGATGCTAAAAAGAAAAATGGGTTGAATTTGAGACCATTGAGACTAGTAACTCAGAAGAAGAATACCAAGTTAGCTCAAAATCAAAACACAATAAGAAAAATAAAGTATCAGTGGTTACTAGGTAGGGGACTAATGAAAAATGGAAATTATTACAACCACTAAGGAGTAAACCATTGTAGATGAAGAAAAACTCCACCCAATCAAACACCATCATGATTAGAGTGTGGAAAAAACTAGGAAAATAATTACTAATGAACAACACAAAGAAGCATAACAAAAAAACTACTTCCATCCTTATAGAGATATTGAAATATTTTTGTAAATATTGGAATAGATACAAACCTTAGCCACAAAAATAAGAGCAATAGGGAAAAATGAAAAGAAGTGGAAAATTAGAAATATCATGATTACTATCGGTATCAACCATAAAAAAACAAAAAAATATAATGGACTTAGTATTTGACATAAATATGATCCCTAAAAGGATGTGATAATAGTTAGACAAACCAAAACTTGAACATACACCCTTAAATATTAGCGGATGGTATCAGTATGAAAACCTTAGGGACTTGGATACATGTAGAAGTAAGCATTATGGGGGTAAAACAAATAATAGAATTTGAGGTACCTGAATTAAGGAAATGTTTGATTCATTCAATGCACTTATTGGATTAATATATTTTGCTAACCAAAATGGGATTGTAGATTCAAGGAAGGAAGAAATATCTTTTCTAGATGAAAATAAAATAGTATGCATCCACCTAGGGAAAAATCAAGATGAATCTTATATACAAGAAATAAATGTGGAGGAATAAAATAAATGTGATAACAAAAATATGTATACAATATCAAAACTCCATACAAATGAAACCTTTGAAGAACCAAATTTAGAAGGAGAATTAAAGGTGGAGATTAGTGGTTATATAATAAATAGTGATGTTTTATGTGCATGGATGGAAGAACCAAAACTACACTCCCAAAGAATTACTGGGTTTAGAAGAATATTCATGATAAGGAGGACATCAGAGAATATTTTGCATTCTATTGTAGATAACATTAATAGGAAGTTTTTGGTAACCTAGGAGAACATCATAAGCATAGACCCAAAAGATATTGTCAAATAAGCCAAATATCACATGGAATTTCTCACATTGAACTACCTAATCATTCAGGCGTAGTGGACCTCTTATCATGCATTACACAAATAGAACAAATTTTTGATTTTGGGATCTAAGATTGATATAATCCAAAACACTCATTTACAACCCCACACATTGGTGAAAAATATATAAAGATACAATTATCATATGATATATTTAGTGTAGGAAATTGTATACATTTACAATTTCACACTATGTTTGGGTCCCTTAATTGGACTTAATTAAGCTTCTAATTTTCTAAATTATGCATTCCAAAGCCTTATTTATCCCATTTTCCGAAAGGGGAACCAACATTTTATTATATGCAATTAATATTTTAAACATCCTAGAATATGTGTCTTGGACTTATGGTCCAAGAACCATTCGCCCTTGGGCGAATGGGTCCCCTTTAAGTCCTAGGACCTAAGTTTTAATAAATTTTTGGTGGCATTTTTATGATTCAAATTTAATATGTGATTTTTGGCTTTTGGAATCTAATTTTTGGGAAATTAGATAAACACCTATAAATACATAGTCTTTTTATCATTTGAAATCTAACACATATGATCAAATATTCCTATGAGAAAATATTATTGTCAAGAGCATTCAAGAGAAGATTTATCAGTCATTTGTTGTAACATTCAAGATCCTATCATCATGTTCAAGCTTATATGTGTTCATGTCATCTTGTGAAGGCTAATATGCATTGTTGATCCTCAAAGCATTCAAGCATTTCAAGTATCCAAATCCATCAAGCAAAGCATGATCAAGTTCCTTGGAATGATGTGTTTGAATTTAGTCCTCTAAGGGAAGACATTGAAGGTTTGGTGAGTTGTAAAAAGCAAGTGTTCATTCATTATTTCTTTCTACTTTGTCATTGTTTCTTTCTATCAAGGTTTAATTACCAAACGTGGGGTTTGACCAAGGCAAACCCCCATCCAAAAAAACATTTTTTCTTATCTTTTTGTATGTGTAGATTATAGGTTGAATAAGGATTGAAGAGATCTCAAAGGAGAAATCTTACATTATTACACAAGTTTTCATCATTGTTTTCAAGCCAAAAAAACTAATTTGTTGACTTTATTTTTCATCTTTCTGATAGTGGGACTTGTGTCAAATTGAAGCCAAGATCCAACATCAGAGTTCTGTTAAAACTTATTTTGGACACCCTAACTAGGACCCATTCACCCTAGGGAAAATTTTTCCTTTAGAAGACCTCAAAATAGATTTTTGGTTCTAGGTACATGTTTCCAGATTCTTCTTAGACCTACCTACAAACTATCATTTCAATTTATTTATTTTTGAGAATTAGAATTTTACATATTAAGTTTTATTGTTCATTTAGTTTAAGTGTATCAAATCATTTAAATTCAATCCCAAATATTCCCTATTGTCCTAAGGAACTGAGATCTAGGTCTGATTGGCTCACCTTAGGGTTGAAATTCAATCTTTACACCTTGTGATCTCTTTCCTAATGAAATGCAATTTGGGAAAGGACACCTATAAAGATCCCCTATAAGGTTTTAACACAAACTCCTTTAGGGGATCCCCTTTCCATTTCATTTTTGTAAGAGAGGGGGACCAACCACTGCAAGGCCCTAGGTCATGAAAGGCCAAGAGCGGAAGGATGCCCTAACTTACCTCAGTTTAAGGGATAGTTAGGATAAGCAGGATGAGAAATAAAGGATCCTTTGATCACTCTGCAAGCCTGAGAGTTGAAATGAGACTAGGCGAGTCGATCTTTAGAGTCAACTCTATGTCTTGGATAGCTCTTTGTCCAAGGATAGAAGTACGGTTATGGGACGATAGCACAACGTGCTGGAATCTTACAGGTGCGCTGATGTTCGTACGACCAGAAAACTAGCAAGACAAGGTTTAACCTCTAAAATAAGGACTAACAGCCTGGTTCAAGAGTTTGGAGAAGGAAAGAACAAGATTAAGAAGTATGAAATATAGAGACAAACATGATAAAGAAAGTATATTATCACAAGGGCGACGAAGACAATCTCACACAACAATCCCTTCACCAGCTTGCTCTGAGATCTCTCCACCTGCACAAATAAAAGAGGGAAAATGTTGGGGGGCTGTTTAGGGGTCTACCTCAGTCACAACCCCATTTTGGTATTTCCACCTCCATGGACAACCAAGTTTGCAATGATAGAAATAATATGATAAAGAAGAGAAAACAAGCTACGTAAACAAAAGACACTACAAAATAGTACATGCTTACTCAACCAAACAATAGAGAAGATAAGAGGAGCTTACCGCCTCCATCCAAAGCACTCAAGGCTAGTGGAGGAGAAAGATGAGAGGAACTCAAGCCTCTATTGCAATGGATTTGTCCTGTGCTTTCTCTATTAGAGTGATGGAGTGATAGATTGCTGCTATGAAGTGTGAAGTGCTACTACCAAGCTTGAAGTGAATGCTCAAGTGTGTAGGAGTAGTGAAGCGATGACCAAAAGATGTTGAAGAGATGAAAATGGATGAAGGAATAGAGAATATGAAGGAAGAAGATGAAAAACAACCATATTCGGGTTGGCTAGCCGAAGAGGGGCATTACACTTCAACACCTAATAGGAAGTGTAATGTCTTTGTAGACTCCACCTACAGGAATCTTCCAGGGTCGTAAGCACGCCACACGAACGTGTGCACATTGCGTAGGCATCCTCGACAAAAAAATCTCTACCAACACTCAAATTAGGTGCCAAATGTGATGCGAACAGTGGGCTTAAGTTGAATTAAGCCTCCGCCTTAGGTTTTCTAAAGTGTAAAGGGGTGAAAGGGGAATTTCCCAAGGGGTGAAAATTTTCTCCTATATATTTTTCCCCCACTTTAGCGAGAACGAGTACTGATGAGTGCTTCGATAAAGTAGAGTAGTAGGAAGTAACAAGGTAAGAGATGTATACCTGAACTGACGAGGAAGCAGAGCATAGTCTGGTGAACTTGGAAATGCAGGAAAGGACTTCATAGTTTCGTAGAACTATAAAGTTGAAGATCAAAAGTGCCTTACAAGCTCTCAGTCCTGTAAGGGAGGTATCCTTCAAGAACTCTCACATGAAGGAGACCAAGCAAGGGGAATCCATAGAGTCAAAGATGGTGACATTTTTACTCATAGATAGAACACGTTAGGAAGTGGCTGTGCAGGCCAGTGAATGGACAGTCACATAGACCATCGCTAAGCTGAAAGACTTTCAAAGGGGTCCCTTGGGAACCCTTCAAAATGAAGAGGGGTCCACTTAAGGGACACATTGTTTGAAAAGTAAATTCTCGTCAGGTTGCCCCCAAGCTAGATGTAAGGATGTGAAACAGGTCTAGTTAGGTTGTCCCCAATCTAGATGCAAAGAAGTGAAGTCGATCTAGCTGGGCTGCCCCCGAGCTAGACGCCATAGAACTCATTGGAAACAGTGTGAAAGGAAAAGGGTCTACTCAAGGGACACATTGTTACAAAATCCAATGTCTTCTTTCTTGAATCAATTCATCATCAAGGAATTCAGAAGGAAGGATATGCCCCCACACGAGGAGAAGATCAAAGGTGTTCCCACTTCAGACAAAGGTTCCCAAGTCCTTTCTTTATGAACCCCTGATGAAGGAAACATGTTTCATTAGGGCTTCAAGTCGAGAATACAATTATAGCAAAGAAATGTATGAAGGGTCCTTGAGGAAAGATTCGTTTGTAAAAAATTGCATTTTCTAAAGACCAAGTAATGTAGAAGTGGAATTTTCACATATGAAAGGGACAACTCAAGCAAAGAAGAGAGAAAGATAAAGGGAAAACAAAGTAAAAGAGAACATGAACAAGGGACACAGGTGTAGCCTAATATTTCGGGGTCAGAACTACTCATAAATATATGTAGATGAACCGTCATCAACCCCCTACTATATCAGGCCATGTGAGGAATGCATGAGAAGACAAAGTAAAAGTAAAAAAATTGGGTCAACATGGAAGGAGGCCTAAATTCTCTCGATGCTTTGCATCATCCCCAATTTACTGAAAGTCAATCACAAACATGGAAGAATGATGATACATATAGAGGAAGGTTTACAACACAAACACCACGCCTGTATCCAAGCACCAACAAGGGTGACGAGGGCCATCCAGGCACATATAGCATGATCATGGGGGAAGCACATCACAACACACACACACACACACACATCTAATCTAAAGATCAAGAAGAGGGTCTCCCCCTAACATTGGTCAACCAAGAGGTCATCATCTTCCCACTCTAGATTATCGTAGGGGGAAGGATGACATGCCTGCAATGGTGTAATGTTAAGGGGAGGAGCTTTCGATCCTCCCGCAACAAGGGCCAAGGCAGAGGGATGGGTGATGTTTTCATTGCTCAACTCTTGTGGGTCTAAGGTCAATGACTTTGTGAAGATCGCTAACAAAGTTGGAACTTCATCCACTGAGTTAAACATGCACTTGATGGGAGTTCCATGTTTCACCTCAATGGACGGAGGAGTTCACACCCGAGGTTCATTGCTAGGGTTAGCGAGAGACTCAGGAGTGGTGAAAAACTCAGGGGAGGTTGGAATTGGTTCTATCACTAGGAAAAAACAAGTCAATGTGGGGCCACCTTTCGGAGAAGGTGGGATCCTCTTATGTCCTCCATTGCTGGAGGGACCTCTATATTCCTCTTTGTCAGAAGAGGCGAACTCCCCACAGATGAAGCAAGAAGGGTAGAGGGAGAGGGGGAAAGAACCATAGTAGATACAACCAAAGTGTTAATCATATCTATGGGCTTCAGTAAAGGTGAGAAATCCATAACAAAAGTCAACAGAGGAAGCTCCATGGAAGGAGCGATGAACACCTACACCTTTTCAAGTGCATGTGCAGTTGCAACAGAAGCCCAAAGAGATACAAAGCTAGTTTGGAAAAAAATAGAGGGGAGGAGAGAGGAGGTAGGTGGTCCTGATATAGGAGCGACCATCTCCTCTTCCTTCTTTTGAGAAGCGGCCTGCCTAGCCAGAAGAGACTTTCCTGGCGCTTGCGCTTGCTTGCAAGGAAATTTCTACATCTCTTTGCACTAGAGGCCGAAGGTTGCAAAGGAACGGAGGGCTCCCACTCAATCATGAGAGTGTCCTCCACAAATTTTTATAGTGGAGGGGAAAACTCCTAGACAGGAATAGGAAGGACAGGTTTGAGATCTGTAGGAGGAATTGACTCCAACACCTTAATAACGAGCCTTTTCCCATTTGCTATTTTAGAAGCAGGAACGGTAGGAGGCCGCAGAGGCTGAGACATAGAGGACTCTCCATGGGGGGATTTATGTCTAGCATACCAAATAGGCCTAGGATCCGTGGGTAAGATAGGAAGCTCAAATAGAGGATGCTTGGCCTTTCGCCAAGTGGGAACCATAGGATTCTGTGAGGTAGAAGTAGATGGTACCACAATAGGGCAAGAGGAAGCATCAGGCTAAAGATCAGATTAGGAAAAGGGAGGTCCTTGGGCCTCTTCTCTTCTTCCCTTCTTCATGCCTTAGCGACATCACTATCAACTTTCAGGAAAGCCTTATGTGAAATAGCATAAGGTGAAGAAGGATATCTCACTTTTGGCCTAGCATATCCTTTCTTATAATTTTGATATGTATGATATAGGAGGTCCTTCTTGGGTGGGATAGGACCTATGGGTGCAGGACAAAATTAATCTAAGGAATAGTTGCCACACATAATAGGCGGTCTATAACTGGTGTCATGGACAACGTGCACCGAACCTCCATGAGTGAATTTTAATTTTTTTTGCATGATCGAGGGAACTACATTCATAGCTACCAGCTAAGGGATACCCAACTTCACCCTGAAGAGTTCAGACCCTGATATGATATCGAACATAAGGTTTATGGATTTAGGTCCAATAAGGACCGAAAGGGCATTACTTCCTATAGGAGGTATGAAAAGTCTGTCATGTGTGTGGATAGTACTTTCAGGTGCATCATATCCATCCTTATGCAAGAATTTGATTAACATGATCTCCTCTATTATAATGTTCACTTGAGATGTTGGATCAAAGAGAACACCAGCCACAATATTCCCATTTATCCTTGTAGGAATGTAGAGAGGAGATGGTTTTTTAGTTAAAGCCCATCAACAGGTCCTACGAGGTGAAGGTGATATCCTTACCATTACTCACAGGATGCACAAAGGGGATAGGTTGATTTAGGAAAGAGGTCATCACACACACTATATGACACTTCTACAGAGCCTTCTAAAGGTTAAAAGACAAAGTAGTGACCCAATTCAGGTTTCATTATGCAACACTTTCAGAACCTTCCAACTATGTCTACTAGGGGTCATAGGTTGGGTTTCAAGGTGAAAGCCTCACAACACTCATACCTACAACACTCCTAGGATATGAGGAAAAAGACTTTTAGTATCGCAAAATAGAACCAAAATGGTTCACGTCAGGTTCACCAAAAATGTAAGAGAGGGGGACCAACCACTGCAAGGCGCTAGGTCACGAAAGTTCAAGAGCGGAAGGCTACCCTAACTTACCTTAATTTAAGGGATAGTTAGGATAGGCGGGATGAGAATGATGAGAACTAAGGGTCCTTTGATCACTCTACAAGCCCGAGAGTTGAAAGGATACTAGGCAAGCCAATCTTTAGAGTCAACTCTGTGTCTCAGATAGCTCTCTGTCCGAGGATGGAAGCATGGTTTTGGGATGACAACACGGTGTGTTGGTGTCTCATAGGTGTGCTGGTGTCTATATGACCAAAAAACTAGCAAGATAAGGTTTAACCTCTAAAATAAGGACTAGCAACCTAGTTTAAGAGTTTTGAGAAGGACAAAATAATATTAAGAAGTATGAAATATAGAGACGAATGTGATAAAGAAAGTAGATTACCACAAGGGTGACAAAGACGATCTCACACAACAATCCCTTCACCAACTTGCTCTGAGATCTCTCCACATGCACATATAAAAGAGGGAAAATGTTGGGGGTTGTTTAGGGGTCTGCCTTAGTCAGACCCCCATTTTGGTGTTTCCACCTCCACGGACAACCAAGTTTGCAACAATAGAAATAATATGATAAAGAAGAGAAAATGAGCTACATAAACAAAAGACACTACAAAATAGTATGTGCTTACTCAACCAAACAATAGAGAAGATAAGAGGAGCTTACCACCTTTGTCTAAAGCACTCAAGGCTAGTGGAGGAGAAAGATGAGAGGAACTCAAGCCTTTGCTGCAATGGATTCATCCTACACTTTCTCTATTAGAGTGATAGAGTGATAGATTTCTGCAATGAAGTGTGAAGTGCTGCTACCAAGCTTGAAGTGAATGCTCAAGTGTGTAGGAGTAGTGAAGAGATGACCAAAAGATACTGAAGAGATGAAAATGGATGAAGGAATGGAGAATATGAAGGAAGAAGATGAAAAACAACCATATTTAGGTTGGCCATCCAAAGAGGGGCATTACACTTTGACTCCCAATAGGAACTGTAACGTCTTTATAGACTCCAGTCACAAAAATTCTCTAGGGACATAAGTGCACCGCGTGGGCGTCCCCGAAAAAAATGCCTCTACCAACACTCAAAGTGGGTGCCAAATGTGATGTGAACAGTGGGATTAAATGGAATTAAGCCTCCACCTTAGGTTTTCTAAAGTGTAAAGGGGTGAAAGGAAAATTTTCCCAAGGGGCGCAAATTCACTCCTATACAATTTCATTTTGGTGATCCCCTTATTTGTGCTAAAGATGCCTTGATGTTATAAGATCCAATTTTTGACTGTCATGAGAATATTTTTTATCTCCCGCGCACCATCTCTCCTACTAGGAAATATGTTATGGTGCAAGGGGATATAATCTTCTATAAAATTCTTTCAAAAGACAATAAAGTGACTTATAAGGATGAAAATAATAAGGTCGTCTTAGATCCTCCACCTTTACACCAAACTATTTCCCAACAAAGAAAAAATAATAAGTGTTCCAAGAAGCCTATCATTCATGATCCCTTTGAACATTTACATCCCCTATTATATCAATCCAAAATAGATCATGATTTTTACACACTTTTATATTATGGACTAATTAAAATACCCCCTAAACCACACCAATTAACCAAAAAACAAAGAGATACAAATGGAACATATTATATGTATCATATAATGTTTGGACATCATAGTAATGATTGTCATGATTTACAAGAACTATTAAGATAATTTGAGCCATCTGAGGATCAAATTACCTAGCATGCATATTTTTCTCCTTGCCATGTGATAGTTGTTGAATCTTAGCATACTCGCTATTTCATGTATTACACTTTATGTAAATAATTTTTCCATATTGCAAGGAACACCATCTCACCATTTATCTTAGCTCATCATTTTCCTACATTTGGGGGCAAGGGTTTAGGTATCTTTGTCCTAGTATGGCACTTTTTTTTGCCCCTTTGGCTAGTTATTTTCCTTTCGTATATGATGAACAAGATTTGGATATGAATGTCGTGCTTTAGGTTGGCTCGTATGTGACATACTAGCTTTTTATTTTCCTTTCTATGTTCTTTGTGGTTGCATGTATGTAATGTGATCCCTTGTATTGTGCTACTTGGTGTTTCTTTATATTTGTGAGCTTTCTTTGCATGACCCTTGTTTCTCCACTAGTGCAAGGATAAAAAGGAAGTGAATCTTTCATGACATTCTTATATTTGTATCTCCATTCTTCTATCTGTTATAAATACTATCTTTTCTTTTATCTTTTGTTTTCCTTTTGGGGACAATGCAAGGCATTGAGACATTTAGGTCTCTTCCATGTTGACCCAAAATATTTTCTTTGTTTTTTCTCTATGTGTGTCATTCCTCCTTTTTGTTTGTTGTTCCACAAAGTATTTGGAGAATTATGATGGTTCCAAGCTCTATTATATCACTATAGAAAATACATACATTGACCCCAAATCTGTGGATACCTTATGTGTTATATTTTTAGATTGCATGTGGGGGAAAACTCCTTTTCATAACATATCTTTATTTGAAAAATATCATTGGAATAGGGCCTTACAAATAATCTCTCATGGCCCTTTTATCAATTTCCAATTATCATTTTCTACTTTAAAATAAGTGCTCACAACATGGTGTTTAGAAATTTATTTAAAGTGGAGGCATACATTGGCATTATTTCATTTTGGTATTGACATTTTGACATTTCTTGCTTCACTTTTTTCATAAAGGTTGAACTTAGTGTAGTGTTGGCATAGCATCTCAATCATTTTTATCCATTTTCCTCACCTAGTAGAAACTAGATTCCACTAGCCAATGAGTATTTTTGTTGTATAGTGGATAGTAGATTTTCACTTGTGAATACATTTTATGGACAACATCACAACTTTGCCAGTCCATCCTTTTATTTTTCCTTTTTTGCATTAGATTTAACATTGTATGCTTGTGTATCTTGTCTTGCTGCACATATATTACATATCTTGTGTGTCCCCTTGTCCTTATGTTGGTTTTACATGGGATCTTAGATCTTGGGGGCTTGACCACCTCCTTGATCTTTTTAATTCTATCTCTCTAACATTTGTATACTTGGACCCCTCTTGATGCATATTTATCTACATTAGTGTCAGTTTGAGTGTGATTACATACTCTCACCAAAGTGGGGGCTAAATGTAGTGTAGGGAATTATATACCTTTACAATTTCACACTATGTTTGGGTCCCTTAATTAATTAGAATTAATTAAGCTTCTAATTTTCCAAATTATGCATTCCAAAGCATTATTTTTCGCATTTTCTAAAAGGTGAACCAACATTTAATTAATGCAATTAATATTTTAAAAACCCTATATATGTGTGTCCTAGACTTATGGTCCAGGACCCATTCACCCAAGGGCGAATGAGCCCCCTTTAAGTCCTAGGATCTAATTTTTAATAGTTTTTGGTGATCTTTTTATGATACAAATTCAATATACAATTGTTTAATTTTGGAATATAATTTTTGGGAAAATAGATAAACACCTATATAAATACATAGAATTTTTATCATTTGAAATCTAACACATATGATCAAATATTCCTATTAGCAAATATTATTGTCAACAGTATTCAAGAGCATATTTATTAGTCATTTGTTGCAGAATTCAAGATCTTATCATCATGTTCAAGCTTATGTGTGTTCATGTCATCTTATGAAGGCTAATATGCATTGTTGATCCCCAAAGCATCCAAGAATTTCGAGTATCCAAATCCATCAAGCAAAGCAAGATCAAGTTCCTTTGAGTGATGTGTTTAACTCCAATCCTCTAAGGGAAGCCATGGGAGGTTTGGTAAGTTGTAACAAGAAAGTGTTTATTCATCCTTTTAGTCTCCTTTATCATTATTTATTTCTATCAAGGTTTAATTACCAAACTTGGGGTTTGACTAAGACAAACCCCCATTCAAATAAACAAATTTTCTTCTCTTTTTGTATGTGCAAATTACAGGTTGAAGAAGAATTGAAGATATATCAAAGGATCAATCTTGCATTATTGCACAAGTTTTCATCATTGTTGTCAAGCCACAAAAACTAAGTTGCAAACTTTATTTTTGGATTTTCGATAGTGGGACCTATGTTAAACTGAATCCAAGATCCAACATCAGAGGACTGCTAAAAATTAATTTGGACACCCTAACCAAGACCCATTCACCCTAGGGTGAATTTATCCTTCACCAAACCTCAAAATATATTTCTCATGGTAGGTACATGTGTCCAAACCCTTCTCAGATCTACCCGCAAATTATCATTTCAGTTTCTATATTTTCAAGAATTGGCACTTTACATATTAAGACTTATTATTCATTTAGTTTAAGTGCATCAAATAATTTTAATTCAATCCCAAATATTCTCTATTATCCTAAGGAACTAAGATCCATGTCTGATTGGCTCACCTTATGGTTTAAATTCAATATTTACACCTTATGATCTCTTTCCTAATAAAATGCAATTTGGGAAAGGATGTTGGAAGTTTGAGGAGATTGTCTTGATGATGCAGTCTCATAACATGAGAATGGCATGTACATAGTGTATTATACAATCTTGTCATTGATGTCAAAATTGTTGTGGATCATCCTAGCATGGTTTTAAGATGTTGAAGACATTTTTATAAATAAATTGGTTCAGAAACTATAGCTACACAAAAAATTCACTAAGTATCAAACTTGCCAGTACAGTGGTCCAGTACGTCAGTTTTTGGGTCCACACTACTCCACAAATAAAGATACCTCTTTTTGGTTCTAATAGAAATTTGGTAAACATAAAATGCATCTAAATTCAAGAGCTTTTGTTATTTTGTGAAGTATCCTAGAAGTTATGAATGACAAAGTCTGACCTGGTGCATTGCAATCATTTTTTGTACAGTGTATTAGTGTGGGAGATTCCACACTCCTTTGCGGATGAATATTTCATGTTGTGACGTTGAAGACAAATATTTTAGATGTCATTTGAGTAGGAATTCCATATGGCATTGTGTTTTGAGCTCCATGTATGGAAAATTGGGTAAACAAATGAAGATTTTGTATTTAGGTCTTATTTGGGGCCAACCTAACACGTTTGGTGTTTTATGAAGGATTAATATGTGTTGAAGTCATATGTGGGATCTAATATAGGTCCATCCTGACCTATCTAAAGGAGATTTGATTTTTATTTAAGGTGCAAAATTTGGTTGAAGTATTTTAAGGATGACAAGTTCAATTTTGTGTGTTGCATCCAATTAGGCAGACGTAATTGATGTTACACTTGATGTGGATACATATAGTAGATTGATTTTGATGTTTTGGGATGATGACAAAATGAAGAGAGATGTATGACATGTATGGTGTTCCACGTACATGTGTGTGATACGAACTTGATTAGAGTTGTGTGAAGTGTGTGAATACAAAGCATAACATATCATTGATCCAGATCAGTGTGAAATTTGATATTGTACCTCATTGGAACTGTAATCCAGCATACTATAGATGCAATTGTAACATTTAAAATAGGTTGTGAAGCCACCCCTTCTTTATTCTATCTTATTCTCTATGGATAGTGAGAATTTTTTTAATATACTATATCTAGATATAATATATTGTGAGCTAACCCTCACCATGGTTTTTTCCATTTTAGGTTTTCCATATAAAGATCTTGGTGTTCATGTGTTATGTGATGTTGTAGATGTTTCATTATTTATTTTCTTATATCAGTTGAATGTGCTTTGGTAATTGGATGGCTAGTGTTTGAATGGTTTAATAGAATACTAATTCACCCCCCTCTTAGTATTCCTAGTGTTCAATAATTAGTATTAGAGCTTGGATCCCTAGAAGGAGCTTGATCGCTTTGGGAAGATCTTGGAGTTTGAACACATGGCTAGTAGAAATTTTCCTATTCCTCCAAAAGATATTCCTGATATTGAATACATTGAATAAGATTGCACATTTGAAAAAGATGGAGAACTCAAATTTTCTCTTGAAGATCTTGGAAAATTTGAAGGTGAGAACAAAGATCTGAAGGAAAATCTTAAAGAAGAAAATTAATGCATCAAAAAATTGAGAGAGAAAATCAAGAAGTTCAGAGAATGGCATAAGGAAGTCAATGAACAATTGAAGCAATAAAATGAAGAAATCACTAGACTAAAAGTGTAGGTTGAAGAAAAGAAAAGAGTTGAGGAATGTCTAAATGTAATGGTGAAAATAAAATTTGATGAATGCATGAGGTTTGAACAAGAAGTGGTAAATTTGAGATCAAATCTCGAGAAAGCAAGAAGTCATGAAAATAAATTCAAGAAAAGTTCTACAATTCTTGATGAGTTGATTACAAGTTAGAAAGCATCCAAAGATAAATGTGGTTTGGGACGTGAAAAATGAGAAAGCTCAAAAATAGATCAGACACCTAATGCAAAGAAGATCAATGAACCAAAGAAGACCGAAGATGAGGAGAACAAAGGAAAGATCCAAAATCAAAGAAATGATACCAGAAGACCTTTGATCAGACAACCAAATACTCAAAGGTACACATTTTCAATGGTTTTTTTTTCTCTTAAAATAAATATGGACATAAAGCAATGTAATGTAGAAGTAGAATGAATCAAAATGCTATATATTTCCCTGATCAATGCTTTATGTGCAAAGGATTTGGATATAGATAAAATGAATATAGAATTCAAATGATGAATGGATATAACAATGGTAGAATGGTATAATCCTTCAGTGGTTACTGTTATACATGCAAGGGATTTGGACACAAAGCTAATCAATGCAGACCTAGAATGAATGGAAGGAATAATGCTTAGAGAAATGTCATATGCAACAATTGTAGTAGACCTGGACATATTGCTAAATTTTGTAGAAGAAAAAATACAAGGATAATCTGGTAAAGAAGAATGAACCAGTCAAAAAGGTTGATCTGGTTGAACTAAAGAAGGAAATGGAAAAGATCTGGAGAAAGAAAGAGGATACTAAGAACAAGGGAGAATCTGTACCATCCTCTGGTGTAGATGTTTCCTTTGGAAACTAACCCTAGAGCTATGGCTTAGGGGGAAATTTGATAAATATATTATGTCCCCTACCAGAAAAGAGGTGTTGAAGCCACAACACAAAGATATGTGATGTAGATTGAAATGCATGACCTATTAGTGACGATTGCAAAAGGAAATATGTTAACGTGGAGATTTGTAAAGCTTGGGAAGTTGACTGTGCATACAATTGTAGGGTTGCCAACTTTATAAATTGAAGCATTTATTGCATAATTTTAGTAGATGAAAGGGTTATAATAAAATTCGACAAGGAAAAGTCATTTCACAAAGAAATCAAAGGAAAATAGAGCAGTGAGAAGAGAATTTGAAGTGAAAAAGCTGATTCAGAGATCAAAGCATCAAAACCCTAGTTCAATGAAGCAAAGTAAAAGGTATTTAGCGATTCTTGTGTACCCTAGTTTTTTGGTATTGTTTTTTGAAAGTAGTTTGAATACACCTTATAATGGCGACACCGAGGGTTGTAGTTGTTTCACAAAAACCATAACCTAAGTTCAAAAGATATCCTGTCAAAGCCATAGAAGATGACCCATTACGTGCATTTTTGCATATACCTTATGTGGTTTTACCAACTAAGGACACTAGAGAATATATTCATGGTAGCATGGATGAACATTCACCCACTAAGTTTGGGGAATTATTGAAAAATGAGTTAACTAGAGAGTATTTTCCCCTAAAGATAGAATATAGTTGAAAATAAACTAGATGTATGGCAGTGGTTTCCAAAAAAATTATATGATAAAAAATGGATTAGGATGGCATTGGTAATAATTCATGACCAATATATGTAGATTTATGGACCTCATATGATTACAAAGGAAGTAATAAGAGAGATCATTATTCTATGTTCCACCAGACTGGTCCTAGTCCTAAAATCTACCAAGAATAAGGAAGTGATGGAGAAAATAGTTGCCACCTTTGATCAAAGAGCCCTCGCCATAAGTCCTATTAGAAACCCTAATATTAGGTATGCAACCATGATCATTGGATACAAAATCTACTATGCCAACATAGATAATTTAGTTTCTAACATGGAAATCAATGTGGCACACAAAATGGTTGAGAATGGTGTTGATTATGACCTCATTGAGTTTCTTAGGCAACAATTGATGGAGAATCTGAGAGAGATCAAAAAGAAGAAATATGTGTTCATGTATGGCACCTTAGTAATGTGTCTACTTTTCTACTTTTTGAAGGAAGTTCAAGTAATTGGAAAGTTTAATTGGTCAAGTACAAGACCGTTTGCACACCAAATAGTATATTATATGAGGAGCCTTGGAGATTTTAATGCACATGATGATGCCCTTGCTTCCTTCTTGGAAATATTTTAGAGAAGAATGCATGAGAGACAAAGGATTCCAAGAAGTATTATGGAAAGTTATAAAAATGATATCACTTTCCTAGTTTCCACATATTTTTGCATGATGGAGGTAGCAGAACCAAGAATAGTTTGGGTTCTAGAATTAGGTCATAAAGTTACAGAATCATAAATTATTGGTTGTGTAGATGTGTTGTTGAATAGTCCAAAGGATACCACAAAGGAAAGGTATGGGACCTATGAAGAAAAATACATGGAAGCTCACTAGAACACAATAATCTAGTTATGAGGAAGAATGTGGACAAGATGGTTGACATATATGCACAAGAATGTGGTATTTCAAAGGAAAGGGTAAGGTATGCTAGAGAAAGAGCTAGAGTTGACATAAGTGCAGCAGAAGCATCCAAAAGCTCTAGGAGATCAAGTAGAACAACTACCACATCCTTACTTTCTATTGCTAAAAAGAGGAAATCTACAGCTAGTCCTTTGATAAGGGAGAAATCCCCTCTGGTAGTTCATGACACCATGGCATAAGTAAAGAATTCTACCACCACAGTATCGATTGTTTCTACTACAAGGAGAGTCAAGAAAAATGCCACAAGAGAAAAGGAAATTGGCATCGATGTTGCTTAAGAGAAAGAAGAAATGGAAGAGGAAGGACCACAACTGGTTTGAAGAAGTAAGAAAGATGCTTCACAAGGTGAAGCAAGCACAAAAAGGAAGAAAATTGGCATAATAGACACTGAAAGTGAAGAGGAGGTTGAGAGGGAGAAGGTTGCTTTCAAAATTCAGAAGAGGGAAAAGGAGAAGGAAGCCAAGAAGGCTTCCCCAGAGAAGAAGAAAAAATAAACAAAGAAGCCTTCGGTAAAAGTAAAGAAGCAAAAGCAACTTGAAATTCCCCACACTCCTATGAATCTTGAAGCACCATTCAACAATATAGTGCAAAATGAAATGCTAAAGGAAAAATCATAACTATACAAGGAAGCACATGAGGTAGATAAAGCTACCATAATTGAAGCTATAGTCAAATACATTGTTGTATTTTTGGTAGATATGCATAATATCTAGAATAGATATACTAGATGATGTTTGAAACATTTTATTGAAAAGAAGAGAGGATGCAATAATGGAACATAAAAGTATGAAAGATGAAGCCTTGGAAAGAGTTGGTGCTCCCTTGACTAAAGAAGAACGATACACGCTAACCACCATCTTCAACAAGGAGTTGAGGAATAAATAGAAAGTAAATATTATTATGGGAAGGATCAAAATGGTCATGATATGATCTAGAACAAGTGCAATGACAAGGCCGAGGAGTTTGTACAAAAGTTGGGCCTACTCTCAATAACTAAAGAAAGATTAAATGATGATTCCAATGCCCTAAAATCAAATGTGGAAGGAGATGTGCATACAGATGATGCTCAACATGAGCATGATATCAATATTGGAGTTACTGATGTAGAGTAATACATAGACAATGCTCCTCTAGATATAAAAGAATTAGTACAAGGAAATGTTGAATTTGAAAAGGTTGCAGAGGAAGAGATAGTGATCAAAGAGGAAACTATAAAGGATAACACTTTTATTCCTTTGATTACTCATGGTACTACAAAGGAAAAGTCCACTCTCCTACCGTTAAATAATGATCAAGGAAATCTGGAGACATTTGTTCCTCTGGAAGACATAGAATAGGCCACCAGTGAAGGTGATAAACATGATGTGAATAAAGAAAAAAGGAGAAGAAAGAAGAAAACATGGGAAGATAAAATGATGGTGAGAAGGAAGGAGTTGAAGACAAGAATGGGGAGAATGAGCAAGGAAATAAGGATAAGGATAAGGATAAAGGAGAAGAGGAGAAAAATAATGATGAAGACAAAGATGAGGATATGACCTCTAGTGAAGAAGATAAGGCAGAGAAAGAAGAGAACATTGAATTTGGAAAGAATGAAGAAATTGAAGAGACCTTGGAGTTACCTAAGCCTTCCAGTGAATCTTCCTATAGTAATCCTTTGAAAGGTCTTTTATCTAAGCAAGTAATATTCCAATCGGTAGTTTCATCTCAATTATTGCAGTTTCCCATGCAACAAGGTAGTGTAGATATAGACAAAATTTATCCCATTCATAAGTTGCAGCTAGGTGATGTGTTTCATGCATCAACAAGGAAATAAATTATTGAAACATACCAAAGGAGTGGTGAGTTGTGTTGGTGTATTTTCCTACGACCTTGAAATTATCTAAAGGGTAGCCAACCCTTATGCTGAAGAATCCTCAAAGCTAGTGGCCAACAAACAAGTAAAAGATTTTGAGACCTTCACTCCTACTCTTTAGGCTCTATGGGACCTAGGAGGGTATTCCTTATCATTTTCATCTAATATTGAATTCTTCAAGAACAATTCTATACATAGATTTATGCCTATGATAGTACAAATAGACACAATTTATTAAAGGTTTGGTTGATCTTTAAACAAATTATCATCTATTGCTAGGAATTAGGTGGAACTTTAGATCCATTCCTTGTGATTGAAAGTTTTTAATAATTGTCGTTCTCATCTTAACTTCCTAGTCAGGTATATTACTATCTCATTTATCTTTGGCATTGCCTAATGAATTGACTAGTGCTTCATCAATTGGGATAATGGAGTCAAATATGCAACAGCCAGTAATATATAAGCCATTTAGTTCAAAAATTGATAGACTATTTTCATACTACCTTGTAGTATTCAACTCACTGCATCTAAAACATTACTTCTTAGCAAATCCTATACTCTTCACTCACAAACCTGTGACTTCATTTAAGAAATTTAGTCAACTCTTTGAATTGAAGCAAAGACAAACCCACACATTCAATTAAAATAACTAAAGATGAACAAAAAGATCGTTGATCATTTTCATTTATAATCTGCAAGAGAATAATACATGAGAGTATATGTTCGAGAACTAGCATTTTCTTTCATATATGTGGCTTCTATAAAACCAATTTAAGATTCTTACATACATGACCCATAACCAAGACAATTTACTATTCAATTCATTGATATTTTCTATAGTATACTCCTTTCTAAGCTTAGCTTCTACCTAGAATATGATGAGACTCAAAAATCGAACCCCTTGTAATGAGCCCTAAAATCCCTTTTATAGAACAAGGGAGCAACAAGCACCTAGCTCAATTACAGTTACAATTTCATTTCAAAATAAATTTCATCTCCATTTCAGATATTCCCTAAATGGTTAGACATAATCATTTGCAAAATAGGGGAAGGAAAATTGTACACCCTTTGCTTAAGAAGAAACGGTCAATGCCACCAAAATCACTATTAGTTGTTAATGAGCCATTACCCTTTGCAACCATGTCAAGCCAAAAATTTATTCAAGATATTACCAAAAAACCACCCACGTTAACACAACAAACAAAAAACTCCATCAGAGTACCATTATCATCAAACAACAAAACCAAAACCCAGACACCAAATGCAATCATGATCAATGAGAACCAAAACCAAAATACACACACCCACTTTGTGTCCTCAGAGAGGCTGGGGGAGCCACCACTTATTCTTCAATAGTAAATTTTCCAGCAATAGAATGAATATTCCCACTTGGTGTCTTCACTAAAATTGGGGCAACTGCTGCCACCTCATCATCCCAATTTGGCACATCAGTCATATCCATAAGATACTGGTGATAGCTAGAATCCATCTCAGTTTCACTGTCTGAGGGGTCATTTGAAATCTCAATAGGAGATTTTTTTCATCTCAGAGAGCCTCGACCATACTTGAGATTTTTCCTTGTTTCCCTTACAAACCTTGCAGGATCCTTCTCCTTAATCTCCATCATTTCTTTAGTCACAACTCAGCTCCTTAACTTGTAGTTGCTCATCACATCAACCTGCATAGACTTCTTGACATGCGCCTCTTTCTTACCTTCTTTCTTAGATGTTGAAGCAACTCTGGGCATGCTATGTTCATCCTCTAGAACATTATAGTGTGATTCCAACAAGTTAAACCTTGGAGACTTCCGCAATGGATAAGTAGAAACAATTGAATTTATCATTTACCTTGAGGAAAAAACTTCACATATACAGAACACTCTTCTCATGGACCTAGAGAATTTTAGCTCTTGATTACAATGGCAAAAACTAAAGCCATCACCCACATTTATCGAGCAATTTGATCAGGTTGATCATCAATACACAATGAACACCGCATGAGAGAGAAAGTGATCAACTAGTGGCGTTCACATCACAACCATCAATTACCCAGGAAAGGTGCATGAAAATATGCATACCAACTTCAATGATTACATGAGAGTAATCATTCACATGCATAAAGATCAAGTTTAATTAATCTTTCTAGTGTCTCTGACCATTAATTCCCATTCACATGAAATAGAATGGCTATCATACTGATGTTTCTAGTTTTAAATGTAGGTCATGGATATCCTAATGAGGTGGTGTATCAAAAGAATCGAATTGAGTCAAACGGATTTGAATTTTTAATTGCCACTGCTGGCCAATTCTCAATCGATGATATCCTTCCAACTAGGCACCAACACACCCATCCATGGGCTCCACCCACTGTTTATCCAAGTGATCGAGGAATCCGCATTTCATTTTCCCATTGACCCCACAACCCATTATTTTATTCTTGTGGGGCCGGTGAGGAACGGTAGAGATTAACCCCACAAAGCATTGCAACCATTGATTTGAAGGTTCTCGATGTCGAGCTTGATAATGGGGGTCAGGCCCCACACCTGCAAGGGAAACACATCAACCACCAGCTAACCCCACAACCCATTATTTTAATTTTGTGGGGCTGGTGGGGAGCGGCTAGGATCAAAACTTGTGATCAAACGATCAACATCTATTGCAAGTATGGATGTATTTAATGGTGTTTTCATTAATATTTTTATTGATGTCAACATAGTTTAGTTTGATTGCAGATGGTATTTATATAGTTGATATATTGTAGAAGTCCTTAAAGTACATGGAGCTATATTTATGAAGTTGTAGTTGTGTTGTTGCCAAGTTCTTTTTGAGAAAATTAAGAAATAATGAAGGCACTGTTGAGTGTCTGTTCTAAGTGTTCTTTGGTATTGTGCTCTTCATTTCTTCTGTGTTGATCCTATGCCTGTGCAGATCTATGGTATTATTCATGAGCTTCATTGGATAATATATCATGAGTTTTAGCTTTTGGATCGATGGAGAATGAAAGATGTGTTCACCGATGTGTGAACTGGTTTGATAGAACTATTTGTTTGTAGGCTAGAAGAAATGTTTTGGCTCTGCAGGCTTCTTATGTTTTGTTTCAGATCTTGCGGATCTGGGAGATGATTCATACTGTTGGTTTCTATGTTCTGACAAATGTGCTTATGATTGGGTGCTCTGGAAGACTTGCTCTAGAGCTCCTATGTGTTGTTGGTTGGTCTGATTGGACTATTGATGAATATTTTGTGTTCGAAGATTGTTGCAATTGTTGTGGATGTACCTGAAGGTTTCTTACAGATGGTAAAATGTTTGGTGAAGCATTTTGAGTGATCCACATGTTATCATCTTTCTAGAGATGCATGTACTTCAAAGATCATTGGTGTTTCATTAGGTTTGGCTGACCTGGTGTCTACACATTACATAAAGATTTGCATCAAATTAAGGAAGCGTGCGATTGATCCAAGATGTTGTTTGGGTCCTAATTAAATATGTAATTGGTCCTCTCTCATTCTTATCCACCACGGGAATGTTGAGTAGCTAACCTAATTTGAATTTGTAAATTGAAGGATGTTTATCTAACCTTGGAGAATGCTTCTAGGGTTGAAGATTGTATAAAAGCAAGTCAAAATCTTGCAAATTCAAGTATGCATGAGAACAAGAAAGTGTAGTGTGTGAAAAAGTGTGAAAAGTAGATTGTGTAAGAGTGAATCAAGGCAATAGTAATTTGATGTGTTAGATTCCTAAAAGTAGTGAGTTGATGGTATCTACAATATTCTGATTAAGCCGTGAATGTGTGGAACCTTTTATGGTGGATCTTTATTTATCTTCTCTTTTTCTGTAGGCAGTGAGACTCCTTATAGACAATGAGTCCTATTATAGGTAGTGAGCCTTTGTATCCATGTAGTGAGCCCTCTAGCAGTGAGCCTTTGTATCCGATATTGCACTATTACTATATTGTGAGCTAATCCTCACTATGTTTTTTCCCTCATTGGGTTTTCCACGTAAATATAATGTCTTTGGTGTTTACTTTTTGTTATTTGCATTTTATTTTTACAGTTTATAACAGATTGGGTTAAAGTGGAATTGATTAAGGTTAGAAGTAAAGAAATTTGATACAACTGATTCACCCCCCATCTCAGTTTTCTTGTGCATTTCAACAATTGGTATCAGAGCTCTGGTTCCTCAGTGAAAATCTTAACCACTTGAGGTAGATTAGATGGTGCACAAGTTGCAAATCCCTATTTTTGATGGAGCTGATTACAGTGATTGGAAAGAATAGATGAGAGGTTATCTGGTTTCTCTTGGTTTCAAGACTTGGAAATCTATGGAGACAAAGTATGTTGTACCATCCGCTAGTCCTTCCTCTACAGATGATATTGCGGCTTATGAGGAGAATGAAAAGGTAAGGTATGCTATCTTCAGTTCTCTATCTAGAACTGAAAGGACAAAAGTTATTTCTTTAGGCACTGCTCATGAAGTATGGGAAAAATTGAAAGATATTTATGAAGGAAATGATAGAGTAAAATTTTCAAGGAAGCTAACAGCTAAGCGAAAATGTGGGAACTTGAGAATGGAAGAGGGTGAATATATTGCAAGCTATTATCAGAGAGTTGAACTTGTAGCAAATGAGATCAAGAATCAAGCTGGTACCATGTTAGATGAAGATATAACTGAGAAGATCTTGATAACCCTACTAGAGAATTATAGTGACAAAGTCTCTACTATTGAAGAATAATATGATCCAAAGGTATTTACTAAGGAGCACCTATTTGGTATCTTACTGCATTCAAGATGAGAAAATTTGCAAGAAATAAGGAGAAAACTAAAACAACCTTTAAAGCAATGAAGATAAGAGATGACTAGGATGATGATGGTTCAAAAGAGTTGGAAGAAAACTTCACAAGGAAATTGAAGAAAGGTACTAGTAAATAAAAAGGTATGTTGCCCTTTAAGTATTTCAGTTGTGAAAATATTGGTCATTATGCCTCAAGATGTCCTAATAGGCTACACACAAGAAGAATAAAAATGATAATAACAATTATAGAGATAAGAAGGATAGGAAGTTCAAGAAATTGTATTATATCAAAGAAGATGCGGGAATTTATGATGATGAGTCTGATTTTGTTGAGGATAAATACCCAAATTAAATGTTTGGAATATTCAATTTGTTGAGAGACATGATGAGGTGGAAAGAGGAAAAGTTGTAGACATGTGATTAAATTTAAATTTAGGATTTAAATTTAATGAGAGGAAAGATAATTAAATAAAACAAACTATTCAAATTTGTTTATTTAATTAAGATTAGAAGAATGTGATTTAAGATAGAAGAATTAGAAAATGTGAACTATATAAATAAATTTAGAATTTATTTATAAATAAAGGAATTAAAAGATGTTTATTAATTAAATAACTTGTATTTAATTAATTAGATTATCCAGACTGACTTTAGGTGTATACATTTTTCTCCTCTTTGAAGTGATGTGTTTACACATTGCTTCAAAGAAAAATTTATTGTGTGTCAAAAAAATTTCGATATGCCCCAAACGCTGAAATTCTGAGTGATGATGGATATATGCCCCCTCGAGAAATAAATCGATGAATTTTTGAATTTTAGGATTTTTTTGAAATCTTTTAGGATTTGATGATGATTTTTCTGATGATTTCCAAATTTTATGATGTCTCAATGATTTATCTCCTGAAAAATAATACTAAACCCACCACTTTGATTGATTGATGCCCTGTGTTGTCTCCTTGTGTTTGATGTTTGATGATCGTGTCAGCCGCTGATTTGAAGATGTTCTGATATGATAGATGATGATTGACCTCATGATAGGTGAGGATCAATGATAGAATGATGATGATTGACCTCATGATAGGTGAGGATCAATGATAGAATGATGATGATTGAACTCATGATAGGTGAGGATCAATGATAGGTGATGATTATTGACCTCATGATAGGTGAGGATCAATGATAGATGATGATGATGATTGAAATTATGATAGGTGAGGATCAATGATAGGATGATGATGATGATGATGATTGAATGATTCTTGATTGATAAGATTTCTTATTTGTGATATGTTATGATTATAGGAGGATTTAGATTTGATTGGGTGACGTGGTTTGACTCCTTTGATTGATATCCCCCAGTATAGGGTCAACAAGGGATTTTCGACTACTTTAGTTGATAGATTGATTGATGCACCAAGTCTTGATGATGTATACATTTATTCACTTGGGGACATGATGAAATTTTTCCATCCTTGGAGAATCTAAAATGTAGATGCAAAACTAATATGGATGTAAGCTATCTTAACCATGCAAATCTAAAATGGAACGTTGTCATCTTAACAGTCGATTTGTCATGCTTTTATCATCATTGAGATTTTGAATTGTTGAAAGTGAGTACAAACATCAATGGTATAATTAAACCATGATGACCTGAGTACTACTTCCATGAATATTGATATGGCAATTTAACACAAGCATCTAGGTATAATTGAACCAATATGACGTGAGCATTTCTTGTGTCAAAAAAACAAGAGACAATCCTTTTCCTATGCGAATATGGAATGTCATCAGTGATACTTTGTAGAGAATGTCTCGCGACAATTCACACAGTAATAATGATCAAATCACAAATAGCAGACAAAGAAAATATCATTCTCCTTCCTATCTCCTCTAGTTCAAGACATCCTCAAGTTGCTCTAGAGAAATGATAACATAAAATTAAGACACAAAAGTTGAACATTCATGCTAAAATGATTAGATCATGATTCAAAAGAGTATCATCCATTTAGATTTTTTTTGATTGATTGATTTTAGCTGTTTGATTTGGATGGTTGTTTTTTTTTTTTTGAAACATTTGATGATTGATATTCAATGTTAAGCTGCATTATGATTATTGTGTTTGTTGTGTTGTCATACTATTATTTTATCTGTTTGTTTTAAGCTCAAAGTTTTTTTCCCCCAATGAGTTCAAGATTTTTCCCCCAAGCTAGGGTGAAACACGACCATGACGCTAGAATATGTACATGAGGATTTATTGCACTTTTTTAGATTTTTTAGATTTTTGATCTTTTTTTTCTGATTTTTGAAGGACATTTAAGATGGAAGAGATGACCAATTTTTCCCCTAATCTCATTAAGAACAAAGGAAGAAAATGGGACATGGATTTTGATAAGCTAGAAGATATGGAATGGACGAAAATGCAAGGATAAGAATAATGAATGGGATGATCAAGATCAACTAGATAAGATACAGACACAAGGCCCAAGTACTTTACCCCTATTCCTTATCAAGACTAGGGAAGGGAAGGAAGGATGTATTTCGAAAGAATGATGGAATATGGATAAGGTGGAGGATATGGTACAAAAGATATGGATAAAGCATATATGATAAGATATATGATGTTCCAGAAGATCCTTAACCTTGTCAAGATCAAAGGTGGAAATACAAGGAATGAGCATAAAAAGGATAATGACCATGAATGATAAGAGGGAAAAAACTTGCCCCAAGTGTAGAGTGCAAGAGGAATATGGAAGATAGGGAGATGGAGGAAGGAGTTAAGCCTCAAGTTTCACAACCAAATATATCTCAAATATGTGCTCTAATAAACCATGGCAATGAGAAATTAAACTCCTAAATATTGGCAGACTAATGGTATGATAGAAGAAGCTAAGGACTTATGCAAAGGTTTGGATTAAAGGAGAATAATGGGGGATGAATGTTGGATAAGGGATAGGAGGTTGGAAGGCATTTTTATGGATATATGGAAAGGATGGAAAGATCAACATTGGCACATACCTTGAAGGGTGGTGGAGTGATGGAGGAGAAATGGATTTGGAAGGTGATAGGTTTTTATATGGAAGATTGGAGGAAGCTTTTGGATAAGAAAACTTGGATGCCAATTTAGATTTTATTGCTTCTATGAGACTTTTAGGAATCCACATAGCTTTTGACTTTGATTTTTGCTTTATGGGCCGTTGTGGCCTTTGAAAATTTCCTTTTTTCTTTGATGGGCCTTTGTGGCCTTTTGAAAATTTCTTTTGATTTATGGACCTTTATGGTCTTTGAAATTTTCCTTTTTGCTTTGATGGGCCTTTGTGGCCTTTTGTATTTTTCTTTTGATTTTGGATCAAATTTTGTTTTATTTTTGCATGTCTCTTCGAGGAGACATGTTGATCCTTTGATACATGTGAATTTTTATATGGAAGCTTTTGACATTTGACACCCAAATTTCCTACAAGAGAAATGGGAGGGATGGATTGAGATGAATGATATGGAGGAATTATGTATGAGTTAGTGTAGGTAGAATTTTGGAAGGGCATCAAGGATGTGTGCCTTTGTTATTCTTGATGGATAAAATATGGACCTAGGATAGATGGAATTTTTGATGGAATAGGATGAGGACCTAGGATAGATGGTAGGTTTCATGGTAATATGGGTTTTTTTGAATAGAAAGGGGTTCTAGGATACCTTGTTCATGAAGGCCTAATCCTTTTCCTTTGTAATTCATACTTTGACACATTTGTTTACCAATGGGATATGTATTGTTTGTGAAACAAGATATGAGTCCATTTTGGGGAGGATATGATATGGATGAAAGGATAGGTATTGGAAGTAAACCGGAGCAGATGAAGGTGGAGGATCCCATTTTGTAGGTGGAGGATACCAATTTGTAGGTGTGGGGTTCATGGATAGCTTGTATAGGTGTGATAGGATCTTCACATGGTGATGATGGGGTGTTTTGATCTTGACTTGGAAAAGGATCACAAGGTGTAGGAGAGGAAGTAGCTTGCCCTTTATTAGGCATGGAATCATCATGAAGTGGTATAAAAGTCATATCTTGATCATGAGAAGAATGAACATCTTCATGGAATGAAAGGGTATCCTTGCATGGAAGCATATCCTGATCTTGATGAGGAAGGAAATCATGAGATTTTGTAGAAAGCATATCTTGATCACCAGATGGTAGGACATCATTAAATACGATGAAAGAACTATCCTATTCTTGAGATGCAATAGAATCAAGAGATGGTATGGATTCATGATATGAGGTGGAAGGAGGACTTGGAAGGATACTTTTCTCTTGAGCTAGAAGGGAACCATCTTGGATGAAAAATGAAATGAGGGGATTATCATAAGATTCTTGAGAGATGGGATCTTGGTCAAAGATTGAAAGAGCTTGCGGAATTTTGGTATCATAAGATGTTGAGGGTATGATATGAGACGATGGTTGGATGAAATCGTTAACTTGGGTGAAAGAATCTTGAGGTTCATCTTGACTTATGGGGGATGGAGATAAATGCATGACATGATAGGATTTCTCATCATTTGTGTTTGAGAACTTAGATTTGGGCTTCTCATTTACCTTTTCAAAAATTCAAAAACATTAAACTTGGATGATGTAGTTTTTGGTCAAGAAGGCATCATGTCCATATTTCTATCAAAAGGATAAGGACAGATCTTGCAATAGATATCTTTTGGTTGTTCCTCTTTGCATGTCTTGGATCTGCTATTGAAGATTTTGTGTTTTTTGAGTTAAAGCAGCCATTGGATCTATATTTGGTGGATCAATTTATGTTCTTATAGGAGCTCCTTTCAATCGGTTTACATCAAATTCATCGGGTAGGTTTACACCTTGATTTATCGGCATTAAAAGGTAGTTCTCTCCATCTTTTTTTAGAATATTTTCCATGAATTCATGAAATTTAGGGTCTTGTTGAGCTTGTATAATGTCCTCATTAGTGATTTCATCACTTTTAGGTTGGTGGAATCTATGAAATGGATTTTCTTCTCCTTTAGCCATGATGGTTTGGGTTTCTACTTCTTGTTCCTTAAGTTTTTTTTCTTATGAGATCTAGTTAAAATGGGCATACAAGTGATAAAGGTTTGTTAAACTTTTATCTTTGTTGAAAGAGTGCCAAGGATAAATGACCAAGTCAAATAGAATGACAAATTCCATTGATGAGACTAAGTTAAGTCTGATTATACAAATTTTTTTTGTGATGGAGGTTGATAAATCCTAATGATGAAACTTAGCTTAACAATCAAATGTGTTTGATGATTTAGACACTTTAAGATGGTAGATCTTAGTTTAATTAAGAGAATTTTACTTGTAAAGACCAATTTTATCAAGTTTGAGACATTGTTGTGATTGAGGAATGGTTCTATTTTGAAAAAGGATCATGAAATGTGAGTTTAATTTTTGAACAGACAGTGAATTTTTCTCTTTGGTTTTGAATTAACTGGATGCACTAAAAGATGGAATGCATGTGCTAAAAGATGGTTTGGATGCGCTAGACTGTCCCTTAGATGTGCCAAAAAATGGACTTAATGTGGTAGACAATGGATCAAATGCACCAGAAAAGGGATTGGATGTGTTAAAATATGAGCTATATGCGCCAAAAAACCACTCAGATGAGCTAGAAAATTGGCTATATGTGCTAAAACTAGCTTGTGATGCGCTAGATTGCCCATAAATGTGATTTCAATTGAATTCTCTATTAGTGAATGCTCTAAAAAGATCTGCAAATGTGTTGGAAGATGGAACATATGCACCAAAGAATGACCTAAAAGCGCTAGAAAATGGGCTATATGCGCCAAAAAATGACTCAGATGTGCCAAAATACAAGCTCAATGCGCTAAAATAGGGAATGCATGTCCTAATCTAGAAAATTTTCATTGTTTTGACAATTTGTCTAGTTATTTTATTTTTAATCAGTGAAATGGATGTTTCCAGGGAGTAATTTTTTGATCAATAATTATTTGTTTGGTTTTCTTGTCTATGATTTTTGTGAATTAACTGTTCTTAAATGGATGATTTCTTGAATTATGACTTCAAACACAACAATAAGTTTTAAATCAGTTGTTTCCAGCCTAGAAACTAAAACATTAAGTGTGCGTTCAAGAATCTGGTATGATTCCTTTGATTTCCATAGGTATAGCACAAGAGAAAACAGATCAAACACTTTTCTAATGTCAAGGGTCACTCATATTATCACAACCCACATCATAAAACTATGTTAGCTCACATAGCCATGTCACCCCCTAGAGGGCGCCCGTATTTTTAACTTTCCCAGGTCTTAACCAAAGTCGAATCCTCCACTTTTGGCCAGTAATCCCTGATAGTTATATGGTGAGTATCTTGGGGGAAAATTCTTCCCTCCCCTTGCACTGTGAATATTAAGAATGTTTGGAGACTGACTTAGCTGGCTTCTACACTTAAGGTTTGTAGTAAGGGTTTACATTCGGTGTGGAAAATGATAAACTCCCTCAGGAGACCTCCCAACCTTTCGAACAAAAGCTTTAGGGATGGTTATCTTGCACACCACCATTGACTGAGAGTTTCCTTGCAATCATGTTTGATTATAGTGGTTGGAAAAATTGGCTTTAGTTGTTCCCACTTAGGTCGTTTCTGTAGGGTGAGTACTTTTTCCCACTATGGAAGGCCTTATAAAGGTGTTAACAAAGCATAAAAGAGTGAGTCTGGCATTCTAGTCACCCAGTGAAGGGGAGAGCATAGGCCTATCACTTTACAATCACAATAGACAAGGGGTTCATTAACCTTCCAATTAAACTAGGTGCCTAATTTAATCAAAAGAAAGCAATAAAATAAACTCCAGCCCCTGCAAACATGATCAGTAGTTTCAGATAATTGTCTTTGACGAGTGTATTAAGCACCTACAACACAAAAAATATTGATCAATTCTCAAAATTTTGATTTTTTTAAAAATAAGCCAGATGTGCTAAAACATTAACCATATGTGCTAAAATATCACACAGATGCACTAGAAAAACTATTGTATGCGCTAGGGAAAATACCAAATGTGCTAAAAGAAATTCAAAATTCCCTAAAAGAACCCCTGTATGTGCTAGAATATAAGCCAAATGAGCTGAAAGATGGGTTGGATGCACCATAATAGGGACTGGATGTTCTAGAGGATGTTTCGTATGTGCAAAAAGAACTCACGGTTGGGCTAGAAGATTTCACGTCAAAACCTATAAACACACTTTCTAGAAAACACTCATAAAAATGGGGCTAGGCCCCACGATGGGCGCCAAAATGTAGTGTGTGACTATAAAATTATGTGAATAAGTAAATAACAACATACACACTCCATGAAATATTATATTAGAGAATTCAACTAACAAATCTAACTGAATTGAAATAAACAAGCTCTCTAAAGCCGTCCCATTGCTCTCTATCCTCAAGGATTCATTAAATCATAATGGATCTTAGATTGTGTATGCACTATGACTATTAGAATGACAACCTGGAGAACGAGATGCTGGAAATGTAGTAAATCTATTTCTACATGATGATTGATAAACTATATGATGTGATGCTATGATAATGGTGTTGTTGTATGAAAATGCTATGCTAGTGATGTAATGAAACTACAAAAATTAAGATGTAGCTAATGCTAAAGTGATGATTCTAAACTAATATGCTTCTAAATGCTAATTGCTAAATGCTCAAAATGTTAAATTTTCAAATGCTCTAATGGAATTTCTGCAAAGTAAGTTTGCTCAAAGTTGGGATCCATTTTTTGTAGAATGAGGTTGTATTTATAGATTTTCTAGGGCATATTGTGATGTGGCAGCAACCAATGGTCTAGATTTAATCTGGATAGATGAAGGTTGAAGGATGAAGAAGTTGGAGAGAAATAAGGAGAGTGTTCCCTACATGAGAACAATCTGCCAAGTGTAGAGGAGAATGGAAGAGCCAAGTGTCTCAAGTTTGTTTGTAATTTGTTGAGGATAAATACACAAATTAAATATTTGGAATATTTAGTTTGTTGAGACACATGATGAGGTGGAAAGAGGAAAAGTTGTAGACATGTGATTAAATTTAAATTTAATGAGAGGAAAGATAATTAAATAAAAAAAACTATTCAAATTTGTTTATTTAATTAAGATTAGAAGAATTTGATTTAAGATAGAAGAATTAAAAAATGTGAACTATATAAATAAATTTAGAATTTATTTATAATTAGAGGAATTAAAAGATGTTTATTAATTAAATAACTTGTATTTAATTAATTAGATTATCTAGACCGATTTTAGGTGTATACAGTGGTATATGTTGATGACATTATCTTTGGTGGCAATGAAGGTATGTGTAAGAAATTTGCAGAAGAGATGCAAATAGAGTTTGAAATGTCTATGATTGGTGAGTTGAATTTCTTCCTTGGACTTCAAGTAAATCAAATTGATAAGGGGATATTCATTTCACAATCTAAATATGTTAAGGACTTTTTGAAGAAGTTTGGAATGGATGACTCCAAGCCTATCAGTACCTGTATGGTAACTAGATTTAAGCTGAGTAAGGATGATGAATCTTCTAAAGTTGATTAGAGCATGTACAAATGTATGATTAGTGGACTATTGTATCTTATTGCTATTAGACTGGATATCATGCATGCAGTATGTTTGGTTGCAAGATTTAAAGCATAACCTAAGGAAGAACATGTTACAACTATAAAGAGGATATTCAAATATCTTAAGGGAACTCCAGATGATGGACTATGGTATCTGAGGGATAATGATTTCACATTGAATGCCTACACTAATGTAGATTGGGTTGGTTGTGTAGATGACCGAAAGAGTACAAGTGGTAGTGCATTCTTCCTTGGAGGAAGGTTGGTTTCATGGTTGAGTAAGAAATAGGATTCAGTTTCTTTATCCATTGTAGAATTTGAGTATATTGCAGCAACATCTTTCTATATATAGGTACTTTGGATGAAACAAACCTTG
This sequence comes from Sequoiadendron giganteum, assembly GCA_007115665.2. Taxonomy (NCBI): domain Eukaryota; kingdom Viridiplantae; phylum Streptophyta; class Pinopsida; order Cupressales; family Cupressaceae; genus Sequoiadendron; species Sequoiadendron giganteum. Next base: position 498,399,027 of record CM021103.1, read on the forward strand.
AAGGACATAGGTGTGATGTGTGATGATCCTATTTCTATCTTTTGTGACAATATAAGTGCTATAAACATCTCAAAGAATTCAGTGATGCATTCTAGGACAAAGCACATATCTACCAGATATCACTTCTTGAGGGAGAAGGTGTTGTAGAATGAAGTTAGACTTGAATATGTACCTACCAAGGAACAAATTGTAGACATGTTCACTAAGGCCCTTCTGAAGGATACTTTTGAGTATCTTAGGGGAAAGCTATGGGTTACTGCCCCTCCTTCCTTTAACTAAGTGCACATGGAGGTGCATCAGTCCAGTGGATTCATAGATTCTCTTGATCTAGACTGATGATTGTGGTCTACTCCTTAGGTGGAGTAGAGCAGTGCATTGTTGCAGTATGTGATGTGGGTACACTCCTAAGGGGGAGTGATCAGATCTTTATATGGAAAGTTTTTTCATGCAAAATTTCCTTTTCCATTGATGTCAAAGGGGGAGAGAAAGTCATGTGAAAAACTTGAAAAGGGAGAAATAATTTTGTAAGGAGAAGAGAGAAGAAGAAGTAGGAGATTATGTATGCTGTCTTTGGTGGTTTTTCACATCATGTGTTGCCATCAATGAGAAAGGAAGAGATTGTTGCAAGTATGGATGTGTTTGACGGTGTCATTAATATTGTCATTGATGTCAACATAGTTCAGTTTGATTGTAGATAATTCTTGTATAGTTGAGATATTATAGAAGTGCTTAGAGTACATGGAGCTAAATTTATGAAGTTGTAGTTGTGTTGTTGCCAAGTTCTTTTGAGAAAATTAAGAAATAATGAAGGCAGTGTTGAGTGTGTGTTCTAAGTGTGCTCTGGTATTGTGCTCTACATTTCTTCTATGTTGATCCTTTGCCTATGCGGATTTGTGGTATTTTTCATGAGCTTTAATGGATAATATATCCTGAGTTTTAGCTTTTTGATTGATAGAGAATGAAAGATATGTTCACCAGTGTGTTAACTAGTTTGACATAATTATTTTTTGTAGGCTAGTAGAAATATTTGGCTTCGCAGTCTTCTGATGTTTTGTTTTAAATCTTGCAGATCTGGGAGATGATTCATACTGTTGGTTTATGTGTTTTGACAAATATTATTGTGATTGGGCACTTCAGAAGACTTTCTTCAGAGCTCCTATGTGTCACTAGTTGGTCTGGTTGGACTGTTGAAGAATATTCTGTGTTTGAAGATTATTGCAGTTGTTGCAGATGTAGCTGAAGGTTTCTTAGAGATGGTTAAATATCTAGTGAATCATGTTGATTGATCCATGCATGATCATCTTGGTAGAGATGCATGTACTTCAAAGATCATTGGTGTTTACATTAGGTTTGGTCGACCTAGTATCTATACGTTACATAAATATTTGCATTGAATTAAGGAAGTGTGTCATTGATCCAATATTTTGTTTGGGACCTAATTAAATGTGTAATTGGTTCTCTCTCATTCTTATTCACCACATGAATGTTGAGTAGCTGACCTAATTTGAATTTGTAAATTGAAGGATGTTTAGCCGACCTTGGAGAATTCTTCTAGGGTTGAAGATGGTATAAAAGCAAGTCAATACCTTGCGAATTCAAGTATGCATGAGAACAAGAAAGTGTAGTGTGCAAACAAGTGCAAAAAACAGAGTGTGTAAGAGTGAATCAAGGGAATAGTACTTTGTCTAACTGGGGATTTTTTTGCAAGATTATATTGTTAGCAAACATACATGCATATGATATAAAACCCACAATAATCAATGGAATGCATAAGAAATAAATAAAGAACAAAGATGAAACGAGATCACCCAGTCCTCCATCCTCCATGGCTGACTTCCATTGTACCTCTAGCTTGCTGAAATTTAAAATGTCCTCAGATCTTGATGAGAAACTCTATATTATTGACTAGCCCTAAGCAAGTGTTGAAGGATTCTTTTTAAATGCCTATGCAAAAGAGATTAAATCCTATTTGCAATTATTAAAATTAACTAAATGACAAATGCTAAAGATTAAGAGATGCAAGATTCAAGATTAAATTAAGAGATATTAAGAGATGTCGAAATGAAGACAAAATTGACATTTTATAGAAAATGCAATTTTGTATGGATGAATGAGATTAAAGATTGATAAATTCCCTCGAATCTATGATCAAGATTCAAAATAACAACCCCTTAATTAGGGTTAGGGAAACTCTAGGATGAAATTCAAATTGAGTGGACAAGATTTAATTTAAGAAATTAAATCAAGGAATGAGAATAGTTGTGACAGTGAGATGAGAATTAGCAAGTAGAAAAAGGATGATTTAAAAAATCAAGTCATTTTAGAAATAACTTAATTCGTGGAGAAAAGCTATTTTGAAATTAACATTTTAAATTAATTCCAAAATGATGAATTCATGTGACAGTATATAATAATAACTTAAAATTATTTACTTGGAAAGAGGGAAATTGCCAATTTAAATAAAATGATTTTATTTAAATTTAGAAAGAAAATCAATAAGACAATTTAATAGTTAAAATTATTCAATTGTTGAGGAAAATTAGAAAGTGGGTAATTTTAAATAAATGATTTTATTTAAAATTAGAAAGAAAGTTGGAGAGGATAATAATTAAATAAATAATAAGAATTTATTTAATTATGAGCAGACATAAATAATTAATGACCTATTTAAATAAATAAAGTTTATTTATTTAAATAATCAAGAGGAATAAAAGACAAAGAATAATTAAATAAATTTAAGAATTTATTTAATTATAAAGTGACATAGGGAATGAGGGACGTATTTAAATAGTAAAGGTAATTTATTTATTTAAATAGCCGAGAGGAATAAAAGACGTGAATTAATTAAATAATTAAGAATTATTTAATTAATAGTTGACATTGGACTATGGGACACAATTAAATATTTTAATTATGTTGAGACGAAGCATGATATAGAAAAATGTGGTTTGGGGTCGAGGCGATTTTTATGTGTCTACATTTGCCCCTCTTTGTCATAATGCAGCTTGTCATGTTGTGACAAAGAAAATAAGTCAAAAATATGCCCCAATGCAAAATAGGATGAGGAAGAATGACGAGGAGGGTTGCGGTATGCCCCCTTGAGAGGACAGTTGGGTTGATAGGACACGAGTGTGCTCTCGAAATGGATGAGGACTAGAAGATGAAAGACAAAAGTATATAGAAAATATAGATAAGGATGATGATGATGTGGACTAGAAATAATGTTAGAGAAAAATATGAATGTTAGGATAGAAGACATGGGTGCTGATATGGGGAAGGAAATGCAAGTTAGTGTGGAAAAATAAATGCATGTTAGAATCATTCAATATTTTTTGAAGTACTAATAAGTGTTGCTTGAATCATCATTGGGTGGTAAAAATGATACAAATGGACAACAAACACCATGGTATGACATAGACCAAGGTGTGCAAGGTCATCCACTTGCAAAACAAACAATCGCAGACAAGGAATGTCTTAACTCATACTAGAGGCCAATTTTTGTCAGTCTTTTTGTCAAGACAATCCACAGACAACAGTCAAAGAAAACAAAACAGGTCATGAGACGTCATCGTACCTCTAAATCCTTCATAGGACATCCTCGAGGTAGCTAGTAACATGACCAAAAGACAAGTCAATAAAAAGATAAGACAAAATAGCCAAAAATTAACAACCATTTACTTGTATTTCCAATGTTTGTTTGCCGAAGATTAATTGTTTGATAGGTTGACAGTTTTGACGGTTTGACAGTTTGACGATGTCTAAGGTCAGGAAGGACACATCCTGAAAAGACAAATGACATTTTGACGAGGTCCAAATCCAAGAAGGACACATCTTGAAGAGGACCAAAAAGTGATGAGATTGACATTTTGACTAATGTTTTGGTAAGCTGACTGATGTTGACTGTATGATTGATTGGCTTGTGTTGTCTGATTTTAACCAATTTTGATGTTGACGCTTCGAATGACTGTCTTGTGTCAAGTGGGACTATGTTTGATTTATTTGACTGATGTGACCATGTTTGACTAATGATTTTTACTTTGAAAAACCTAAAAGGACTAACCTAATGTCTCGGGGACTCAAAGATGAGCCTTGCCTATGTAGAAAATGCACAGAGACAACGTAGTTCGACTGAGATAAAGATTGACTGACGTGACTGACTTGACAAGATGCTACTAAATTTGACTTTTTTTTTGGGATTTTGACATTGATTTGGGTGTTTTTGTGTTTTCTTTAGGACATTTTCTAATTTTTAGGTCTTTTTTCAAGACTTTATACAATTTTTAGGACTTTTTTAAGGACTTTTTCTAATTTTTATGACTTTTTGATGTTTTATGAAAATTGTGACAAAATGCATGTGAATGATGTCAACGCACATGAATCCAAGGACAACCATGATTTTTCTACTAGTCAAGCTGAATACCAATTGATAGGTGATGATGACAATGACAACGTTGTTTGACATGGGAAGGACACATCCCGAAACAACGTGAAGATGACAATGATATGACAAGAGAATAAAAGTCTACAACAGGGCTAAGGACAAAGTCAAGGAATGTTTTGGATGATGTGCCAGGTTTTCCATATTGTTACATATGGAATGACTTGGTGAGGACTAGATGGGATGATGAGGGATCTTTAGACCATTGACAAGGGAAACCAAGATAGACGATGGCTGGCCTTGGTAAGAGATAGGAGTCGCATAGGGGATAATGAGGCTATGAAGATAATGATATGATATTTTGTGACTAGTGTATGACCAAAGGATGGACATGTCAAAAGTTTTCCAAAGCATGATTTGTGTTTGTGCCTTAATCTTTATCAAGATCAAAATAGGTGGGAAAATGGATGGACATGATAGGGCTTAGATGGATGGATGGAAAGGCCATAAGGAATGTGTCATGTAGAGGGTAAGGGAGGTGAAACAACTTTCCCCCAAGTGCAATGGCCCACATAGATGATTTATTCTACAAATGATGCATGTTTGCCAGGTTTTCATCATGGTACTTATCCAAAGCGCCTGTTTGCCAAGTTTTCATCGTTGGACAAATTTTTTCTCTTTACTATTTTTGATATTTTTTGATTTTTTTTTTAGTGTCACCATGATGCGTGTTTGCCAAGTTTTCATCAAGGTGACGATTTTATTTTATTTTTCATTTTTTTTGTATTTTTGAGTTTTGTCGGATAGCCTTGATGCTTTAGATGACCACTGATTGTGTCGAATCCTTTGACGGTGCTAATGTAGAGACTGGTGCCATGACATGCCAATAATGACCTTTATGAAGTAGTTGTCTTGTCAGGATGATAGCGCTTGCATACAGCTGATTGATGTCATTGTGATCCTTTTGGATACTAGAGTTGGCCTTATCAGAATATGCACATTGTGATAGAGTACCATGAGAGTCCTTATGATAGAGAGTTGTTGCCAAGATGCGACAGATTTGTGACATGGGATGTTTGGAATTTAAGGAGGATGTAGGATTATGATGGATGATGGTGGACGTGGACAGGTTGGTTGGATGTTTGGATGTATTGGTTTTTATTCTCCAAACTTTAGGTGTCTGATTAAGATATTGTTTGGAACCAACATTTTTATATGTCTTTCTTGATGGCCATTTTGGAGGGGGTGGACATGTATTATATGTGGGATTCCTCTTGTGCTTCTCCACATTTTGATTGAATTTTGGATTTGGCATATTTTCTTTGCCTGATTCATTCTTTTCTTGACTTGACCAATTTTGTTTTGGGATCCATTTTAGCTTCATTTGTCCACTTGTATTTTTGATTGATTTCATGGCCTTTGGCATGTGATTTTGGATTTTGTATTTTTAAGACTTTTGTTGGTTCCAAATGGAAGGTTTATTCATGATGGAATGATGGTTTGGGGTGTGGAGGGAAGGGGTATTAGCAAAAATCTTATGACAAGGACTACTCATGACATCCATTTTGATGTGTGTACCTGATAAATTTTCCCCCAATATCGAGGAGGGACCACTAACATCATTAGATTTTCTGACTGATAAATAGCCAAGATCTTGATGTCTATAATCTATCTGAACTTGTATAGGTTCTATAATTCCTTGCTCATGTAGGCCTAGCCCTTTTCATTGATAATGCATGTTCTGAAAAATTTTGTTTGTGATGGGGTACTTGTTATTTTGGAAGCAATATTCCAACCCATCCGTATTATGGAAATTAATGCTCAAAATCTTCTCATCTGTACGAAAGCCTACTCTGAAAAAGATAGATGATCTTAATTGATAGGATGTTGTAGCTTCACTAACATATTGGATAGATTTTTGATTGACATCTTTGGTTTGATTTTCTGATATATCAGATTCTAATGATTCTACTGGTGCATCCCAGTCAATTTCAAAACCATATTCATGGTCATTGTAATAGATCCCACTGAATTCATTTATAGCTTGATCATTTGCAAATATGTCTAGCATAGTAGCATCTTGCTCTATAGGAAGATCATCTATGTGTCCCATGGAGGCAAGTGTCTCATTTTTGGAAGTGTCAATACTTGAAGTTTAGATGGAATCACCTTCAAGTGTGTCATCATGAATGACATAGAGGTCAAGGAGTGGATCATTTTGGACTTCTGGATCTATGGTAGGGTATTGGTCAAAGATGGGGTTGTCTTGGATGACATGGTTGTGGCTGGAGTCTTGACCAAGGATAGGTGTGTTTGGTATGACATGATTGTCTAGGAGGACTTCTTGAATGGATTTAAAGATAGGGTCATGGAATGGACTACTTTGATCTTGACATGATGGTGATGTTATGATGTCGTGCTTTGGACTTGCCTGTTGACATGTATCCTCAAGTTTGGGTAAGAAGATGGGACTTTGGAGACCATGACTAGATATTTTATCATGAAAAAATGGAGTGTCTTAGAATGGATTGGTGTATAATGGACTAGGATATGACATGGAGGTTTGGAAAGGGTTAGTGAATGAAGGACTATGATTAGATGTGGGTAAAGGACTAGGATAGGATGTGTATGAGGAACTAGGATGAGATGAAGGACTAGAATAGAACATGGATGCATGACAAGGATATGATGTGGATGGAGGACTAAGATATGGCGTGAATGGAGGATTAGGATATGATGTGAATGGAGGACTAGGATATGTTATGAATGGAGGACTGGGATATAATGTGGAGGCTTGGACTGGATTGATGGATGGTTGATTTCCCTTGTCAAGGTTAGGGTGGTTATGACTAATGGAATTTTTTTGTGACTTAGTGCCATGGGTGGTGTTAGGGGACTCTTGATAGTAGATAGATAGAGGACTAGGACTCATGGATTGTTGGTAAGATGGATAGATGGATGGAGAACTAGAGGTTGAGGTGAATTTGTGTTTGGATTGGAGGTATAGTTTTTTGAAGTCCATGGCTAGTTGTGCTTGACCATTACTAATAAATTGGCATTCAATTTGACTAGCAAGCATGTCATAGTGACTTGAATACATGATGGTGGATGGAATGTGACTAAGACTAAGACTATGTATGATGCAAGGTGACAATGCAAAGTGAAGAAAGAGATTAAAAGGAATGCCAAATGCAGAGTGGTAATGAGTGTCTTATGTCAAATGATTTTTAGGAAAGGTTTTCTAACCATTCAAAGTTTGGCCAATGTCTCGATTTGGATTGTCAAAGGATTGGTTTGAAGTATAAGATGACAAAATTAAAAGGTGATATTTCCACACTAGACTTATGAGTTGGAAATAGATCACCAAAGGATAATGACTAAGGATGGGTTTGTTTGATTTGGTCCAATGACAATTTACTTTTGAGACAAAGGTTTGACAAAATAAGGAAAGTTTTCCTATTCCAAAGTATGTAAAATTGAGGACTTAAGACTTTGTCTATGAAGATTATGATGGATTGCAAGCTAAATGAAAACTAAAAATGAAAAGATGGATGACTTGGACAAGTGTTTTGGTTTCAGGCAAAGACTGCTGCAAAAGAGATGTTAGAAAATCCATTTGCAAATGTTTGGCCTTAGGTTTCTGACAATAATAATATTTTTCCAATTGACAGGAAAATGCATCCTTCTAAGAAGCAATTGCATCACAGGAAGGCAAATGTGCTGCAGAGTAGTTAGATGTGTCTCTGATTCTAGCAAATGCATTCAAATATGGCATATGTGTTGTAGTATTTAGCTGATTTTGTGCAAAATGACAAATGTAGCACTGCAGATGGCCAATGTGGTTCAAAAGTTCAGTTGTGGTGTTCAAGCTAGCAACTACGGCGTATGGTAGGAAATTGTGGTTTTTCAAGTTGTGAATGCATCTCGACAGAGCTGTTGCGGCTCAAGAATAGGTAGTTGCAGTTCAATATAGCAAATGCGGTGTTTGATCAAGAAAATGCATCAAATGACAATCAATTGTGAAGTTGTAGAGGGTGACTGCGGCTTGATAGAGCAAATGTAGCTTAGGAATAAGCAATTGTGGTTCAATATTGCATATGCATTGTATAAAGAAATTTGTGGCAAAATTTTGGCTGTTTGCAGTTTGGTAGTGTTGTTTCAAATTGTGAGGTTGATGTTCATTTGTTCATGTTGTCTTAATACACTTTGGAAAACATGTGATGTTTGAAAAAATTGAAAAACAACCACATAGAAAACACTTACAAATCCCTATGGCTGCAAAGATAGTATTCTTTTGGATCCCACATGGATTTTACTCCACCCGCATATTCTTAGCAGATGAATTTAGAAGCTTGGTCCCACGGGCTCTCCCTTACAGTGCACTCACTTCTTAGGGAAACCAAGCTTCCAACCTCCATGAAACTCCCATGGCAGATTGATCATCTCTACTAAAAACTATGCAGGTATGGGTGCCTTGGAAATGACCGTTGCTGCACCAAAGAATAGAAGGTTTTTGGTCACTAAAGACAAGGGTTTTAATTCAGGCACCCATTCGAGTGGTCATACATGGGGCACAAGATTAATCTCCATTAAGGAGGCACTCTAGCCTAAAGAGGTTAAGCTCAATAGGGTTTTGGGGAGTACTACTTGGTCTGTATGACATATTTGCACTCATAATCCTAGGTTTCCCTTAGGATTCACATTTATATACCGGTCGGGAGTAGCTCGGCTAAAGATCTTTGTTTCTAGTTTGAGTTGATTTGGGGTGAGTACTTTTCTCCACCAAAGCAGACCCAGTTTCTAAAGTTAACAAAAGCGAGCAAACATATTCGTAGTTCAATCAATCTTTGTTGAAAAACAAAGAGAGAGCACACCAATATGTTTGACTCACACTCGCATGGTTGTTCTTTTTAAAACCCAAATTGAAATATGAAGATGTGACAACTAACTAAATCACAAAACACAACAGACACACATTCATTTTAACTCTTTGTAGTGTTATCAAGCAAAAGGGTTCATTTTAACCGTTTGTAGTGTGAGCTATCTAACAGTTCATTTTAAACCCATGAAAGTGTGATTGTTCTTTTTAACCTCATGCAAGTGTGTGATTGTTCATTTTAACTAATGAGTGAAATGCATGATTGAAAAAAAAAAAAACAATAACCAAGGGTTAGATTCTATCTTGACACACGCTGGAACAGACATATTAGTATAAAAAAAAAAAATTTAATCTAAAAAAAATAACAAAAAATAGAAATCTGAAAGGCAAAATAAAAAATAAAAAAAAATCTTTACTAGTCGCTTGCATCGCAGCAAAGCGAATGCATCATTCGAGATTGCAAATGTGGCTCGGTATGTCGAATGTGGCTCCCTTTCTATCGAATGCAGCTCGGTTTGTCAATTGCATCATGGAAAATCAGATGCAGCTTGATTTATTGGTTGCGTTGCTTGAGGTGCTAGATGCGATGCAACAAAGTGGTTGTGTCGCTTGAGGTATCGGATGCAGTGCAATAGAGCGGTTGTGCTACTTGAGGTATCATATGTGGCACAACATAGAGGTTGCATCGCAGGAATTGTCGAATGCATCATTCCATACCTGTACCTGCAAAACAACAAAACAAAATGTATGGTAGCTTGCAAAAATGTGTCAAAAAAAATGTCTGGTTCACCAATGTAACTGAGGATTTTTCTGCAAGATTAGATTGTTAGCAAACATACATGCATATGATATAAAACCCACAATAATCAATGGAATGCATAGTAAATAAATAAAGAACAAAGATGAAACGAGCTCACCCAGTCCTTCATCCTCCATAGCTGACTTCCATTGTACCTTCTAGCTTGCTGAAATGTAAAATATCCTAAGATCTTGATGAGCAACTCTATGTTATTGACTAGCCCTAAGCAAGTGTTGAAGGATTCTTTTTAAATGCCTATGCAAAAGAGATTAAATCCTATTTGCAATTATTAAAATTAACTAAATGAAAAATGCTAAAGATTAAGAGATGCAAGAATCAAGATTAAATTAAGAGATATTAAGAGATGTCGAAATGAAGACAAAATTGGCATTTTATAGAAAATGCAATTTTGTATGGACGGATGAGATTAAAGATTGATAAGTGCCCTAGAATCTATGGTCAAGATTCAAAATAAAAACCCCTTAATTAGGGTTAGGGAAACTCTAGGATGAAATTCAAATTGAGTGGACAAGATTTAATTTAAGAAATTAAATCAAGGAATGAGAATAGTTGTGACAGTGAGATGAGAATTAGCAAGTAGAAAAAGGATGATTTATAAAATCAAGTCATTTTAGAAATAACTTAATTTGTGAAGAGAAAAGCTATTTTGAAATTAATATTTTAAATTAATTCCAAAATGATGAATTCATGTGACAGTAAATAATAATTACTTAAAATTATTTACTTGGAAAGAGAGAAATTGCCAATTTAAATAAAATGCTTTTATTTAAATTTAGAAATAAAATCAATAAGATAATTTAATAATTAAAATTATTCAATTGTGGAGGAAAATTAGAAAGTGGGTAATTTTAAATAAATGATTTTATTTAGAATTAGAAAGAAAGTTAGAGAGGATAATAATTAAATAAATAATAAGAATTTATTTAATTATAGAGTGACATAGGGAATGAGGGACATATTTAAATAATAAAGGTAATTTATTTATTTAAATAGCTGAGAGGAATAAAAGACGTGAATTAATTAAATAATTAAGAGTTATTTAATTAATAGTTGACATTGGACTATGGGACATAATTAAATATTTTAATTATGTTGAGATGAAGCATGATATAGAAAAATGTGGTTTGCGGGTCTAGGCTATTTTTATGTGTCTACACTTTGATGTGTTTGATTCCTGAAAGTAGTGAGTTGATGGTGTCTGCAAGCTTCTGATCAAGTTGCGAACATGTGGAACCTTTTGTGGTGGATATTTATTTATATTTTCTTTTTCTGTTGGTAGTGAGCCTTTGTATCTGAGCAGTGAGCCCTCTGGCAGTGAGCCTTTGTATCTGGTATTGCATTATTACTATATTGTGAGCTAATGCTCACCGTGGTTTTTCCCTCATTGGGTTTTCCATTTAAATTTGGTGTCTCTAGTGTTTACTTTTTGTTATTTGCATTTCATGTTTACACTTTATAATAGACTGGGTTAAATTGGAATTGATTAAGGTTGGAAGTAAAGAAATTTGATACAACTAATTCACCCCCCTTCTTAGTTGTCTTGTGCATTTCAACAACATCCTGCACTTGCAAAAGGTTAGTCACAAAGATGGGGCCACCGCTAGATTCACGAGACTTGACCGCTAAGATGAAAGACTCGGGACCCAAGTGACTAAAGAAAAATATTTAACCCAACCTTGGGAAAAATTAAAATCAATAAAAAGGCACAAGGTGATCAATGAACGTAGGCTAAGCGGTCGGTAAAGAAAACATTTTGAATAGCTCAAGTCATGACTTAAATAACTAGTGACTAGGTGCAACATGTCAATAAAGCATTAAAATGCCTAGGGTTTATGATGAAATTTTGTAAAAGGAATGTTTCTAGACCAAAACCCTAACCCATCCTTTGGCACAAAGGCTCAAAAATTATGAACAAAACATGGATTCGCTCAAAGTTTTGCAAAAAATTTGGAAGCTCTATCAAGTTGATGGATGAAGCCATAATGTCCTTGCAAGAGATAACACCCAGAATAAATATTGATGCATCCTTGTATGCAATGGAAAAAATACAAGTTATTAATTATTCCTTCAAGGAATATGCCTCTGGCTTAAAGGGACAAGTTGAAATAGAGGTTGAGATGAGGCTTGCAAAAAAGAAGTTGCTAGATATCACAAAGAAGTGTGCATCTGCACACAAAAAAGTTAAAGAGAGGTTGAAGGGTGTGCAAGCATGTGAAGAAGAGGAAAATACTTTGTTTTTGTATTGCATGAAGTGGTAGGATTCCACACAAAGCATAAAGTATGAAATGGACTCAATTGAGTCATGCATAACTAATGCATCAAGTGCCTATGATTCGACACTAGCAGAGATGATCAAATCTGGTCTACCATAGTAGATTTGCATGATAGATTCTTTACACTGCATAGCCAAAAAGAAGACATAATCAAGAAGCTTGGAAAGCTAAGGGACTTGGTGAAGATAAAGCATATACTTGTCTCAAGTTCCCTTTCCAATACAAATAAGATTTCAAAGCTAAAACTCACTCCCAACACTCCAAAAGGAGAGTAAACATTGGTGTAGCTTGAGTCACACTATATAACTCTTGCAGCAGTAAATAAAAGATAGGAAGAAGGTAAATCTACTTGTCAAGCCATTCTAAAAATTCTTCGTAGGTCAACATCTTCGGGTTGATCATTTCTATTCTTATGAATTTTTCAAGTTTTTCAAGTTTGCAGATTCTTTTATAAATATGCATATAATATAGAAGTTTTGGTTAACTTCCTTAGGGGGAGTCATTACATTCATTTAGTTTTGTACACATGTCTGAGGGAGAGCATACAAAGTGTTGGTACTTGTACACCCTTTTCCATTGATGTCAAAGGGGGAGAAATACTTGGAGATTGAAACATGTGAAAGGGGGAGAGATACTTGGAGAATGAAACATGTGAAAGGGGGAGAGAAAATTACAAGGAGAGTTTTTAGAGAGAGTTTAATTTTGGAGTACATGTTGCCATTAATGGAAAGGGGGATATTGTTGAAAGTTAGAGGATATTGTCATGATGATGCAGTCTGGCAACATGAGCATGTTATGTACATAGTGTATGATACAATGTTTTCATTGATGTCAGCATTGTTGTGGATCATCCTAGGATGGTTTTGAGATGTTACTGAAGATATTTGTACAAATTAAATTGGTCTAAAAACTATAGCTACACATAAATTTAACTAAGTATCAAACTTGTTGGTCCAGTGGTCTAGTGCACCAGTTTTTAGGTCCGTACTACTCCACAAATAAAGATACGTCTCTGTGGTTCTAACAAAAATTTGGTGAACATAAAATGCATCTAAATTCAAGAGATTTGTTTTTTGGTGAAGTATCTTGGAAGTTATGAATGACATAATTTGACCTGGTGTATTACAGTCATTTTCTATATAGTGTGTCAGTGTGGGAGATTTCAGACTATTCTATGGATGAATATTTCATGTTGTGATGTTGAAGACAAGCTTCCAGATTTCAATTAAGTAGGAATTCTAAATGGAATTTTGTTTTGAGCTCCATCTATGGAAAATTGGATAAACAGATGAAGATTTTGTGTTTAGGTCTTATTTGGGGCCAACCTAACACATTTGGTGTTTTGTGAAGGATTAATATGTGTTGCAATCCTATATGGGATCTAATATAGGTCCATCCCAACCTACCTTAATAATATTTGATTTTTATTTAAGGCGTGAAGTGTGGTTGAAGTATTTTGAGGATGAAAATTTCAATTTTGTGTGTTGCATCCAATTAGGCTGGCCTAATTCATGTTACACTTGATATGGATATATATAGTAGATTGGTTTCAGTGTTTTGGGACAATGAGTGAATGAAGAGAGATAGATTACATGTATGGTGTTCCACCTACATGTGTGTAATGTGAACTTGATAAGAGTTGTGTGAGTTGTGTGAATATAGAGTGGAGCAAAGCATTGATCCAAATTAGTAGGAAATTTGATATTGTACCTCATTGGAACTATAATCTAGCATATTATAAATGCAATTGTAATAGTTCAAATAGGCTATGAATCCATCCCTTCTTTCTTATATCTTATTCTCTATGGGTATGAGTCCATTGGACACTGAGTCCACCTATAGTGAGTAATTCTATAATATACTATATCTGTATATAATATATTGTGAGCTAACCCTCACTGTGGTTTTTCCCATTTTGTGTTTTCCATATAAAAATCTTGGTGTTCATGTGTTTTGTGATGTTGTGGATGTTTCATTCTTTCTTTTCTTATATCAATTGAATGTGCTTTATTAATTGGATGGCTAGTGTTTGAATGGTTTAATAGAATAGTAATTCATGCCCCCCTCTCAGTATTCCTAGTGTTCAACAAAGGACACCTATAAATATCCCCTATTATTTTTTAACAAAAACTCCTTTAGGGGATCCCCTTTCCATTTCATTTTAGGAGATATTAAAAGTTCTAATTAAAAAAAGATACTTACTAGAAGAAGGGGAGTACATTGACATACCAAAATATGATGGTAATATCTTGCTACAAGATCACCTAATGATGATTCTATTCCATGTCCTCTGTCTGCTCTCCATCCATTTGCAGTTGTTTTTAGTTTTGATGGGGGAATTTATGTCGAGTACACAAGCATGGAACATGGACATCTGTGCGATGTGATGTCATCCTGACATGATTCCCACCTTTGGAATCTGCAAAGGCGCTACAATTCTCCATTGGTGTCAAAGTGTAACATCTCTACTCACTTGATTGACCTTGAATAGCTCCTTTGGCCCCCCTTTCGTTTTCAAAGCACTATCTCATTCATTCAATGGATATTCTTCAATCTCACTTGATCTTCTTCATCATTCTTGAGACTTCACTTGATCTTCTTCACAATTATCCATACCTCACTTCATACATAGTATTTTGTACCACCATTGGAGCTGCAACTTGGTGTCTTGCGAGATTGCCTTCTTCATTGTTGTGGAAACATTGACTCTGCTAGGATTGCAAGCTCTTCTCTCATTTTCCTTGAGTGCATGTGATTGAGGGTGATATATTTCTATCTCTCACTTTACTTAGCATCGTTGGTTTTTTACGTAGCATACCGTTGTTAGCATTTCATGGTATTCTTCCTTTCAATTCTTTCCTTTATCATATTTCTCCTATCACTGCTACATTGGCTATTCGTGGAGGTGGAAAAACCAAAGCAAGGGATTGACTATGGTAGTCCTCTTAAAACAACCCCAAAAAATTTCCTATTTCTTGTGTGTAGGTTTGTTTTGAAGTGAAGAGCTCAAGATAATCAACTCATGGGTAGGAAGGTGTGATTTCCTCACCTGATTTTTTCATTTCATGATTCAAGTAGTTAAAGTATCCTTCTTGTTGGTTTTCTTTTTAGTATAAGATTTTACTTTATGTGTTTGCATCAAACCTTATCTGTTAAGTAGTTAGTAGGTTCTCTGTAGTTTTTGGCTGTGTTTCACACTTTTTGTCTATATGGATGCTAGCACCCCCACTATGATGCCATCATGTCGTGTTATCATTCATGTCTCATGCTTCTGTCCTTTGGTAGAGAGTTGTCTAAGGTACATTCCAGGCTTTTGAAAGATACTCTCTTAACCTCTTGAAACTCTTAGGTTAGTAGAAAGGCATCAGTACTGAGAGTTCTCTTCTTTCTCTACCTTAAACACTTCACAATTTCCTAAACCTTTCATCTAGCTTGAGGTATATTAGGGCAACCTATTGTTTGAGGTCCTCCCATGACCTAGGTCTTGAGCAGTCGATCCTCCTCTACATTTTTGTGAACCCTATGTAAACTATTTTGGTTCCATTTAGTAAATTTGAAGGATTCTTCTCTCATTTTCTATGTGTGTTGTAGGTGTGTGCATTGCAGAGTGCTTAGCCTTGCAACCCAACCTATGACCCCTAGTGGCATATCTAGAAGAGTCCCTAAATGTTGTGAAGAAAAACCTAGAATAGGTCACTGTCTAATTGTTAAACCCTTGGGGGCTTCTGATAAATTCCTTTCTAGTATGTAAAATATGGCTTCTTTCATGCATCTTCTCATACCATCTGTGTAGCATGTGAGTGGGTCTTCTACTATAACCTTTACCTCACGGGATTTGTTGATGAATGCTAATAGAGAACCCTATCCTTTTTACATTCTCGCTTTTATCAATGGGAATACTATAATTGGAATTCTCATTGACCCTACATTTCAGGTTCATGTTATCATAGAGGAGATCATGTTAATAAAATTCTTACATAAGGATGGGTACGATGAGTCTAAAAGCACTATACATACACATGATGAGATTTTCATCCCTCCCATTAGTTCTATCACCCTTTCAGTCTTGGTTGGGCCCAGGACTGTGAATGTCCTTTTTAATATTATCTTGGGGTTTGACTTGTTCAAAGTGAATCTAGGCATTCCTTGGATAGTTTTCATGAATGCAATCCTCTTGGTGATCCTTAAATTCCTAAAGTTATCTTATGAGGGTTTCGTGCATGTAGTCCACGACATTGGTTACAAACCGATGGTGGAGCGTGGGGGCTACTCGCTTGATCACTTCTGGCCTACCCTTGTTGGTTTTCTCCCTCCTAGGATGGACCTATTATATCACACTTATGTAAAATACAAGAATGGGGGTATAGAATTGAAGGCGACTGTTGATGGTGTTTTCTACACAACAACTCAGATCGAATATAGTATTCTATCTCTCTTGAAAGGTTGATCTCTATGAGAAAAGAGATAACCCTAAGGTCTCTTAGGTGTCGATTCATGAAAATGCAGTGGAACCACTCAGTGATAAATGTGAAAATGTTGGTAATCACAAAAGGACCTCACAAAACAAATGTTGGAGACTCTAAACTTATCAGATTTTGCAACAAGGTGATACTTGAGTTCCTACTTTAATTCCAGTTCAAATAAATAGCAAAAGGTAAGGGTTTCATTAATCCTAAGATTTATATTACTCCTAAGATCAACAATACCAATGAAGAAATACTTGGAATAGACCAATCCCTTTAAAACTACTTTTTGTTTAACTAAGGCTATACCTGTAATCTCACAACAACAATGCAATCTTCTAAGGAATTAAAGTTTTTTAGATTATGCACATTAATCCAAGCCAACCCTAGTTTTGTAGTTGACATGGAAACGTGCCCACGATTGAACTAAGCACATAAATAATAGGTATAGGTTGACCTTGCACAACAATCCCAAAATAAAGAAGTTTCCCAAAGTATGAACCAGAGATTGCTACAACACTCCAAACATTAAATCACAAGCACCATTAAATTATTTACTCTAAATTTAAAATACATTGAAATCTTTCCAAGCAATTTCGAAGATAGAATAACGACCATGCAAGAGAAATCAATCCAAAGAAGGAACCAATAATAACACAATGTCTTCACTTGTATTGAATCACTAGTAATAGCAACAATTATGATATTATGTGTTACAACATTTTCTTGAAAATGAAACTAACACCTAATTCTTCTAATCGACTGCCTAACCTCTATTTTCCAACAATAACCTACTTTTCTAACCCTTAAAAATGAGGAAAAATGCAATACTTATAGAGATCTTGTACCGTGCCAGCTCGAGCTAAGGTTACAGAGAAGGTCGACCACCAACCATATCGGCCTAGACAACCCGCAATAAATCGCTGCCCTGTAATGAATGCATGAGGTGCCCCTTCAAATCGGCTTGGGATCTCGACAAATATCGATTCAGATCGAACAAAGCCCGCAGGTCCCTTCATCATTAATATCCCACCGGTGTGAAGCGGAAGAATGGTAATGTACACGTCATAGGAGTGTGAATACGAGTCACTGATCAACAACCAAGTTGGGCATCTCCAATGACTTCGATCGAGTCAAAGCAGTTTGAATCCTCCATGTCACATCCAACTCATATTAACAACCCTTGAGCGTGTCGACCTAGCTGTGTACGAGCAAGTTTCACCTGCCCGCAACCACAAAATGTACCTAGCTACAATCCCATAGATCTCACAACACCTTCAAAGTACACCCACTCCTTCCCTCAGCTCCGACAACAACAACCTTCCTAATCCAACCTGAAAGGGCCACAATTAATAATCATTCTAGCATCAAAAATCCAGGTCAATCAATCATAAACAACATATTTAATAATTAGAGATCCAAAATAACCATCAGAATCCCTAAAACTTCATTAAAGAAACCCTCATCAAAGTTCAAGATTTTCACTCCTTCGTAGAATTCAGGTCAAGAAGTAATTTTGGGAAATTTTGGGACAAGCGGATTCCAACGATGGAAACCCAAAATAACACTCATAATCACCTCAACTAACACCCAATACTCAAGAAATCACCTAAAAATACCTTCAAATGTTCCAAATCAACCATGCAATGCATAATCATTAACAGTCAGACCATGAATCCTCTTAGTTCTTGAAAAATAATAGATCTTCAAAAAAATCCGACAGGGATGGAAATCATTGAAACTAGCAATACTTAGCACATCACAGGAAAATGAAGCAGGAACAAATTTTGGTATTTTCCCAAGGCAATGGATTCCTATGAAGTCAACACAATTCTCACACCATTGACCAAAAATTTGGCCCCCCAACTCCTTCAAAGTGACTAAAATCGCGCTACCATGAGCCACTTACTCAACCACCGAGGTAAGGTGATAAACCGCGCCATCACAAGCCAAGCACGAAGTCCCCGTGGTATGGCGGTGAACCGTATAACTGTGACCTAGCTCAGAGACATCCATGGTATCAAGGTAAACCATGCCAGATGGACCAACCCTACGCTACCGTGTCATCGAACAAAGACTCCCACGATGTGGCGAGACCACCGTGCTATCACGTTGGGAACAAAAGCCCCCCACGGTACCGAGGTAAACAACCCAAAGACGCAAACCAGGGAAACAAAGGAACAAAGGAAATTCGGTAAAAATTGGGGGAGATAGAATTCCACGGAGCACCAAAATCTCTGAAGACAGTGTAGAACCAGCCCCGTTGGGTTTTCCAGGCAGCCGAGGAAATCCACCTGAGGGGAAAAATCCTGAAAAATAGGGAAAAACCCAAAATTTTCTAAAAGACTTAGAATTTTCGAAGTGTTAGCATAATGGGGGCACTTTACAAGCAAGATAGGCATTAAGGAACATTGCAAAGTAACACAAATCCTAGGACCAAAGGACCAAAGCACCAAAAACAAAAAACTCAAGATTTTCAAAGACAAGCTCAAAAAAAGGGCATGACCATAGAAAAGAGCCAAAAGGTTAGGCAAAAGAGGGTCCTTACTTTCAGTGGGGTGTGTGTACAAAATTGCACAACAAATGGTGACTCCACTGGGGAAATGCTCCAAATTATTTCAATGACAAACTAGAATCAACCCAGAATCTCTAGTTTCGTAGACCAGATATGGATCGATCATGTTACCTATGGACAAGGTTTTAGAAATCACAAGCAAGCAAACCTTTCCTGTACCAGGGTCGAAGTGCTTGTATATGCATTCATTTCCTTTTTTCTTAGTGGCAACATGGACCAAATTTAGTTTGATGGGGATACATAAGGATTCCAACTCCAAAAGCAACCTGGATAGAGCCTCGCTGCCAGTCAGGTGTCCATAGCTACAACAAGGTTATCACTGTGACCCTCTCTAGCATAGCTCTACTACCAGCCAGGCATCCATAGCCTTGGTAGAGATACTAGGATACCCCTGATAAGGTGAACATTACTTTTGATTTTCAGCATTTTCTTTTCTTTTCTTTTGATATTCTCTTTGAGATCTTTTAACCTTCTCTTTCACCTTGCAAGCAATGAAGCCCACACTTAAGGATAGGAACCACAATGGCACTAGAGAAAAATATCAGATTTTTCACCCAGTCCGACCTCACAAGGACCGTATGCAACCTTGGAAACCTTAAGATTTGTGTGTATGTATGAGACCCAAATACATTTCGGAATTTGACTTAATCAAGTGACTCCAATTCCAAACATATGCAACATCAGACAAAGGAAATCCACCAACTGACTCTGAAAAGATGATTGGAGTTTGTAAAAGAAATTACCAGAATAGCCCCAAGCAAGCAACCAATCATACAGATGCAATAAGCCCAGAAGAAAGCCCAAAGCAGGAGTAGAGCAAGAAGTAAAACCAACCAAAGCAAACCTACTCTAACCACAATAGTAGAAAACAAAAGGCCATCTAAACCTAATCCAAGCAAACTATTCTTAAAGCAATCTATCCTAAAGAAAACAAAATAGACTAAAGAAAAAGAACAACAAGGCAAGCTGCATCTATTCAAATGAAAATGTGTACAAAGAGACTCAAAATGGCTCATGATTAGACAAGGTAGACTGAGACTCATCCCCAAATGGTTCATCAATGCACAAACAAGTAGCAATGTAGTGGTAATAGTCCTCAAGAATGCAAATTCATCTTTATGTTCAACAAAATAAGGCTCAATTATGCAACATTGAAACTTAACCCCATTGATAGGAGTAATTAGCAATTGAGGTAACTCATTAGGACCATGCTCAATCCATATGCAATTTGTCTTTCCTAAACTTCCATAATCAAATTGATAAGCTTCAGAATTCACAGTAAGGAAAGAAACAACCTAATTTTGTACTCCTATGGACTGAATATTGTATTCATCATTTCCAAATTATGAAGAGTTGATCTTAGAATCATCAGGAGGTCTCCACTGATGGTGCAACATTCTGGTTTGTGTTTCTTCATGAAGTATTAACAATGAAAATGCAACAGCTTCATCATGCACAACGAATTCGTCAATAGGATGTTCATTAAGAGGCATCGTAGACTGGTCTTTAAGCATATTGTGATCCAGCTCATCAATAATGACTGCAAAATTACTATTTTCAACATCATTCATGTTTTCTTGCATATCAATATGAACCACATTAGCTACCTCACCCTTAATACATAAAATGTATGAATTTTCAATGCTTAATTCATCAACAGACAGAGAAGAAACAAAATTTGATGAATGAGAGAACTCCCTGAATTCTTCTTTTGTTGGCATTGGTTCAAACTCTTGATCATAGTAATCAGGAATTTTGACCACTCCATTAAGTTCTTCCTCATGTTCTTCAAGACGTTTATCAGCAACTTGTTGAAATTTCTCCATTAGAGACTTGTTTGATGTATCTTTTTGTGTATCTCTTGTATGTTGCAACAACTGCACTTGTTCTTCCACCTCTTTTATGGCTGTCTGGCATTGGAAATAGGTGAATTCAGAATGTTCTTCCTCATGTATCATGTACCAAGTTGGTAACAACAACTCCTCTAGGAATACTCTATAACTTAGGCTTGAACAATCCTTCAAAAATCTTGCCACAAATTCATCATATCTAGTCTATATTAGATCTTCATCACGAATAGAGGAAATCTGACTTAACTCTTCTTCCTATTGTTGTTCACTCTCAACTACATTTTCCATCTCAGACACTTGGTTAGCCTCCATAGGACCAACATCCATTATGTTTCTAGGTTGTTCTTCACTTGAATTTTCATCAAATACCTCCATTGCCTCAGATATTTCAGACTCTTCCTTCTAGAATGTTGCTTGATTCGTGGATGAATCAAAACTTGTTGTACCTTCTTCGGATCTAGAATTTGTCTCCTCTGTAGTATATTCTTTAACTGACTGCTCTCTCCATTCCAGACATCTCCCAAATTTAATGATAATATCCACACATGAATGGCAAGTGAATTATGAATGAGATGCACTATGAACTCTGCACCATTTAGATGAGATAAAATCTTGCAAACACCTACCACTACTGAGATGATCTTTAACTATCTCTATAAAGGCCTCAACTGTAGCATCAACAAACTCTAAATCTAGGGATGCCAGTGGTTTAGGTAGGTTCCATATGAAAATATCCGTTTGCAAAACCATCTCAATTTTACCCAAAAAGGTTAATCATTCAAACTCATTATGCCTGCAAATATTATGAATTCTACAGTGGTCTAATAATGTGTAGTGATGCAAACCCTTACCATTCCAGAGATCCAATCTCTTATTCAGAGACACACAAAGTTGAGGGAAATCAAGCTGAAGCCTGCTTCCATCATGGAAATCATAAGGCTACTTTTCCATCTGGACTCAAAATTTGTACTTCAGATTTAGAGATCTATCATATCTCAGATTTTCAACATGAAAGCTCATTTAGCTTCCAGCAATGTCACCCATGTTCAGGCCCTCCTTCTAGTGCCAATTCTGTTGATGGTGTTTTCTACATAGCAACAACTCAGATAGAATATAGTATTCTCTCTCTTGAAAGGTTGATCTCTATGAGAAAAGAGATAACCCTAAGGTCTCTCGGGTGTCAGGTCATGACAATGTAGTGGAACCACTCAGTGATAAATGTGAAAATGCTGGTAATCACAAAGGGACCACACAAAACAAATGTTGGAGACTCTTAAGTTACCAGATTTTACAATAGGGTGATACTTGAGTTCCTACTTTAATCGCAGTTCAAAGAAATAGCAAAAGGTAAGGGTTTCATTAATCCTAAGATTGATATTACTCCTAAGATCAACAATACCAATGAATAAATACTTGGAATAGACCAATCCCTTTAAAATTACTTTTTGTTTAACTAAGGCTATACCTATAATCTCACAACAACAGTGCAATCTTCTAAGGAATTAAAGATTTTCAGATTATGCACATTCATCCAAGCCAATCCTAGTTTTGCAGTTGACATGGAGAAGTGCCCACAATTGAACCGAGAACATAAATAATAGGTACATATTGATTGCACAATAGTCCCACAATCAAGAAGCTGCCCAAAGTATGAACTAGAGATTGCTACAACACTCCAAGCATTAAATCACAAGCACCATTAAATTATTTACTCTAAATCTAAAATACATTCAGATATTTCCAAGCAATTTTGAAGATAGAATAAGAACCATGCAAGACAAATCAATCCAAAGAAGGCACCAATAATAATACAGTGTCTTCACTTGTATTGAATCACCAGTAATAGCAACAATTCTGATATTTTATGTTACAACATTTGCTTGAAAATGAAACTAACTCCTAATTCTTCTAATCGACTGCCTAACCCTTCACAAACTTGCCTAACCTCTATTTTCCAACAATAACCTTCTTTTATAACCCTTACAAATGAGGTGAAATGCCATACTTATAGAGATCTTGTCTCGTGCCAGCCCGAGCTAAGGTTACAAAGAAGGTTGGCCACCAACCATATCGGCCAAAACAACCTATAATAAATCAATGCCTCATAATGAATGCATGAGGCACCCCTTCAGATTGGCCTGGGATCTCTACAAATCTTGATTCAGATCAAACAAACCCCGCAAGTCCCTTCACCATTAATGTCCCACCGACATGAAGTAGAAGAATGGTAATGCGCCTGTCATATGAGTGTGAATACGAGTCACCGATCAACAACCGAGTTGGCCCTCTCCGACGAATTCGATCGAGTCAAACCAGTTTGAATCCTCCATGTCACATCCAAATCGATCAATGACCCTTGAGCGTGTTGACCTATCCATGTACAAGCGAGTTTCACCTACCCGCAACCATAAAATCTACCTGGTTGTAATCTTGCAGATCTCACAACACCTTCAAAGTACACCCACTCCTTCCCTCGGCTCCAACAACAACAACCTACCCAATCCAACCTCCATTCAAAAGGGCCACAATTAATATTCATTCTACCATAAAAAATCTATGTCAATCAATCATAAACAACATATTCAATCATCAGAGAGATCCAAAATAGCCATCAAATCCCCTAAAAATTCATTAAAGCAACCCCCGTCAAAGTTCGGGATTTTCACCCCTTTGCAAAATTCAGTTCAAGAAGGAATTTCAAGAAATTTCAGACCA
The DNA here is from genome assembly GCA_007115665.2 of Sequoiadendron giganteum. NCBI lineage: Eukaryota > Viridiplantae > Streptophyta > Pinopsida > Cupressales > Cupressaceae > Sequoiadendron > Sequoiadendron giganteum. The sequence goes on from CM021103.1 coordinate 498,422,980, forward strand.
AGCAGATTCCAGTGATGGAAACCCAAAATAACACTCATAATCACCTCAACTAACACCCAATACTCAAGAAATCACCTACAAATACTTTCAAATGTTCCAAATCAACCATGCAATGCATAATCATTAACAGTCAGACCATGAATCCTCTCAGTTCTTGAAAAATAACAGATCTTCAAAAAAATCCAACAGGGACAGAAATCACTGAAACTAGCAATACTTAGCACATCATGGGAAAATGAAGCAGGAACGGATTCTGAGATTTTCCCAAGGCAACGGATTCCTACGAAGTCAACACAATTCTCATGTCATTGACCAACAATCTGGCCCCCCAACTCCTCCAAAGTGACTAAAACTATGCTATTGTGAGCCACTTACTCAACCACTGAGGTAAGGTGGTAAACCGTGCCACCACAAGCCAAGTGTGAAGTCCCCGCGGTATGGCGGTGAACCGCGACCTAGCTCAGAGACACCTGCGGTATCGAGGTAAACCGCACTACCATTCCAGATGGACTAACCTCATGCTACCGCACTACCGAACAAAGATTCTCGTGGTATGGTGGGACCACCATGGTACCATGTCGGGAACAAAAGCCACCTACAGTACCGAGGTAAACAACCCAAAGACGCAAACCAGGGAAATGAAGGAATAAAGGAAATTCAGAAAAAAATGGGGGAGACAAAATTCTACGGAGCACCAAAATCTCCAAAGATAGTGCAGAACCAACCCCGTCAGGTTTTGCAGGCAACCGGGGAAATCCACCTGAGGTGAAAAATCCCGTAAATAGGGAAAAACCCGAAATTGTCTGAAAGACGTATAATTTTCAAAGTGTTAGCATAATGGGGGCACTTTACAAGAAAGATAGGCATCAAGGAACATTGCAAAGTAACACAAATCCTAGGAACAAAGGACCAAAGTACCAAAAACCAAAAACTCAATATTTTCAAAGACAAGCTCAAAAAAAAAGGGCAAGGCCACAAAAAAGAGCCAAAAGGCTAGACAAAAGAGGGTCCCTACTTTCAGTGGGGCATGTTTGCAAAACTGCACAATAGTGACCTACCCTCCTTCTCCCTATGTTATTTAAATCAAGGCTTCAATCATAGCACATCATAAGGCTACCTATGTGACTTGAAAAAAGGAGGATAAGTCCACTCAGGCACCTTCTTCTTCCTCCTCTACAATCCCACCTACTTCTACCTCCCATCCTATGGCTACACCTTTGAATTATGCCCCTATGCATCTCTTGGGGAGTCTAATGGTGCCCTCTTGGAAGAAGGCCAAGCATCAGGTGTTCCACAATCCTGTCTTACCCACAGTGCCTCAGCCCATTGTATATGGTAAGGGGAAGGCCCCTCATGGAGTCACCCTTGCATCTTGGCCTCTGAGGCCTCTTATTGCTCCTACCTCTAGGGTAGTGAAAGGGAAGAGCCCCATCATTGAGGTTCTTGAGTTTTCTTCTCCATCTATTGTTACCTTCGTTCTTGCATCTCTTCCTCTTGTTCCTATCCAGGAGTCATTCCCTCCATCGACAATGGCTTTGATGGACACTCTGATGATTGAATAGGAGTCTCTTGCTCCTCCTCAAGCTGTAGCCTCTAGCTCTTAGAGCTAAAGAAACCACCTTGTGCATGAGCGTAAGCACCAGAGGAAGGTTCTGGCCACTGACCAGGCCACCTTGCAGAAGGAGGAAGGGGAGACATCAACTTTTGTTTCGGTGTCTACTATCGTGTCCTCTTCTATCCCTTTTTATTTGATTCCAATTGCCTTGATATTGATTTTGGATCCCCTATGACCATGGATTATCCTCATCCTAAGAGGTTGCAAGTGTTCATTTCTCCTTTGGTTGAGCCTCCCCTCTTGATGTCCCTTATGGACATCCCACCTTTTCCCAAGCTAGTGAATATGTCGAATACCTTGATGGTGTCCATTGTAATTTTCTCCTCTTCCTCCTTGCCTTCTGCTTCATTTGTGGGGATCATGCATCCTCCATTGAAGCACAAGTTGGAGGATGAACCTACTTCTAATGGGGATCAAAATAAGGGATCACCTTCTTTGAAAGTTGGTTCTATGTTGTCTTATGCCATCCTAGTGACAAACATAGCCTCGGTGTCCTCAAAGTTTATTAATGCCCTCGAGTCTTTCAATGAGGTCGGTAGTGGATCTCAGGTGCCTCCTTCATCACCCACTCAGTTGACACGTTACACTCCTATCAAGTGCACATTCAACTCTGTAGACGATGTCCCATCTCTATCGGTTGTTTTTTTTAAATCAATGACATTTCCCTCACAGTACTTGAGTGAAGAGGATCTCGAGGGGCCCTCTTCCTTTGCTCTTGTCACAGCAGAGTTGAAAGGTGATCCCCTGGCTAACCTACCCTTGTAGGCTTGTTTTCCCTCCCCTTACAATGATCTAGATTGGGAGAATGATGACCTCTTGGTTGATGAGGACTAGGGGATGCCTCTTATTTATCTATAGATTAGATTTGTGTGTGTGTTCTTCTCCCTAGTGCTTGTTCTTATATGTTCTTGGAGGACCCTTGTCACCCTTGTAGGTGCTTGGATACAAGAGTGTTTTTTTTTGTAAACTTATTCTATTTATTAGATCATTCTTCCTTTTTTTTCCCTTGATTTTTGATAATTGGGGACGATGCAAAGTGTTGGGGGCATTTAGGCCTCCCTTCCATGTTGACCCAATTTTTTATTTTTATTTTGTCTTCATGTACCTTTCTTCACATGGTATGATACAGTAGGGGGTTGATGACAGTTCATATATATATTATATTATATTTATCTATTTATATCTATGAGTAGCTCTAACCCCAGAATATCAGATCCCCTTGTTTCTTGATGCATTTTTTTTCTTATGTTGTATTTTATCTTTTTCTCTTCTTTGCTTGCTTCATGATGTTGTGGTGCCTATGTATTTTCCCTCACATGTGCGACAACATTTCCATGTTTACATTTCATCATGTATCGTTGGCCATAACATCACTTTATTCTTTTGCCTTAGGATGTCACTTGCCTTTATGTTCATCACACACCATCCTAAAGGTGGACTATCATACTACTTCGATTTTCAAAAGGTGTATTTGGTGGCCAACAAATCCCTCACTAAAAATCCTTTATTTTTCAAAAATTATATTCTTCAACAAGGACCCTTAGCGAAATATTTCTTTCATCATAGATTCATAAGATAGAATCTGAAAATTTTTCCCTTGAGAAGGGAGTACTTTTTTCTGATGGAGAAGTCTGAAAACTTGCACTTGCGAGGGAGAATTATTTCTTTCAAATTCCTTGATGAAAGAAATATTTCAAAAGGATTCCTTGATGCTAGAATCATTGGCAAAAATTGTTTCTTTTCAAATAGAGTGTCCCTTGAGTGAACCCCTTTTCTTTTGAAGGGTTCCTGAGGGACCCCTTTGAAAGCTTCTCCTTCAGTTGTTGACTGTCTGCATCACTGTTTGTTTGCCTGCATGGTTTTTTGTTATCTAACATTTTTTGTCTATGGATTAACATGTTGCTTTGCAGGAGCATATGTGAAGCTGATTTTCAATCAACCTTGCCAGACCAAACACCTATAAGGGCCTATTGGACTCTACAGAGCCTCTCACATCAATCTTCCCTTAGGACTGAGCACTTGGGGTGCCTCCTTTGTAAGTCCAAGGAACTATAAAGGGCTTTCTTCCCATGGGATCTCTTTATTCGACTTTGTAGGATAGAGCACCTGTAGAGCCTTTTTTTCACCTTTTCGTAAGTCTACGGACCTAAGGTGCATTTTTTCAACTCTCCTTAGGACCGAGTACCTATGGAGCCATCTACTCTTCCTAAGCATTTAGGTGTGTCAGATTGTGGTCTGCTTCCTCAACAGTTCATGTATACTTTTTAAAAACTCTTTCAATCTACTTTACCTCGCATTTCATAGCACATATGCTCACTAAAGTAGGGGAAAAATGTAATGGTGTGAATTTGCACCCCTTGCAATATCCCCATTTACACCCCTTTAGAAAAATAAAACTCAATGATGCTATTCCACATCCTCCATCTGCTCTCCATCCATTTGGCAGTTGTCTGCAGTGTTGGTGGGGGAATTTCTATTGGGGACACGAGCGCGACGCATAGACATGTACATGGTGCACTGCTATCCTGATAGGATTCCTACCTCTAGAATCCATAGAGGCATTAAAATTCTCCATTTGTGTAGAAGTGTAATCTCTCTACTCACTTGACTGAGCTCGAGTAACTCCTTTGTTATTCCTTTCATTTTCAAAGCACTATCTCATTCATTCAATGGATCCTCTTCAATCTCACTTGATCTTCTTCATAGTTCTTGAGACTTCATTTGATCTTCTTCAAAATTATTCATACCTCAATTCATACAAAACATTTTGTACCACCATTGGAGCTGCAACTTGGTGTCTTGCAAGGCTACCTTCTTCGTTGTTGAGGAAACGTTGACTTTTCCAAGCTTGCGAGCTCTTTCCTTCTTTCATTTTCCTTGAGTGCATGCGATTGAAGGTGATAGCTTTCTATCTCTCACTTTACTTAGCATCATTGTTTGTTTATGTAACATATTTTTGTTAGCATTGCTTGGTATTCTTCCTTTTAGTGCTTTCCTTTATCATATTTCTCCTATCATTTCTGTATTGGCTATCCATGGAGGTGGGAACACCAAAGCAAGGGACTGACTGCGATAGTCCTCTTTAAAAAACCCTAAAAAATTTCCTCTTTGTTGTGTCCAAGTTCGTGTTGAAGTGAAGATCTCAATATAATCAACTTGTGGGTAGGAAGGTGCTCTTTCCTCATCCTCTTTTGTCATTTCATGATTCAAGTAGTTAAAGTATCCATCTTGTTGTTTTTCTATTTAGTAGCTTTTACTTTCTATGTACGCATCAAACCTTATCTATTAACCAATTAGGAGGTTCTCTGTATTTTTTGGCTATGTTTCACACTTTCTATTCGTACGGATGCCAACACCCCACTAAGACGCTAGTGCACCATGTTTTTTTTTGTGTCCTACACTTTTGTCCTCTAGAAAAGAGTAGTCTAAGGTACAATCTAGGCTTTGGAAACCTACTCTCTTAACCTCCTAAAACTCTAAGGTCAGTAGAAAGGAAATAGTACTAAGAGTGCTCTTCTTTCTCTATGTTAAACACTTCACACTTTCCTAAACCTTTGATCTAGCTTGAGGTAGATTAGGTCATCCTACCATTTTAGGCCCTCCCATCACCTGGGGTCTTGAGTAGTTGGTCCCCCTCCTCTACATGTATTTAGTAGAATTATGATGAATGCATTTAAGGATTTCATACATGAATTTTTCGAGGTATATTTGGATGACTAGATAATTTATGGACTGGTCAAAGACCATGTGCAAGTACTTAGAATGATGTTAAATAGGTTCCAAATTATGTAGATAGTATTGTACTTAAATAAATGTATGTTAGTGGTACTCTATGGAACACTATTTTGAAACTATTACCTCCTAAAACTGCTCTAAAAGTATAAACCTTCTTGGGATATACAGGTTATCACCGTAAATTCATAAGAGGCTATGTAGGTGTTGCTACACCCTTGGACACCCTGTTAGAACCCAAAAATTCCATAAAAAATCCTAAGTTTTTCTCCATTTTAATCCATCATGTGCCTATCTTTATATTCATTTTAATCCCCGTCCACTTCATTATCCATTTTAGTCCTTACCGCTCTTTGAATTTGCATTCCATAAGCTTTTACTGCCTTACCGCAGTCTCCCAAAATTAAACCACGGTATTGCAGTGGCGGTTAGCAGGCTGGCATTTAGTGTTTATCGCGCTACCTCCCATGGTCTAAACATAAACCGCGACATTGCGGTAAAAGGTAAGGGAGCGGCTAAGGGAACAGTCAATGATGCAGTCGGTGGCCAAGGAAAATAGGTAACAGTTACCACACAACCGCACGTGGTTAGTGTGGTCACCATGGTAGCATGGTGGACGGTCGATGAGCGGAAGTGACGGCATAGTCAATAGTCAACAAATGAAGGCAGCGAAGTGGTGGACGGGTAGCGGTTACCATGATACCGTAACCGCTAAAACAATGACCACGGTGATAGGGATAAGTGACTAGAGAAGCAAAGAGCACACTGCGGTACCTTGGACAGGAAATGAGTAGTCGATGAGAGCAGCTAGCGGTCTGTAGAGCGGCTATCATGGTACCACTGGTATTCAAGCCAGTGACCACGGTAGCGCGGTAGACATGGAGATAACCGTCATGGTGAGAAGAGATGGAAATAAAGGATAATAGGTAGTGGTTATTGCAATATCGTAGCCGCTAATATAATGACCATGGTGACAACGGTAAGCCGTTAGCGGGCAGTAGTGATGGTTACCGCCATACCGTAACTGGCCATTTTACAAACCGTGGTGACTGTGGTGGATAGGAATAGATGGCAAGGGAGCAGTAAAGGCCGGTCACCGTGCAATCACGGGTGGAAAATTCAAACCCGTGGTAGAGCGGTAAAGACAATGAAAGCCACAGGGAGTGAAATATTACAGGCCGGTAAGGTATTAAAAAAAAATCAAATGCCTAACTATGTAAAAGATATTTAATTTTCCGAAAGGCAATCCAATTAAAAATGTTAATCTCTATTTAAAGAAATTCAAACGGCCATAACCAGAAAAATGATGGGTCACGACCCTTGATGTGTAATGTATAAATAATTTGTAAAAGGAATAAAAAAGGAAGAAGAAGATAGATTTTAGAAATAGGAAAATCCCTGTAATTATTTTCAGAATGATGTTCAAGGAGACTATGATGCGTGTATAAATTTTGAAGGATCAAATGAATCGAATTTAATGTTGTCGCGCTATTCTGGTATTAATTATTTGTTGAAGTTAATTGAAATATTATCAAGTTGTCTCCAAGTTTGATGTTTCTTTATTATTTAAATTGACATATCAAGTATATTCTCAGTTTATCAGTACACATTAGTTGTATTTGTGTGATCTGATTGGTTGGTTCTTTCAAGCAAAGATTAATTCCTTCAAGTCATTCATAGTAATCTAGAAATTATCATTTGGATCATTAAGAAGAGTTTGATAATCACATCTCTGCATGTTTATACAAGTTATAGACTAAATATCATATGCCAAATAATTAGAATCCCTGCCAGATAGAAACCATTCATTTAAAAGCTTTCATTTGGCTTTGTTTTACCCAACAAGGCACTAGTCTCCCCTGTTTAGATTACATCAGTTCTATCCATTTCATTTGACACCTCTTAATTAAACATATTAATTCACACCTTGATATTGCATATACAAGTTATACCAAATTAAGATCATATCTTTCCATTATTAAATTGCCATTTGTGGATAGTTAGATCAAGTAGGAAGCATAAGTTCAAAATCCATTACTCATACAGGTGTACCTTCCTAGGTCTAGCAGAGCCTTAAGAGTAGAGGGCCCAACCATACCGGTTGGCCTTGTCAGTTGACCAACAACGTAGTGAGAGTTTGGCAGCCTCTCATGGTTCATTGAAACCAACATTTTTGAGACCCAACAAATTGGCAACTCCGCTGGGGAAGAAATTAGAGAGTTGTCTAGTAGTAGACAGCCTTTCCATATAAAGTCACTAGAGAAAACCATAATTAGAATTTGAAAGAAATTGATTCCGCTGGGTAAGACAACCCTAAAATCTTTTCTCACTTTTAGAAAAAGTGGGTGGTGACTCTGAATGAATAAAAATATTGAAACTGATACAATAAGATACAAATCAGAAAGGAATCAACATAGAGTTTAGACTATCACAGTATCTCACAACATGCAAGGAAGGAGATATTTATACAAGGAGGGGGAGGGTCCTAATAATAAAGGAAAGTCAAATTACAAAAATAATCAGAGCAAGAAAGTGTTTAAAGAATTGGACACAGTGATAAAAAACAAAGCATCGATGTTGTTACTAGAAACACACAATTCATATGATACACTTGCAAACCAAGAGAGCCCATCTAAAGAGCTCCATACTCCTAAAGGGAGGAGAAATCCTTCCCATCTAGAGGACCTTGGGAAAGATGATGAACACATGGCTGAATTCAAAACTAGAAAAAGGAGAGAATACGAAGATGAACAAAGAGAAACACTATGTGAGGGAGGACCTGAGTATGAGACATTCGAAGAAAACCATGAATTCACAGCACAAGATGAGGAAGGTACACAGTGGGAAGAAATGAGGCAAAATGCAGAAAGATTAAGGATATAGTATGAGCAACAACTTCAAGAAATGGAAGAATTGAGAAAGATGAAGTTACACAAGGCTCAAAACAAAAAATCAATAACTGAATCACCCAAATACACACCCCCCCATAAAAGCAATAATATGAAGCCACCAAGTTCCCCTCAAGCCCACCGAAATCAGCCTAGAAACCAATATAGGAACACTAATGTTCCACCACAACACCGAAATACTCAACCACCCCCTCATCAACAATATGTACCCCCACAAGGCCCACAATATATGGCAAACAACAACCCACTCTACCAACCCCAGCATTTTCAAAATCCCCCCCCACAATGCACAACTATGATTAGACAATTTGATCTTGTCGAGTTTCAAATCTATCCCTACCCCCTGGACAACAATTGGAGAAACTTTGTCCCTAAATTTACAGGAAGTAATGCAGTTACTGCTGAAGAACATCTGAGAAATTTTAAAGCAATCATGCAGGATTTAGATATGCAGTATGAGGATGTACAAATGAGATTATTCATGATGTCATTAATTGAGGATGCCAGAGACTAGTTTAATAGTCTATCGGTAGCATCCATTTATTCCATTCAAGTATTTCATGACCAATTTCTCCAACAATATGGAAATCAGCGTGCATCAGACTTTGCATTACATGAGTTAGTGACCATTCAAAAACATCAGAATGAGTCAGCCTTTGATTTTAACCAAAGGTTTATTAAATTACAGAATAAAATACCTCAGGCATCCAAGTTGGTTGACCCTGCTGCCTTAAGTATCTATTTGAAGGCCTTTGACCCCAAGACAAGGTACGAATTGAGAAATAGGGGTCCTAGAAATCTCGCTGAGGCCCAAAAGATAGCCTTAACTATTGAGAATAACATAAAAGCTGTAGGGATGTTTTCTAAAAGGGAAAACCCTAGGGTTCCCCAATATATTCCCCCAAACAGACAAGAGAACACATATAGAAATGAAAGACCCAGGCTGCATGACATGCCTTATAGTATCAACTGGAAAGATGGGAAACCAGTGAATGAGAGACCAAGAAATAAAGAGACACCCGATCCATTAAAAAGAAAAGGGGCATACATGGTAGATAAAAGTACCTGGTGTTCAGTCTGCTATGCACCACATTCCCCTGAACATTGTGTAATAGCTCATTCAATACTAGAGGAAGATATACAAGAAAATGATGGTGGTGAAGACTAGAATGTATATTTAACATCCCACATTCTTAACCCTTCGAAGCAGGAATATGCATCTTTAGAAGAGGAAGGATGTGAATACAATGTGGACCACCAAAAATAAAATGTTCACATGGCAGAGCAGCATGTTTTCTCTGACCATGAGGAAAATGAAAGTGATCAAGACCCCCTTGTTGCATCAAGCCAGACTAAGAGATGTAATATAGGAAGACCTAGTGAAGAGGAGATTAAAATATTGACAATTGCAGTAGTGGAGGATGCCAGAAGCAAATATCATTTGGGAAAATAAAACAATAAATAAAGATGAAGGTGTCCCAAGGGGGATATTCATAAAAAATAAAAAGGCATCAGATGAGACATCAAAAGGGACTGATAATAAAGAATCAAACAGTAGAGAACAAAAAGGATCCCCTAAGGAGGAAAGCAAGAAACCTCCCATTGAAAAACAAAAGCTAGATCAAACATCAAAACTGGAGAAAGAAGAAAACAAAGGAGAATGAACTGAACCTAAAAGGGCAATCAAAGCTGAAGGTACATCTTTTGATTTTATACATGCTCTCTCTCAATTGAAAATGTTTGTGCCCTTAATTGAAATGATGAAAATCAAAGAATATAGGGAAAGTACCATACAACTAATTTCTAATGGAAATCAAAGCCCTGGGAACAAAGAAGTCTTAGAGATAAATAATAAAAAGAAGGAGGTAAAAATCCCAGAAGCTTGCTTGATGAACACACCACAAATTGACCCATTTTTCACCACTTTACTCATAAGTGGAAAACTAGTAAGAAATTTCATGATAGACTTGGGTGCTTCTATGAATATCATGCCAGTAGGGGTAATGAAGTAGCTTGGTTTATGGGTAGATGTGGAGGGAGGTAAATGTTACGCTATGGATAGCAAGCCTGTCCCAGTTGTGGGAATCATGAAAAATGTGGAAGTCAAGTTGGCAACTTACCCACAAGCCTCTTACATTATTGACATAACTGTGATTGAAACACCACCCTAGTTTGGGATGCTTCTATCGAGACAATAGACTGCTACAATAGGAGGCAATGTACAGTTTGACTTGTCATATGCCACCATACCAGTAAATGGGGAAGAGGTAAAGTTGTATAAAGAGCCTAGAGTGAACCAAATTATTGAATATGGTCCTCAAGAACCACTAAATTATTTCTGTGATGTTGATCTGGGAAGCTTTAGAGTGGAACTATCTTAGCCCGAATTGGAAAGCAAAGATCCAATTGACCAAAATATCTCTGAAAATCAACAAGGAATATGGAAAATGTATTTTGATGGAGCTTGCAGCCAAGAGGGTAATGGAGCTGGTATATTTTTTATATCTCTTGATGGTTCAACTTATAAATATTCATTTTTGTTAGCATTTGAATGTACAAACAATGTAGCGGAATATGAAGCTTTGCTAACTGGTCTAAATTTAGCTATTAAACACAAGATCAAAATCTTAACAGTTTTAGGAGATTCGGAACTAGTTGTATCTCAGATCAGATCAAAATATGTAGCAAGAAATAAAAGACTGAAACAATACAAAAATGCAGTCTGGGATACAATTGAACTATTTGATGCTTTTTCCATTGATTGGGTAGACAGATCAAAGAACATAATGGCAGATTTTTTGGCAAATGTAGCATTAAAACAAGATGATATTACATTAGCAGGAGTTTCCCAAGTAGAATTCAAAACAAGACCTACAGTACCTAACAACATATATAGTTGGTAGGTTTTCAATGATGACACTAACCTTTTGAAATTCCTTTAGTGTATAGACCAGTACGAGGCTCAAGAAATTGATTTCAATGCCTTTGTAGAAGAAATAAATGGAGAAGAGACAGTGTTTGGAAAGAAGGTCCTACAACTCAAAACTAATAAACTTCCCAAGGGGTTGGTAGCTTTGGGAAGAGTATACGATGGAAGTGATCGATCCCTTCTAAATCAAACCCCAGTCAGAGGGGAAGATATTGAAGAAATAAACTTGGGGACCGAACTATCACCAAGGAAGGTATACATTGGAAAAAAGATAAGCCCTACTATCCGAAGAATGTTGATTTCATTGTTAAGGAAATATAAACATGTGTTCGCATTGTCTTATAAAGACCTCAAGGCATATAGGGAGGATTTATTTCAGCATGAAATTCCATTAAAAGCATATGCAAAACCTTTTAGACAGAAACAAAGGCCCATTAACCCCACTCTGGAACCAAAAATGCAGGAAGAATTGACCAAGCTCGGAGATGGAGGTATTATCAAACCTGTGAGGCACTCAACATGGGTATCAAACCTTGTTCCTGTTAGAAATAAAAATGGAGATATAAGACTGTGTGTAGATTTCAAAAATTTAAATGTAGCATCTCTTAAAGATAACTACCCACTGCCCAACATGGAAGCCATTTTGCATAAGGTAACTGGAAGTGAATTGTTGTCTATGATGGATGGTTTTTCTGGTTATAACTAGGTTAAGGTCAAGGAATGTGAGTAGTATAAAATAGTTTTCACAACCCCATGGGGAACATATGTATATGTGAGAATGCCTTTCGGTCTCACCAATGTAGGAGCAACATTTCAAAGGGCTATGGACTTAGCATTTGCTGATTTGATCAATGCTATAATGGTGGCGTATCAGGATGACCTCATGACTTACTCAAAAAGGGTTGAAGATCATATAGGGCACCTTGAAAAAATATTCACTAAAGCTTTGGAATATGGCATCAGTTTGAACCCTAAGAGGATTCATTTTGTTGTTACAGAGGGGAAGCTCCCAGGACACATTGTATCTAGAGAGGGAGTTAGGATAGATCCTGAGAGAGTTGAGGCTATAGATAAAGTTCCTATCCCTAAAAATGTGAAAGCCATCCAATCATTCTTTGGGTAGATTAATTTTGTTAGGAGGTTTGTATCTAACTTTGCTGAGATTGTCAAACCCATATCAAAAATGTTAAAAAAGGGACAAAATATTGAGTGGACCTCAGAAACATTAGAAGCCTTTGTATCCATTAAAAGAGCCATTAAAGAAGCCCCTGTCCTCAAGTCTCCTAATTTCATGAAACCTTTTCAGATATTTTCGTTTGCTTCCCTACATACAATAGCTTCTATCATGTTACAGAAAAATGAGGATGGTCATGAGAAACCCATATCTTTCTTTAGCAAATCTTTACAAGGGTCAGAATTGAAGTATGACATAATGGAAAAACAAGCCTTTGCACTGGTAAAAGCCACAAAAGCTTTCAGACCGTATCTTGTTGGAGCCAAAGTAATCACATATGTCTCTCACACAGCAGTCAAAGACATTTTGACACAATCGTAAGTGACAGGGAAAAGATGCAAGTGGATTAACAAAATTTAGGAATTTGATATGGAAATATAGATTACTAAATTGGTAAGAGGCCAAGGATTGGCCAAATTGATGGCAGAGACAAACATTGAGGCAAACCAAATCTGCAATGTACAAGGAGAAGGAAATGCAATTGTAAGTATTGAACATACACCCTGGTACACAGACATCATGCATTACCTTAGAAACACAAAATGCCCAGAAGGACTCAGTGATAACCAGAAAAGAACTTTAAAACTACAGGCTTCAAAATATGTATTTATAGAAGGAGATCTATTCTGGAAAAATAGGGATGGAATGTTGCTGTTATGTTTGGATGAATCACAGGCTGATCATATTTTGAAAGAAATTCACGAAGGAGTCTGTGGAGGACATTATTCAGCAAAGACAATTGCACATAAAATCCTCAGAGCAGGTTATTACTAGCCAAAGGTTTTTAATGATTCATTTTCATATGTCAGGAAGTGTGAGGCATGCCAAAAGTTCTCAGGGAAAATGAAGTATGAGGGAGTTCTACCACTCAGACCTATGCAGATTGAAGCCCCTTTTCACCAATGGGGGATTGATTTCATTGGAGAAGTACAAGAGAAGTCAAGTGGAAGACATAGGTGGATGCTAGTAGCCACTGATTACTTCACCAAATGGGTAGAGGCAGTCCCAACCAAGAAAGCAACGAGTAAAGTTGTGATCAACTTTCTAATGGATAACATTATTACTAGGTTTGGTATAGCATTGAGAGTGATTACAGATAATGGCATGTGTTTCAAGTCCGATGAGTTCAAAGAGTTTTGTAAGACATTTAGTATCAATGTTTCTTATTTTGCCCCATATCATCCACAAGCTAATGGTTAGGCAGAATCTAGCAACAAGAGTATTTTAAAAATCATAAAAAGGATGCTCAGTAAAAACAAAAAGGCCTGGGATTCTAAGTTAAGGTTGGCTGTATGGGCAGATATAATTACCATCAAAAGGGAAATTGGGAAATCCCCATATGAATTAGTCTATGGAACGCAAGCTAGGATGCCTCTGCAAAATTTATTGCCAGTATATAAATTTATCCTTCAAGAGGATATAGATGTTCCTGAACCAATGGAGGAGAGAATGGAGCAACTTGCAAAACTTGATGAAATAAGGAGAATAGCTCAAAACCAGAACATGAAATTGTAGGCACAAATGAAATATTTGTTTGACAAGAAAACAAGAAGTAGAAAATTTGAAAAGGATGATCTAGTGTTGATATGGAATGCCAGATGCCAAGAGAAGGGAAAACATGGAAAATTTGAGGCACTATGGTTAGGACCTTTTGTTATTATTGGCAAGCAAGGAGAGGATTCATATTATTTACAAAATATGAGTGGTGAAGAGCAGAAGTTGCTTGTACATGGGAAATTTCTAAAGAACTTTTTCTCTTAAAAATCACAGAGGATCAAGGGTTCCCAGTGCATGGAAAACTCTTGGAGGAGACTTCTCATGAATTTTCCATGCATAGTAGTATAGGAAGAAAAGGATACAGGAAATTGCTAGTACATGGAAAATCCTGGAAATCCCTTATTTGATCTTTTCTCCATGTATAGTAGTTTAGGATCATGTTCATCTCTGCTTTCTTTTATCCATGATTGTTTGGTCTACTCAACCAGAGATCTAGCTCCTTGCAATCATCTCACAATCATTCATCCCCAGATGGAGCCACTGTTAGAACCCAAAAATTCCATAAAAAATCCTAAGTTTTTCTCCATTTTAATCCATCATGTGCCTATCTTTATATTCATTTTAATCCCTGTCCACTTCATTATCCATTTTAGTCCTTACCGCTCTCTAAATTTGCATTCCATAAGCTTTTACCGCCTTACCGCAGTCTCCCAAAATTAAACCGCGGTATGGCAGTGGCGGTTAGCAGGCTGGCATTTAGTGTTTACCGTGCTACCTCGCATGGTCTAAACATAAACCTTGCAATTGCGGTAAAAGGTAAGGGAGCGGCTAAGGGAACAGTCAACGATGCAGTCGGTGGCCAAGGCAAATAGGTAACAGTTACCACACAACCATGCGTGGTTAGTGTGGTCACTGTGGTAGCATGGTGGACGGTCGACGATCGGCAGTGACGACATAGTCAATAGTCAACAAATGAAGGCAGCGAAGTGGTGGACGGGTAGCAGTTACCACGATACCATAACCACTAAAACAATGACTACGGTGATAGGGATAAGTGACTAGAGAAGCAAAGAGCACATTGCGGTACCTTGGACAGGAAATGAGCAGTCGATGAGAGCAGCTAGGGGTCTGTAGAGCGGCTACCATGGTACCGCTGGCAGTCAAGCCAGTGACCGTGGTAGCACGGTAGACATGGAGATAACCGTCATGGTGAGAAGAGATGGAAACAAAGGATAACAGGTAGTGGTTATCACAATACCGTAGCCGCTAAAATAATGACCGCAGTGACAGCGGTAAGCCGTTAGCGGGCAGTAGTGATGGTTACCGCCATACCGTAACTAGCAATTTTACAAACTGTGGTGACTGTGGTGGATAGGAATAGACGGCAAGGGAGCAGTAAAGGCCGGTCACCGCGCAATCGTGGGTGGAAAATTCAAACCCGCGGTAGAGTGGTAAAGACAATGAAAGCCACAGGGAGTGAAATATTACAAGCCAGTAAGGTATTAAAAAAAAATCAAATGCCTAACTATGTAAAAGATATTTAATTTTCCGAAAGGCAATCCAATTAAAAATGTTAATCTCTGTTTAAAGAAATTCAAACGGCCATAACCAGAAAAATGATGGGTCACGACCCTTGATGTGTAATGTATAAATAATTTGTAAAAGGAATAAAAAAGGAAGAAGAAGATAGATTTTAGAAATAGGAAAATCATTGTAAGTATTTTTAGAATGATGTTCAAAGAGACTATGATGCGTGTATAAATTTTGAAGGATCAAATGAATGAAATTTAATGTTGTGGCGCTATTCTGGTATCAATTATTTGTTGAAGTTAATTTAAATATTATCAAGTTGTCTCCAAGGTTGATATTTCTTTGTTATTTAAATTGACATATCAAGTATATTTTCAGTTTATCAGTACACATTAGCTGTATTTGTGTGATGTGATTGGTTGGTTCTTTCAAGCAAAGATTAATTCTTTCAAATCATTCACAGTAATCTGGAAATTATCATTTGGATCATTAAGAAGAGTTTGATAATCACATCTCTGCATGTTTATACAAGTTATAGACTAAATATCATATGCCAAATAATTAAAATCCCTGCCAGATAGAAACCATTCATTTAAAAGCTTTCATTTGACTCCGTTTTACCCAACAAGGCACTGTTCTCCCCTATTTAGATTACATCAGTTCTATCCATTTCATTTGACACCTCTTAATTAAACATATTAATTCACACCTTGATATTGCATATACAAGTTATACCAAATTAGGATCATATCTTTCCATTATTAAATTACCATTTGTGGATAGTTAGATCAAGTAGGAAGCATAAGTTCAAAATATGTTACTCATACAAGTGTACTGCCTAGGTCTAGCAGAGCCTTAAGAGTAGAGGATCTAGCCATATCGGCTGGCCTTGTCAGTTGACCAACAATGTAGTGAGAGTTTGACAGCCTCTCATGGTTCATTGAAACCAACATTTTTGAGACCCAACACACCCTAGCTAATCATGAAGTGAGAAAAATAAATTACAATCCATACCAAGCTAAAAATTCAAGATGGAAACACTAACTCTCATTAATATCTCTAAGAAACCATTCCTAAAGTAAATAAGTATCCTTTTAAGGTTATGGAGGTAGATAAAGATGGGAAATTTTCCATTCCACTATATATGTTATACAAAAGATGTGAGGAAATATATCCACAAATATATAGTTGAAATCAATCATATAAAATTTGAAGAGCTCCATCAAAAATTACTTTCCCTGGACTAGAGTGCCTATCAGCTACAATTCGAAGAAGTGGGATGGAAAATCTTGGATATATGGACTTGGATTACCCATATTTATAAGATGAACATGACTAGGTAAGAATAATTGTGTGTAGGGTGCATGAGAAAATTATTTACGTAGACAAACCCTAATAAAATACAAAGTAATCCATCGATGCCATCATAGGGCTGAGTATGGTAAGAGAAATACCTCCAAAGAAAGTGGTAAAAAATGACAAAGTAACCAAGCTAACCATGGCTACACCTAATGGTTGTATATTGAGTGAAAAAACAATTAAAATCCCTACAATGTAGTTTGCCACCATGGGTATCTCTTATAAAATCTACTATGTAAATAGAGAAGACTTGGCCACAACAATCACCAGACACACCACATCTCAAATGGTGGTGGAAGGGGAGGATTTTGACTTCTAAAAAGTAATCAGAGAGTATTCAATCAAAAATATATAGAAGATAAAGACTTCCCAATATAATTTTTAGTATAGAACATTACTTATATGCCTAGTTTTCTATTTTCTTAATAAATTTCCCATATTCAAAGGAAAGGCATGCAAAAATTTAACAATAGAGATAAAAATAAAGCAACATACACAATAGTTCAAAGAAAAATGGATATATACTATAACCTATCGAGTTTTTTCAAAATCCTTCAACAATAAATGAAGGCTAGAGAACAAATCCCCTAAGAAGCCATCAAAAAATACATAAAAAATATAACCTTCCTAGTGAACAAGGACTATACATACATGAAGGTAGTAGAACCAAGAATAGCTTGGATACCCAAGCTCCTTTGTGAAGTGACACATTGGGAAGCATATGTTTATTCTATAAACATATTAAGCAAACCAAAGGACCCAAATGTGGAGATATTTTGGACATACAAGAAAACAATGGATAGTATACACAAGAAAAATATAGAGGGAAATATAGAAAAGAATAAGGAATAACTACATAGATAGTGGGTTATCCCACCAAAAGGGTTGGTTCAACCCTCTTCTTCTACACTACTCCCAAAAGTAACAACACTTGTAGCAAGTAGGTCTGAAATATTACATGGATCAACCAGCATATACTAATAAGGGCCTACATAATCTTCACAAATGATATACACTCTAGAGGTATAGGAGGTCTTGAGGACCCTAATACAAATGAGTGCAAAGAAAGGGAAGAAAATTGCATGATAAAAAAAACTAGTGAAAACAAATATAATTCACATTATTGGGGAGGAAAATAAAGAATAAATTGAAAATTTCAAAAGCCTCAACAACAAATGCAGAAGAGGGAGAAAACTATTGAATCCCATAACAAGATATTTTGGCATAACAACAGCCCTTGGAAATAGATGTTAATTCCACTAAAAATTTCATCACTTATCATGGCATTCTAAGTATGAAGAATTAGATGAAGAGAACAATGAAAGAATACTTAAATACTTGGTCAAGTATATCAAAAATTTCAACAAGAGCTTAGAGTAAGTAATTTAAGTCTTTCTAGAACCAATATTTCTATACTCAAGGAGAAGAGAGAAAAAGCTCTAAAATGAGAAGATAAATAAGAGAGAAAGTGATGCATGATGTGGGGTCTAACCTAACTATAAAACAAGAGGATCAACTAGAACAAGAAAAAGAAAAATATCTCTAAAAAATAGAGGGTAGACACCCTAATGGAGGATGAGCAAAAATAAATGGCCAAGATGTAGAAATAAGTTGCATAGCTCACAAACAAGATCTATGAATCCATCCTAGAGGAAGAAAGAAAAAATAGAAAACACTAACTCCTTTGTAAAGTGGACAACCTAGTGTGGGAGATGATGGAGAACAAGAAGCAAACACTACAGAGGCCTCCATAGCTACCTCCCCCATACAATCAATCAAAGACTTCTTGGCACAACAAAATTAGTTGCAACCTGTACCAACTCTACAAATACTCTAGTTTCTAGTGGTAGGTTCCCAATTGAGCTTGTTAAGAATCTCCCCATTATTAAAAAAATTAGTTAAGGGATATATCTCATCCTACCACAAAGGAATAAATCTTACAACAACATGTGGAAAGTGCAAATAAATTATAAGAGGTAGTGAACACATTACAAAGTAGAATATTGCATATATAGAGGGACACTTCCCTTCCCCTACAACAACTCAAACAATTGGTGGATAGACTACAATCTAATATAGAGTCATGAAAAATGATAATATAAAACAAGAGGCTCAATAGGAAATGTTGAAGAAAAGGATGGATGAGGCAACAAAAAAGTGTATAGTAGTACACTCTTAGTTAGAAGTTTGTTGGAGTAATTAGGACATCACCTGATAAGTAATTTTTAATTAATTAATTATTAGTTAGCTTATTACTTTAATTACTTAAGCTAAACTTAGGAGTGTTTTTTCATTATTTGTCACAATATAAGCAAATCCTTGTCTAGGGTTTGTCCTTTTTATTTTATAAGCATTAATCTGTACTTTGTATTAACAAATCTAGGTATTCAATTCAATACAATTATAGGTTAATCTCAATATCAAATGCTTGTGTGGATCAATCAAATCTCTCTTGGTTGCATAGCAAAGTAGTTGCTTTGATATCTCATTTTTTATAAGTGTTTCTATTGTAAGTGATTACTAGGAGCTTTGGTTTCACTATCAAATCCAATATGGTATTAGAGAAAAAGATATGTGACTTCTTATCTAAATTTTGAGAGATCCGACCTTAAGGGAAAACTTAGCTAATCCTTGAGTTAAACAGGCATCATCATTGATTCTAGAATGGCCAAAAACCTAAGTATTACCTTTAATTTTTCCAAAATATAAAGAGTTACAGAAAAGTAGGGGTTGTATAGATCCCAAAGAAATTTGTACAACTGTATGGATTTGTATGGTAATACTCTCTTAGGATTATGTGCTCATGTGTAGATTAGATGTAGGAAAGAAAAAAATATCTTAGTTTTCAATTTTTTTATGTCAAATAAAACATTTTCAAAAATATAAAGAGGGGTGAAAATTTATTTTAGATTACATAGGTGTGTTGCCACACAAGTGCAATAGACCTGTTGTACCCTACAACATGTTGACATCACTTGTTGATATTATTTATAACCGCCAACTGTCAGTTTAAGTGGCTTTTGATGGCCCCAATTACCTAGAAATTAGCATAGATAAAAATACTTGATGATCAACCAAGAAGAAAAATATTCCACAACCCATCAAATATTTATTCCCTGATGACCACAACATCTTTGACCATTGATGAAATAATTTTTTAAATTCAACATTCAAGTGTTTAATTTTTTTCCGATGGAAAGAGGAATATTATGTCGATACGGGGTTTATTTTGTCTACTGATGTCATGTTGATGCCAATGTGATGTTAGTCAAATGGAGAATCCCTCTTACCCCCCTCCAATCGTTATTTTTCCTTAAAGGAGCTATTTTTTCATTTAGGCATAACTTGGGTATACGCTATCAAAATCAAGCAAATGAGATATTGTCAAAAAGTGGTTCCATTTACTTTCCAGTGGTGTAGGTCTCATCCTTAGATTTTTCTACTATTTTAATTTTTTCTCATTCAAATTCAGATCATTATTTTATGCTTTTGAGCTCATAAATTTTCAAAAGTATCTCCAATTTTCATGATTCTTGAGACATTGGAAATATCTTTCAGAGCTCTTTAGTTCCTTTCATGTTTTTTTTCTAGAATCTGCCTCATGTATTTTTTTTATGATTTCACATTTGTATCAATTACATAGACATCTTGGCACCTGGAAAGGATATTTTTGTATGAAATGAATTCATTTTATTTTTTTTATATTCACTAAGGTTTTTAGTCTCTAATTTTATCATTTGAAGAAGTATCAAGGGTTTTTTGTTCATCCTTCTATGATCATCATGGAAAATGATAACTATGAATCTTGGTGACATGACATCCTAACACATCTTAGGTGGCTTGATATTTTTCCTTATTTTTATGGACTCATACCTACACCAAACACACTAGAGAGATATTCAGGACGAGGTGTTATCAATGATCATGTTGTATGATTGATTTATTCTAGTGTTGATCTTGACACTATGTGTGTTTTATCAAACATTTATTGTCCCAACACACTTTGGAATCATCTTTGGGAGATCCATGGAGAACCTCATATCTCTCCATTCCCAGAGGATCCTACTTCAAATTGTCTCCTTATCCTTGTAGTTGAATATTACCTACCCTTTGATGCCCATGCATTAGAGGAGATTGAGTATATTATATATATTGCATGTTTTGATGGTTTAGAGACTTGTCTTCATGTTCCCACTCTTTAGATAGAGAATCAAACCCCATATTATATTGTTCTTGATCAGCTTTGCATCACCACATCCTTTCCCCCTATTGGTTTAGTGTAGAAAGATATTCATCATCTTTCACATAGCTATTTGAGATTCATAGCTTACAAACATATCATCCTTCTTTCTAGTGTCTTAGCTTGCAGATTTGGAGGATTAATTTGAGGATATTCATCTCCTCTTTATTGGAATCCACATCATCATTGTTGGCCCATCATCTTCATCGCCTTTGCAACTTGTTCTACATCAGTCTTCACTAGTTTCTAGATTGACATTATCTCTTTCTGACATGTGGACACTTAAGAATTTTTCAAAGTCACATATTATTTGGATTTGGATTCTTGATTCTTCCATTTTTTGGGAATAGAATCTCCAATCACCAATGGACCTATTTCTTCCTAAGTGGATAACTATTTTTTGTGGGAAATGGATCATGTTCTGTCTTCAAGCATTCATCATTGGCACAAGAGCTATTTATTTATGGGGGATTTGTATCCTCATTTTTATCTCCTATTGGGGGAAAATATATTGTACTTGTGTGACAGAAGTAGTCCTTTGGGGCTCACATTGAGTCCTTGTATCCTTCTTTCACTAATGCAGTTATTTATTTTCCTCTCTTTTGGAGAGGAAGTTTTTCCCATTTGGTTTTCTCTTTTTATCTGATTATCTGAGATTCATTTGTTTGTACAAGGGTACCTCATCGAGCCTTGTAGCGAGGACCCATCCATGTATCCATGATTATACTCTTCATCAAGGTGTTTTAGCTTCTCCATAAGTTGATCTTAAAGGGGGTTGTTGGAGTAATTAGGACATCACTTGATAATTAATTAATCATTAATTAGTTATTAGCTTCCTTATAACTTTAATTACTTAAGTTAAACTTAGGATTACTTTTATTATTATTAGATTGGTCTATTTATAAGTCAATTCATCTCATTGTATGAGATTATGATACTTGTCACAATCTAATCAAATCCTCATATAGGTTTTTCCTTATAAGCATTCATTTGTACTTTGTATTAACAAATCCAAGTATTCAATTTAATACAATTATAGGTTAATCTCAATATCAGATGTTTTTGTGGTTCATTAAATTCTCTCTTCATTGTTGTAATGTCATAAAATTCCATCCTATAATAATTTCACATTTGTGCATTTGAACCTTGCATTTATGGCACCTATCCACACGTACATGACAGGAACATTATAGGTTGGAATTTCATGATTTCAACCTCAAATTGACCAATGATGAAGTGAAAGTAGTCTGTCGCCTCTTTTCTTGTGAAATTATGAGTTGGATGCCTGTGTGGTATGCAAACGTCCGTACAATATGCTAGCATACCTATAATTTTGTGAGTTCAAATGAGGAATCTCAAATTCTTTGACTTGTGACAGGTGTCCTTGTGGTTGATTTATGAGAGAAATATCTTCTCCTGCCCATGCAATTGAACAAAAACCTTCTTTTCACTCTCATTCTCACTTATTCTATCACTCTTTGATTATATATCTCTTTGCTTGCTCTTCTTCTCTCCTGATCTCATCTCTACAGTGAAGCTCTACTGGATTGAAGATCCTCCAATAGCCAAAGCTCTCTTGCAATCATTTAGCATTATGTCTACCAGCCAAAAGGGGGCTGCAGACTACTGGTAAAGCTCTCTTGATTCTTATATATTTTCTATTGTACTCTCTATTATGTGTCTTATCTTTTGGTATGAGCTCTCCTCTCAAGTGGGGCTTGCTTTTACCACTTTTTGTCTTATCTTGTGATACGGGTTCTCCTCCCAATAAAGGTTTTCTTTTATAATTTTTAATGTCTACTTTACTTTATGTCTATTATTCTCTCTATCTATCTAGCGATTCATGGAAGTGGGAACACAAAAATAGGGGTTTGACTAAGGTAAACCCCAAAACTGCCCCAACATTTTCTCTCATTTTCCTTGTGCGCAAGTTTCTTGTGTGGAGCTTGGAGGAAGGTTTCTAAGTTCAGGATCCTTTGTAATTTGGTCCTCTACCTTCATTTTCTTTTATCAAAATTTCCTATTTTCTATTAATTTAGTAGGTTAAACAGACCTCAAATCTAAATTAGCTAGTAGATCCTTTGTAATTTTGTCCAAGGGTTCAGTGCTATGTCCATACAGGATGCTAGCACAACTCTAGGACTTTAGTGCAGTACACTGGCATCTCGCTCCCACACTATCATCCTTTAGTTGAGAGCTTCTCCCTTTGTGATAAGAATCTCAATGATTTGTTCTTTCAGTTCTTGAAGTTGTCTATCTGTTATTATTTTTGGTATTTTCTCTTTAGTTCTTTCTTTGCAATTTCTTCATCCTTCTTTTCAACCCATTAACTAGTTTGAGGTATTCTAGGATAGTTATTTCCATAGGAATCTCTTGGTAAACAAGAGACTCATGAGTAAAAAATCCCCCTTCTCTACATATTTGGTGAACCCGACCTGAATCATGTCGAATATTTTTTTGCAATGTTTTAATATATGTGATAACGCTTTCTCTAAGGAGGGTCTTGATATGTAAGATGATTACCTAGATTATTTCTTAGATGTGTCATCTTCTATCAGTAGATTTCTCGAAGAAAATTATGTTTCACAATCATCTTTGTGAGTTGAGAATTTAGTGAATGAGGTGGTAGTCTTTGTGGCCCCTAAAAAGCCTAAGAGACATTTCATTTACTTGAATTTTCCTAGCCCTTCTCCTAAAAGGATTCATTTTATTTGTGAGGTTATAGTATCTAATGGCTCGTTGAACCTCTAAGTGAGATTCTTAAAGGCTACAAATTCTTATATATAGTAGGGAACACATATAACAGCAAAAGAAATCAATAGAATTTGGATCAATCTACTTCCCAACCTACTTTGGTTCCTACTTATCTACCACCTTCACAACCAAGTATCCCTTTAGCACCTAAACCCATGACTAAAGCACCAGGTGATTATGATCTTGTCGAGAAACTTTGTGTTACTCCCACCAATATTTTACTATGGGATTCACTTCAATCTGCTTTGGTTTATTAAAGTATGCTTTAGGAAGCCTTACAAAATATCCTCTTGCCTTCCTTTGCTAATTCAAAAAATGTTAATGCATTGATGGCTCATATCTGTGTGGATTCATTGAATATTACATTCTATCTGCAAGAACTCCTACCCCTAGATGTGTAGAAACAAGCAAACCCTTGATGATTATAGTCAACATTAACAATATTTGTATTAGACATGCTCTCATTGACACTAGTTTGGATCTCAACGTATCTAGCATAGATTTATTACCTAAGATCAAGATTGGTTCTTCTTCTTTAGCTACTTCTTCTCTATACATTCATGGATTTGATAGCATTGTTCGTCAATCCGTGGGCATGATAATCTTGCCTCTGAGGCTAGGACCTATTACCATACCCACTTTGGTATATGTGATGCCTAGTCCCTTACCATACAATATTATTTTGGGAAGACCTTGGATTCACACTTTAAAGGTTGTGACCTCTACCTTACATCATTGCATAAATTTTTTTTCTATTAATGAATTTATTACAATCAAGGTTGACCTCGAGGCTATGCACCTTTTTGAGTTGGAAGCTTTCGATCAAGCCTCGATTGTTTCAACCCTTAATAATTGTATTTCTCCATTATCTTTTGATGTGTTGGCATGCTCTTCAGTGGTTCCTACCTTGAAGGTTTCCCCTAAATCAGATGTCCCTGAGGAAGAACAACCTAGAGTAAATATTCCTAAGTCTTCCCCTTCCATTTATTTTTCTAAATCGGATGCATGTCTTGGTGACAATTGGGGGTCCTTGGATTTCTCTAATTTCTTCATCGAAGAATATAAATTTGACCTATCCATCTTGACCTTTTAACAGTCTCATACAACTCTGATAAGAAGTTTGATCATTTTCTCGTTGAGAAGGACAATTGGGATCCTATTAAGGAAAGTGAGTGTACTCCTGCTAAGGAAAATAATCAGCCTTCTACTAAGGAAATTAATGTTTACAACCCTGCCAAGAAAGATGATTGTGATCATGTGGATATGTTTGACATTCATTGGTGGAATGAAACTCTCTATGTGGATATACCTTCTCCTCAGGCTTTACAAACACGATACGACCCTATTTATGAACTAGTCTCTAAATATAGTTATAATCGTAAAGGTTGTGGTCATATTGAACAGGGAATTCAAGTTAAACACATCAGGTTTCCATAGTCCATGATCATCAAGAGAGCTATTTTTTGGATTGAAATTGTGTGTGTTTTTAATATCAAAGTCTTAGATCATACTCCATGATCCATAATTAGGATAATAATCAATCAGAATAGAGAGAGAGTTATACCTCGCAAGCATAGCTTGGGGCTGGGGTGTTATCTAGAACAGTCTATACATAAATCATAGTGGAGAGTTAACATGATCTCCACTGAGCCTCTTGATCTAGTTCATCCTGAACTGATTGAGAGTAAATTAGGACTTGATGAAGTTTCCCTAGATGTTTCCTCTTCATAAGAAGCATTGGAATAATTTTAAGGTGTCTACTCCCATCTTCCTTCTCACCATAAACGATGATTCTTGTATCGCCTATACAAATAGGCGTACTTTGGAGAATTCATTCTCAGTGTGGAAAAGGAGTATCCTTTATCTAATGTGGATGATGATGTTCCTATTTCCCATCCTAAATATCATAGTTCTATCCTTAAATAGGATACTATTGATGTTTCCATAGATCCTAAATCTTTTGAAAAGGTGATTAAGATTGGGAAGTTCCTTTCTCCAGAAGAGTCTAAGCAACATTTTGAATTATTACATTCTTATCCTGATATTTTTGCTTGGTCATATGAGGACATGCCCAGTATTGATGAGTTTGTAGTGGTTCATAATATCATCCTTGGTCCTGATGCTAAGCCTATTAAGAAAAAGATCTGAAAGATGAATCCCAAGTTCGCATTGTTGGTTAAGATTGAGATAGAGAAGCTATTAAAATTAGGCTTTATCCATCCTATTGGCTATTCACCTTGGATATTGAATATTGTTTTTGTTAGCAATATTGATGGTCATATTCACATTTATATTAACTTTCATGATCTCAATAAGGCTTCTCTTAAGGATGATTTTATGTTGCCTAATATCAATATGATTGTGGATTTGACTACAAGCCATGTATTTTTGTCCTTCATGGATGGCTTCTTGGATCATAATCAGATTTGTATTAATCCGAAAGATTGGTACAAGATAGCCCTCACTACCCCATGGGGTACTTTCTATTATGTGGTCATGCTATTTGGATTAAATAATGCAAGCACAACTTACCAATGGGCGATGACCCTAATATTTCATGATTTCATTCAAAACATTTGAGAAGACTAAGTTGATGACATCCTATCTAAGTCTATCACTCATCCATATCACTTAGAAAACCTCCATCTTATTTTTGAAAGGCTTCGACTCTATAATATGAGATTGAATCCTCTTAAGTGCATTTTTGGCATTAACACTAGAATTTTTTTGGGATCCATAGTTTCCCATTGTGGAATTCAATTTGATAGAAATAATATTGACATGATCTTTAGTGTTCCTCTACCTAAGAACATATCTCAGCTCTGTAGTTTGCAAGGGAAGATTCATGCAATTCATAGATTCATATCTTAGTTGGTTGATCATGCCCTTCCCTTCACATGTTTTCTAAAGAAAGATGTTCATTTTTTATGGGATGATGAGTGTGAGAAGACTTTTGATTCTATGAAAATTTATTTGGCCAATCCTCCTATCTTAATGTCGACTATGCAAGATAGACCCTTTCTGCTTTATCTCATTGTGTCACCTTATGCCTTAGCACCTTTGTTGCCTCAGTATGATGATGATGGTAAAGAAAGGGTGTATACTACATTAGTCATGCTCTTGTTGATTATGAAACTCGTCACTCTGCCATGGAGAGAGAATTTATTACTCTCATATTTGTAACCTAGAAGTTAAGATATTATCTTCTCCATGTTGAAACTCACATTATCAAAAAAAGTGATCTTCTGAAGCATCTGTTCACTAGGACTGATCTTCTTGGGAGATTGGTGAAATGGGTAATTTTTCTTTCTGAGTTCAACATTAAGTTTGTAACTCATAAATCCATTAAGGGTCAAGTTGTTTCTGATCAATTGGTAGAGGCTCCCTCATCTTGCTCTTTCCCTAACCTAGATTTATTTTTGAATGAAGAATTGAGATGTAAAGTTGGCCCTAGAGTGGGGAAGGTTTTGATCTCACTTGAAATAAATCTTGTTCCTCTATCCTTTTGATTGGAATTTTATTGTACAAACAATATCAATGAGTATGAAGCCATTATTGTTTGCTTAGTGTTGTGATTGCATTAAAAATCAAACATCTTCCATACATGGTGATTTTGAACTCATTGTAAACCAAATCATAGGGGTGTATCAAGCTAAGTAGAATAAGCTATCTTAGTATCAAGACTTAGCCTTATGCTTTCTTTATTTCTTCTCCTCTTTCATGATAGATAGTGTTCCTAGGAGAGAAAATTGACATGTTGATTCCACGGTGAGTGCCACCTCCCTTGTGCCTTTGGATAAGGATATAGAAGAATACCATTTCATGGTTTATATTCTTCACTCTCTCACTATGTTAGATCAACCTAAATCTGATGTTCTTATGTGTGCTCATGTAGACTTAGAGGAGTGGTATTCTAATATTTAAAATTATCTAAATATTGGAAATTTTCCCGACGATACGACAAAAAATGTTTGCACTCGAATATGAAAGCTTGCAGTCTGATATGTTATGTTGTTAGATGTTCTTTATCAAAAATATTATAATGGTTTACTTCTTCAATGTCTCACTAAAGAGGAAATACCCCTTTCCCTTAAGGAAGCCCACTTAGGCTCTGGGCGTAGATATTTTGGTGGTAAATCCCTGGTGCGAAAATTAATTTATATGGGATACTTTTGGTAAATAATAGAGAAATACTCTTTTATATTTGTCAATAAGTGTCCTCAATGTCAATAACATAGCTATCTCATTCATGCTCCTACTCAAGAGCTTAAAAATTAGACCTCTCCTTGTCCCTTCATGAAATGGGGGTTGGATATCATTAGGAAAACATCACCTCCTTCTAAGGGACATGCCTTTATCATCACTGCTATAGATTACTTCATGAAATGGGTCAAAGTTATTCTACTCCAATCCACTAACACTAAAGCCATCTGCAACTTTCTTCTGAACAATATCATTGCTCTCTTTGGGTTGCCTTCTACCCTTATTTTTCATAATGGTACGCCATTAAAGAACAAAGAGGTGAAGCAAGTTTTGGAGAAGTTTCATATTCAACATATATTTTCTACACCATACTATCCTTAGTCCAATAGTCAAGCTGAAGCACCTAATAAAACTCTTGAGATCATACTGAATTAACTTGTGCCTTGTGGGCTTATCGCACAAGTGTTTTTACAATGGTGGGAACAATGTCGTACAACCTTGTGTATGGTGCCAAGGCTATCATGCCTTTAGAATTGGAAGTTCTATATTTGTGATTTTATCTTAAAGGCTTAATTGATGATGAGACTTACTATTCTAATCGTTTGCATCAATTTGAGTTGCTTGATGAGCACTAATTGTTGGCCCTTGATCATCTTAAGGCTTATCAATGATAACTATCTAAACACTACAATCAAGGTGTTCTTCCTAGTAATTTCAAGGCAGGTGACTTGGTTCTCTATTAGAATCAGAGAAATGTAAACGCAATGCTTGATCAAAAGGGAAAGTTCAGTCCTAATTGGTTAGGCCCTTACATTGTCATCTCAATGTATGGTTTTGGTGCTTTTGGATTGTCGTCTATGGATGGAATTCCTCTAAAAGAACCTATCAATGCGATGCATCTTTGTTGATACTATGCATAGTGTTATAACGCTAGGGAAAATAGCAAATAGATTAAGCTAATAAAGATAATAAACTAATCTAATCCTATTTTAACAACAAAGAACAATGGAATTAAAGCATAAACACAAGAATAAAGGAACATTCTCACCAAAGTCTTCATCCATTCCAGGAATCACCTTTATTGTACTTCTCCATTTTTTCATTGTATAATAATTTCCATTAGATTTCTTAAGTATGCAAGTATGGCCTATTGATAATGATTTAGCAAAATATCAAAGATTCTTAAAGTTGCTTCCAAACACATAGCATTTTGGGAGTGTTGATGTTTAAAATGACACAAACAACATTAAAACATAATTTTTCTACTCTATTTCTCTTGAAAAAGAAAGACAACATGTAGTAGCCTAACTCCCAAGGTCCTGGTAGTTGGTTCTCAACTATCTGATGTCACTCAATTGGTTCATGCAACTATAATATTCAAGGGGCCTGTGCTGGTAACAAAGGATTCAAGCTATGACTCTTTTATCGAAATAGTTCCTGTAAATCAATGGATTTTAAATAAAAGAAAAAGATAGAACAAAGGGGTAAACCAGTAAGTATGAATCGAATTTATCTAGTATCTGGACATATACCTTCAACAATGAATGTTTCCTAACAAATCATAAAACCATAAGATGATACTGTCTGTAGCATAATCTATACCACTGCATACATTTTAGGTGCTTAATTAACTTCACAATTACTGTTCACAAATATCCCAAGGGTTTCAAAACAACACACATTCATTCATCATCAAAATTATAGATCAACAAACTTTTTAATAACTTCAACTCAATGACAATCTAATAAGATGATCCTTAAATTTGATTCCTTCAAATGACTTTCATCATTCAAGAAACTCTTATGTTCAGCACAATCACTGCATATAGATAGATCATAACTTATTAGCCTTATCAAACAAACAATTTAATTCCAAACACCATATTTCGAGTAAACCTATAATTCCATTAACTATAAAGGATTAAGTACAATGTATCTCTACAAAAACTCTACAAAATTCTATCTCTTAGCATTAGGTAAGCCAATCTAGTTCTCAATTAGCTGACCTTTACAATATGATACCCATCTGGTATTTATAGATATACAAAAAGTTCAAACCTCACTTCTATTTTAGGCATTCCACCTTTTTAGCAATTTAGACTCTCTTGGAAACTCAGATCAATTTGATCTTGAGTTCTTACATTAGACTTTCAGTCTTAACCAAAAATAGAAGATAGAAGAGAAAAGAAAGTCATGTGCTCAAAAATCTATTAGTGATGTATGCATGCAACATGCATGCGAAGCTGGATCCGCTAGGAACTCATCGTAGCTGGAGAAGACTTACTGTAGAGTATCCATCTCTAGCCCATCAATCCAGTCATCTTCAAATTTAATTCGATCCAACTCAACTGCAGCAAACTCCTTCATACTTTTCACCTTTATCAATTCTCTCCCTGCAGCTTTTATCTCCTCTTTGACCTCTACAAGTCGATCTAACATAAACTCTTCGCCATCATCTCCCTTTTGCATAAGTCCTTGGAATCTTTCATCCCACTTTTCCTTTATTTGATTAAAAGGCATGCCCTCTTTTGTAAATGCATTTATATCTACAATAATGGCAATAGCTACTTCTAATTCTTCCAATTGCTCAGTTAAACTATTTACAACTTCCTGAATCTCATCCTTATGCTTGCTCAAAAAGCCAATCCTAAACTTGAGTATGCGAGAAGTCTTCTCTACAAAGTGTTTGTTGTTTTCCTCAAGTATAGACTATTCTAGAAGAGTTGTTAGAGGCAATGTATTTATCTTTTCTAACTTTTCACCATACTCCTTATACTCTTCTTCTTGTTTTTCTGATGCCTCAATATATTGATACATCTCTTTAATCAACCCTTCAGTATCCTTGTAGGCTTCAAATCCTTTCACTAAAATCTCTCCTACCTCTTGGTTCAATTTATCTATCCACTTTTCTACCATCTCCGCCTTTCCTCTAACTTGCACCAAATCATCAACCTCATTTTTGCTTAACAAAATAGGAGTCTCAATAGCTGCAACTTGTTGTGACCTTGGAGAGGAGACACTCTTCAAGAATGAATGTAATTGATCCAATTGAGCCTTAAGCTCATCTTTCTTTTGTTTTTCCTTCATCATTCTTGATTTAGTTGTTGAAGCCACCACATGAATTAGATTCATTTGTTGATTCCTAGTGGGTCTTCCCAAATTAACCGTACTCAATTGATAGTTTGTTAGCTGCATATCCCCTACCTCCTTTTCTATCATAGGCATGGCACATTCAGCAACTATCTCCCCTTTATCTGTGAGTCTAGTAGAATATAATATTTTAGCCTTCTTCTTAGGTCTTTCCTGTTCAATTCCCTTCATCATGTCCTCCCAATTAAGAGGTTGAGGAGGTGTTCTAGCTCTCTTCTGCAGGTCTAACTTCAACCATATAGGAGCACTGGGAGCAATCATCATCATGGAAGAGGAAGCAGCAATTGTAGAGGGTGGCTGATCATTTACCTCAGGTTGAGAATCAACCTTTGCTTTCTCTTGTTGCTCCTGCAGCACATGCATCTGCACCAACTTCTCAGCCTCTTCTCTATCTCTTTGTTCTTACATTTTCTTGTCTTCTTTTTCTTTTCTCAATCTCTCTTCGTCCAACTGATCCTTCTCCATTTTTTCCTTCTCTAACCTTTCCTTTTCTAATTTCTCTTTTTCTAAGGCCTCTCTTTCTAGCTTTTCCCTTTCTAACCGTTATGCCTCCAAAGCTTTAAGTTTTTCAGCTTCTGCTTCTTCTTCCTGTTGCTTCCTAATTATCTCTTTGGCCTCTTTTTCTTTCCTTATCTTTTCTGATTAATCCTCTTCTATCCTTTCTATTTCTAAGGCCTTGAGCTTCTCTGCCTTTTCCCTTTCTTCTTCAGCTTGATGTTTCTTTATTAGCTCTTCAGCATCTCTTTCCTTTCTTAGAGCTTTAGCTTCTTCCTCTTTCTATCGAGCTTCCTCTGCAAGTTTAAGTTTAGCAACCAAGATTTCCTTTTCCCTCCGGTTTCTTGCTTTCTCCTCCTCAAGATCATGGATCTTCTGTATCAATTCTAATTTGTCATTTTCTGCTTTGACCTTGAGCTCATGCTCTCGTTGCCTCATTTGCTCCTCTACTTCATCAGTTGCTGCCCTTGTTTCAATTTATTTTGCCTTTAATTGCTACTGTTGAAGTAGAGCATCAACTTGCACCTTAGCATCCATTTCCTTTTGCTTCTCCAATGCAGCCCTTGCATCAGAATCTCTTGTAGCATCTTCAAATAGTTTCCATTGCTCTTCTTGTGTCAGAATCTACTCAATAGTATGCCCTAGAGGCATGTTTTCTTGCAAATCCATTTCTGACAGAGTCTCATTTGAATCTGTCTCAACTTCTACAAATTCTTCCTCCACTTCTTTTCCTTTAGCAGCTTCAGCCATGGCATGAAGTGCTCCTTCTTGAACCTCTTTACTTTTCTTTCTTGTGAGTGGGGCTTGTGTGGATGAATCACCCAATGTGGGCATAGAAACAAAAGATCCTATTGGAACATCTCCCTCTGGTGCCTCTTCTTCTTCATCGACCACCTCAATTTCTATTTCTTCAACATCTGGAGGAAATAATTCTAATGGCTCCTTGGAATGTGTATTTCTTTTAATTCTCTTGTATCCTTTACCCTTCTTAAGGATTGGTCCTTGAGGAGCTTGAGCTTTTATCATCAACCATTGCACACTTCTATCCAAAACTGTTCTTCCAATTTTCTTAATATCAATTATTTCTTCCTCATTCCAGTCTATTGGATCTAAGCTTTTGGTGCCAATGTTCAAGGCTTCATATGAGGGATCCAATACAATTCCACCATCCACTAACATGTCAGGAATATTTTCTTTAACACCCAACTCTACCATAAGTGCAACCGATAATCTTTCATAGTTCTTCTTCCTTAAGTCATATTCATCCTACCGATCACACCAAAAATCCTCTAACAAATTAAAGTGTCTAGTGAACACTGAAGGTAATAAGGCATACATTTTCTTCCTTGGATCAAAATACTTATGAGCTGTATACAATCCCAATTTCAATTGTATCAACTCATTACAAACTACCTTTGCTCCCTTCAAGTGTTGACATCCATATTCACCCAATTTCATGGGAAATTTATGACATCCAGTCTTGTGCTTGATCCCAAACTAAGCATTAACTCCAATGGCCTGATACACAAACTCCATAAGTAGTGTTCTGTTACTGCATCATCTTGGAAGTAAATGTGGATGGCCTTCAAAACCAAATAACGTAAAGTATGTAAATTTTGGGTATTGGATATACCAACTTCCCCATTCAGCAATAAAAGCCATAGCTTCTTGACTTAACCTGTATCCTACATCTCCACTCATCCGATTGATGACCACATATAAAAATGCATCATTGACTCTTCTGAAATGAGTCTTAGCGACTTGAAGAGATAACTGATCATAATGTTCCCATACCTTCTTTTTCCCATCCAAGGCTCCTATTATACCTACTCTATTTAATCCTGGAAACATCCTCGATCTTGCTGTAGCATAAACCACATAAGAAGTCATGAAGAAAGATTTAGTCTATCTAACCCTTGTGAGTTGATCATGTATGGCATCAGAAACAATCATTGACCAATCAAACTGGTAATCACCTTGAAAGATTACTTGAATGAAATGAAACATCCATTCCTTGAAGTGGAAGGTATCCCTCTTCCCAAACACTCTAGACAACATTAATATCAAGTCAGATACCTCCTTCTTGAAATCTGCCCTCTTTGGCTAGTCTGCAAGCTTGCTTAAATATTTCTTCTCTGTGCTTAACCATTTTTTGTTCAAGTGAGACTTATTGGAGTCTTTATGCTTGCTATATTTCTCCAATGCCTCTGCTTCAGTTAGCTGCACCAAGTTCTTGGGATCAGGAACATTAAATATACTTTGGAACATTTGCAGAGTAAGATCTATAATCACATTATTTTGTGAATCCATGCATAATCTTGTAGCAAGATTGTAAGTACTGGCTACTGTCAATATCAACTTTGGACACTGGACTGATAAAGGAAACACAGTGATATGTGCAAGACCAAAGTCAACAATCCTTTGTGTTCTCCCTATCAAGTTTTCTCATTTTGCAAAGGTCTCTTCATGTAATTCTTCAAAGCTATATTGGCCCAGATTAGTATATGTGATATCTGACCAGTCTTATTCCACCTTGCTCACTTTCACCACTGGATTCCTATGATCATACCTCAATGTATAAGGCAGCTGTTCTGGTTTCACCTTCTTTATTTTTGGTGTTGTCTTTGATGTTCCAGTCGGTTGATTCCTTTGAGTAGCCTCTCCTGTCATTCCTGACATCTTTCAATTCTCCTGCAAGCAAACCTCTAATTAGATCTTTAGATATCATCATAAAACATGCTTTTAAAACATACCTATTACACATACATCAGAGTCAAAACTAGACAAAAGCTCAAAACAATCTCTTTTACAATACTGGTGGACTCGGAGCAAAAAACCAATAAAGATACTTCACTAACAATGAACGGGATTGGAGTCGGAGTCGGGGAGGTTATCAGAACCAGGATCGGAATGAAAAACGGATTTGGTTTTCTTCGAATTTTCATTTTTTTCATATTCCTTTTCCATTCCGCCTTCGCCTCCGATTAGGTTATCATTACTTTGAAGAAATATTTTCCCATTATACGCGGAGCCGAAAACGGGATAGAAATGGAATCGATACGTTTTGTAAAACGAATTCTTAAGTTCAAGATCGATTTTGATCCCGCCTCCGCTTATGTTATCATACACTTCAAGGAAACCCTTTTAAAACTCAGAGTCGGAAACGGGATAGAAATGGAATCGATGACTTTTGTAAAACAAAACTCTTAGGTCCATAATCTATTATGATCCTGCCTCCGCCTATGTTAATCATGACGTCATCAAATACTTTATTCATTTTCAACACAACTTCATGATTTAACATGTAGGTTGCTATAAAATGAAAAAGGAGCTTTAAAACTCTACACTCATATGACCGTGGGGAATAATTGCATTTTAGGGCCATTATTTAAATCTTATTTAAAGTGATTACAGAGACCAACGAAACCCTAATCTAACAAACCCAATAAAAACTAGGGCACGGGTTTAAACCCTGCCATTCTACCAAACGACGAAACCCTAATTAAACAATAAATCTAATCTACCCTAACTCACTATAAAATCTCTAATCTACCTCACTGTAGATTTCTAACTTTAACAAACGCCATTAAAAACCATTAATCTAATCTAATCTACTGCAAACCAAAAAAAAAGGACAATAAAAGCAACGGTGCCCTAAAAATAGAAAGAAAACGACAATAAAAACAAATAGAAACAAAGAAACAACTTGACCAACAATATAAAAGACCCATTCAAACCAACACGCCAAGAATCATGAAACGTTTTAAAATGAAATGATTACAACAACACGATTCAAAGCACGGGCAAACATATATACAAAACACACAACAACAAACGAAATGAAGAACAACAATAAGAAAACCTACCTCGAACACAACAACGCAACTAACCTTCTGAACTGATCCGTTCGCAACAATCCTCTGCTCTTTCAATCTTTTCGCTCGAATGAACTCTGCTACTGCTCCTTCGTGCTCTTAGATATTTAATAATAACAATAATGATCGGTTTAACCCTTAATAAAGGTAAATATGTAAATTTCTACCTACACAGGCAACTGTCATTAATGCATTAAAGCGCAATAAAGGCAAAGTCAAAACTGAGAGTGAACCAACACTTCACAACAGTGCGACTTCAGTAAAAAAGTCAACGACAAAAAGTGGCGGGGGCGGAACTAAAATTGAAACGGAATCTCAAATTTATAAAATTTCCAAATACCATTCCCATTCCGGCTCTAGTTCCGACAACTAAAAACAAAACAAAAGTAAATACAAAAAAAAGTAAAGTAAAAGACCGACTTAATAAAACAAAACACAAAGACCGAGACTAAGCAAAAATAAAAATAGCGGAGGTGGGATCGGAATAAATTGTGATTTTGCAAATTTTGATAACAACCATCCTAATTCCCACTCTGGCTCCACTTCCGCTAAAGACTAAAACAAAGGCAAAGAAAAGACGGTTGAGATAGAACCAAAAACAAGCCTCAAAAGAACTTTCAAAACCCGATTATGTTCCGGTTCCGATTCCGATAGAGAAACCAAAGAAAAACAAAGTATTGGCAAAACTAGACTCCAAAATTTGTTTCAAAAACAACTAAGTACAAAAATAACAAAGGGGGACCCATTTTGACCAAGGAAAAAGATGGGGTGGTTATGCAAGGCATAACAGGGAGGAGTAATAATGACGAAGGTCAAGCCAATTTATAAAAAAATGATTTTCGAATGATCGGCTCAGATTCAATAGACAGATCTATTTTTGAGATTAAAGACATGCCATGCGATAGAGATCAGTGTCAAAAATAACACGACTTAGAAGGTGGAGATTAAATTAAATAATAATTTAATCTTTAATTGAGAATGTTCGAAATTCAGAAGAATAATGATTGCATGTGAAAGATAAAGAAGAAACATTGTATTTGAACACATGAATGAATTAATTAAATAAAGTTATTTAATTAATAAAGGTTTGCATGCACAAGAATAAGATTAACTGATTAAACCATAAATTTTGTTCGTTAGAAACAATCAGATATTAAATCAGGAGATAACTGACCGATTTAATTAAATCTCAACTTAAGTAGTAAATGAATAATTAGATAACTAAGCGATTGTCTAATCATAGAGGAATATGCTAGGAATAATTCTTTTTATGAATTAAATGATTATAACATTTGAAATTTGAGGATTAAATTAAATAAATAAAGATTTATTTAATTAATTGGCGAAAAGGTTAAAGAATAATTAAATAATTTGAAATGAATATTTAATTATAGTCGTAAATGTGATAAAGGGTAAATTAAATAATTTAAAATGATTATTTAATAGAAAGGGGATTAATTAATTAGCGACGTAATTAAATAAATAGCATTTATTTAATTAATCAAGAAAGAAAGAATAAAGGTCATAATGAATTAATTAAATAATTAAGGTTATTTAATTAATAGAGGATGGGTGACTTTAGAAAACAATTAAATAATTAATATTATTTAATCATAACCATGAACATTAGAAATGTGTTGAAAATGGTGTCGCAGGCCTTGACCAATTTTCAATGTCTACAGTTTGCCCCTCTTTGATACAATGTCGTTTTGGCCTTTGTGTCAAAGAAGATTAGTTAAAACATGCCCCAGTCGTGCCCTGGTGTGAAATAGGTTAGGGTATGCCCCATCGGGAAAAATTACATTTTTTGAGAAAAAACTAAAAAATTTGGAAATTGTCTCGAATAGGTAATTTGATAGTCAGAAGTTTGATGGTGGTGAAAGAAATTGATTTTGAAGTGATTTGGCAAGTGAAATGCATGTTAGAAGCTAGAAAATAGTGCATCCAGTACAGAAGGTTGGAGAAAAACCCTCCAAAACCCCAGGTATAAATAGGATTTGGGTTGGAAAATTAAATCATTTGCACCCTAGACATTTAGAAAACCTTGTATTTTCCTTAGACCTCACAGTGAAGATGTCTCTAGTTTTGTACGTAGAGCATCGTGGTTACCGCATCTAGACCTTCAGATGCCCAGCCAACGCTACACCCACGGTATGTACACCTAAACCGCCTTTTGAAATTTTAATTTTCATGCATTTTTAGGCTTGTAAAGTTTTAAAATTCAAATGCGTTACTTTTGGATCAACACATATGTGTTCGTACACGACACATGTGCTCGTAGAATGACGCATATGTACAAACACGTCTAGGTCCATTTAGGTTAATCAACACATTTGATTTTTTTTGCACTGCATGTGTACATTTGCATCGCCTTTTGTGAATGGAAGTGTCACATGTAGGTTAGTGCATCACATTTGTATTAAAGCACCGCATTTCCATGATAGGAATGATAGTAATAGTGCACCACATTTGTAAAATAATGACGCATATGCATGTTAGGTAGGCATGATTGGTTGTGTGATGCATTTTCATGTTTAAACGATGAATTTGAGTTTATGCAAGACATGTGTAAAATTTAAAGATGCATTTGAGATTGTGCACCGTATTTGATATTGAAATGATGCATTTTCTTGTCAAACTTTTCAAAAAAAAATTGTGATGTAAAAATGAATGTTCTATATTTTTGACAAAGTATATTGATCAATTTGCTAATTAAACTAGATCCTATATACACTTAGGAGTCGAGGCCGAAAATATTTGAGCTGTGAGACTAGTTGGTGAGTGTTGAGACATTTTTGATTTGGAGTTTAGGACTACGTCATGTTTGCACTATGCCCACTATTCAGACAAATAGGGGTATGTTGACTGCTCTCTATGAGCGATGGTATTTTGAGACCTCCTCTTTTCACCTACCTACTGGAGAGGCAGCTATTAATTTAGAGGATGTATATAGGATTTTTCCATTTCCTATTTGGGGTGAGCGAGTGTTATTTGATACCCAGAGAGGATATAGTGAGATCACTCAATTTTATGTTTATGATGATATTAGATAGCTCGGTATCAAGCACTATGAGATTAGATGGCATGTATTAGCAGAGAGATATGAGATTATTGATTTCAGGTTATGTACATTGATTGTCAGGATTGTCCTTCCTGACCGCTGAGGTCATGGTTTTCCTATTGGGTGGGGGAATATGCTCATTGGTATGCTAGAGCATCAGGTAGTATATGCATGGGGGCCATGTTTACTAGCCATGTTGTATTTTCATTTACATGATATTGCATATAGGGTTGCACAGTCAATGAGCTGTGGTACTACCTTGCTAATGATTTGGGTGTGGGAACACATTGTTGTGTTCCATCCCCCAGTTACATCAGATCTAGATGCTAGATCTCCATATGTTTTCCAATATGCGAGGGCCATTACCTAGAGTCATGTTGGCGATACCGATTACTCGAGACATGCCCTAGACACACTGTTTCTGTTTATTTGGAGACCCTATATGGATTGTGCTTGATGGAGGGATGAGGACACACATTTTCCATTTTGTAGATAGACACAGTACTTGAATGGGAGGATTTTATCTAGTGTGCACATTATTGAGAGGAATTTGCTAGATTAGGTATTGAGGCAGTTTGGGGAGGTTCAGGATAAGCCTTGGGGGTGAGCTGAGTTTGCTCAGTCTTCGAGTGAGGTTCCATTGTGGGGGCCTATGATTCCAGTGGTGATAGTAGAGGTGGATATTCAAGCTTTATAGCCTATGCAGTGGGGTTGGAGGGGTAGGGTTGTAGATCTAGGAACTACTACAGCATATGATGCATGGTGGGCAGTTCACAGGCCAACCCCATACACAGATTTGGATCAACCAACTCCAGTTGAGAGGTGGGGCATAGGACCTAGAGGTCCATGTGGTGGTAGGGCTAGGGATAGAGGTGGTAGAGGTGGAGGTGGGAGAGGTGAGAGAGGATGTCGATTGTCACCCATTCGTGAGGAGGAGGGTGAGGAAGAGGATGTGTCGATGTTGGACTTTGGTGGAGGAGGGGAGGAAGAGATAGGGGTTGAGCATGCAGTTGAGGAGGTCATAGGGGAGGATCATACAAAGGAGGAGGCCATTGGAGAGGAGATGGAGATAGATGCCCTAGGTATGTTGGTCAGCTATCAGGATGAGGAGGAGGAGGAGGAGGAGGTGATGGGGGAGTAGAAGAGGGAGCTATGAGATAGGATAGTTAAGGAGTGGGATGTCAAGGTGGGGGAGAGACCACGGTGGGATGAGGAGATTCCTAGGGATCCGAGTGTAGCAGAGTTGCAGGCTTGAGTAGAGGCCTTGGAGGAGAGGGTGAGGGAAGTTACTATAGAGCATGATGCAATGCAGATGGAGAGAGACAGTGCCTACCTGGATAGAGATCAGGAAGTAGCCATGAGGCAAGAGACAAAGGGCTGGTTCATAGAGTTGAGGGATTTATGCATTGGACTGGTTGTAACATTTGTGCGGGAGTTAGTCACGGTTGGTGAGAGGGAGAGGTATTACAAAGATCTTTATGAGGTAGAGGTACCACCTGAGAGATGACCTCCTAGCTATTTATAGGCACATAGTGGTAGTTCCTAGAGTAGGTCCCACAGTCGTTCATAGAGCATAGATGATGTGGTGGGTCCACCCAGGACAGGGCCATATGGTAAGCCTCCTTCAGCATAGCGAGGAAGATTAGGAGCACATATTAGTGACATGTTTATATGTGTAGATAGTGTATTATGATCATAGAGCCTATGAGCTCCAGTTTGATGGATACATTTTGACATTGTACTATGACACATATTTTGAGCGATATATATATATATATCATTTTTGGCGGCGATTATATGATTATGCAATATTCTATTTATGTATGCACATGTTTTATTTGATATGAAGTATTCTATATGATATGCACATGTTATGGATGATCATGTTTATATTATGATGTTTTATACTGCCTATAATAATTTCTTTATTCTATGCAATGATGTGTTTATTCTATATGATGTTGAATGCACAGTTTTTATAAATGTTATGTCTGTGTTCTATGTTTATGAGAATGAGATGCAAATACGATGTGATTATGTATAACTCCATTTGGATGTATCTATTATATGTACAATTGTTAATGGTAAATGCATGTATGTCATGATTACCTAGATGCAATGGATATGTATATTTTTGTGTTGTTTTGAAAAATTGTATGATTTACTAGGTTCATATATATGACGATTCTGACATGATGGTTGTAAAATGAATGCATATGTAGATTACTTAATTTTTTTTATGTGTCATAGGACTTTGTCATTATGCAGGATAGAAGAAATGAAGGAATAATTTAGAAGTTAGTATTAGAAATGGTTGTTAGAAGAACGTAGAATCTTAAATTTTTTTCCAAATACAAACTAAGCCTTGCATTAAATCATCATTGGGTGGGACATGACACAAATGGATAATAAACACCATGATATGAGATAGAACAAGGTGTATAAAGTCATCCACTTGCTAAAAACAGATAGTCATAGACAAGGAGTGGCCTAACTCATACTAAGGGTAGAATTGCCAGAGTCTTTTTGTCAAGACAAACCACCGACAACAAACAAATAAAAGACAAAGTCAAGAGATATCATTGCTCCTCTAAATCCTTCATGGGAAATCCTCAAGGAAGCTAGTAACCTGGTTTGAAAACCAAGTTAAAAGATAGTCACCAAACAATAGCCAAAGAAAAAGAGTCTTGTGATATCCTTTCTTCTTTAAATCCTTCATGGAACATCCTCGAGAAAGCTAGTAACTAGACTCGAAGACAAAGTCAAATGAAAAGATAAGACAAAAAAAGCCATTAATTCAAAAGCTAGTAAGAATATTTGCCAAAATTTGATCTGTTGTTGTTTAAAATTGATAAAATGATTGTTTGATAAAGCCTAATTTTAGGGATGACACATATCGAATACGTTGAGTCTGGTTTCGATGTTGTGACTATCTGTGTAAGGCATGACGAAGCCTGGTTTTAGAAAGAAACGTACCATATAAGATGTTGAGTTTGATGTCGTTGATGTGACAAGCTATATAAGGCTATGATAATTATTTTCCTAAATGATAATGTTCATTTTCAAGAAGGATACATTTGGTGTAAGACATAAGTTGAGTGTTTTGGCAATTTGTTCGATTTGACTTGATGACCTTGTTGACTTGTTTGTCTTGTTGATGTGTGACTTGTCTTGATGTTTTGACCATTTTTTGTGTGTGATGACAGTGTATGAATTATTTTGACTTACATGACGTACCCTAAAAGACTGACCTAGTGCGGTCTTGGGGGTGCATCAATTGATGGCCTTGCCTACGTTATACATGCAGATACCTCATAGTTCGACTGGACTATGACTGACAAGATTGGCATGTGTGATAGTGAATGTGATAAACCCTAAAGGACATACCTAGTGCGGCCTCATGGGCACATCGATCGATGGCCTTGCTTACATTATACACGCAAAGACCTTGTAGTTTGACACAACCAATGACTTTGATGTAAAAAGAATGAGTCATGATTTTATGTGTGTGAGATGTGATAAACCTAGAAAGATGAACCTAATGCCTCGAGGGCTCATCAAGTGATGGGCTTGCCTACATCTAGTCACAGACTCAACGTAGTTCAACAATGTCCAGGACTGACTGACACAACTAACTCTAACTCTGTTTTTGGGTTTTTGACATGTTTTGATTATTTTTTTTAATCTTTTTGGGGTTTTATGATTATTTTTTTGGATTTTTTTTAGGACATTTTATGATGTTTTTGGACTTTTTTCATAATTTTTTATGATTTTTTGGATTTTTTCAGGACATTTTACAAGTGCAAGGTCCAAATGATGCAGGTCGAGTATTTTTCCCTAGTCGGGTATAAGACCAATAGGATGGGATGGGGATACAGAGTGTTGTTGATGTCAATCGTTCCAAGTTATGGAAAGGACAACCTTTTATTATGGGAGATGGATAATAAGGACATGGAACAATCGTCAGATTGGAATAATAGTAGACGAAGGAGCAAAGTTGATTACACATGGCACCTATTTGCTAGGTTTTCACCATAGTGCTTATCCAAAGTGCCACCGAAGTGGTTTTCACTATTGGACGAATTATTTATCTTTACTATTTAGTGGATTTTTCAAAAAAAAAAATTGGTGTTACAAAGACGCCTGTTTACCAGGTTTTCATCAAGGTAACAATTTTTTTTTTGTTTTCCTATTTATTTTGTAATGATTAAGACAAAATCTCTCAGAAGCTATGCATAGAACCTCTTTAGATGAAGGTTGTTGATTGGTGATGATAGTGGTTCTCCTTCAGGAGTAGAGAGTTGATATCCTCCCGATGCAAAGGATTTTGTAACAATATAAGGCCCTAACCTGTTAGGTTCAAACTTGCCTAGTTTTTCTCTTTTGGTTTGATTCTTTGGATTTTCCATTAAGACCAAGTCATCAATGTCAAAGTGTCGATTCAAAACTTTCTTGTTATAGCTGCGACAAAGACGGTTTTGATATTCTTGGAGATGATCTAGTACCTTCTGTCTTTGTTCATCTAATAATTCTAGCTCATGTAGTCTTGACACACAGTATTCTTCATCGTCAATATGCCCTTTCAAAGATACCCTTAGGGAATGAATTTCAACCTCAATAGGTAAGATGGCTTCATAATCGTATACCAAGGAGTATGGAGTGGCATCGGTGGGAGCGTGGATTCTTGTGTGGTAAGCCCATAAGGTAGGATTAAGTTGTAAATGCCAATCATGACTAGCATCATTGATAGTCTTTTTGAGGATTCTGATGATTGTTTTGTTAGATGCCTCAGCTTGGCCATTACCCTATAGGTAATATGGTGTGGAGAAGTGGTGTTGGATTCAAATTCTTCACAGAGATGGTGAACTTCTTGGTTTTTAAATGGGCGTCCATTATCTGTTATGATGGATTGAGGAACACCATACCAAAAAGTGATGTAGTTAAGGATAAACTTGGAAATTTGTGTGCTAATAATATAAGTCATAGGAATAGCCTCGATCCACTTGGTGAAGTATTCGGTTGCATTTATGATGAAATTATGGCCATTGGATGATATAGGATGTATCTCACCTATGAGATAAAGTCCCCATTGGGCAAAGGGCCATGGTGAAGTTATTAGATGGGGCTCCTGTGTTGGTGTGTGTACCAAGTCTCTGTGTACTTGAAACTATCCACATTTCTTGACAAAGATATACGAGTCCTTTTCCATAGTAGGCCAATATAGCCCAATCTCATAATCTTCTTAGCTAAGGTAGGACAACTAGAATGGGATCCATATATACCCTCATGTACCGAATGTAAGGTTGCTTGTGCTTCTTCAGCATCAAGACATCTCAACAAGGTATTATCTAAGGCACATCTATAAAGGGTATCTCCGATGATGTTATACTTAGAAGACTTACATATAAAGGTCCTACATTGGTTGTTTGATAGGTCTAAGGGTAGGATTTTGGCCTGGAGGTAGTCATATAATTTCTTGTACCATGGGGATGTGGGACCAACAAGCTCACACACCATCACAAAATCTGGGATGTCATAGGCAGGGACCAAAAGTTGTTCTACCAAAAACTCAAATTTAGGCATGTTGCTAGGTATATGCAATAATGAACCAATGGTTTCCATAGTATTTGTTGCCCTGTTTTGAATGCGGGGTACTTGATGAAAGCTAATATTTTCAAAATATTGCTTAAAACTATCAGCCATGTGTTTGTATGGGGCAAGTTTCTCATCTTTAGTTTCATATTCATCATTGACTTGTCATACTACCAGCTGAGAGTCTCCATAAACTTGTAAATGCTTGATCTTCCATTGGACTGCCATTTTTAGTCCTATGACAAGGGCCTCATATTTTGCTATGTTGTTTGTTCATGGAAAGGAAATTCTAAATGAATTAGGTATAGTGTCCCCTTGGGGTGTAACAAACAATATGCCTGCTCTTGAACCACGATTAGTGTGGGACCCATCAAAGTATAGCTTCCATGTGGTTCTTTTGTCAACGGTGAAAATGAACTCATCACGAAAATCTGCAACTAGAGGATGCTTGTCCTTAATTGGTGCGTTTGCCAACTGATCAGCAATAACTTGTGTTTTTATAGCTTTTATTTCTATGTACTGGATGCCATATTCACTGAGTATCATGACCCATTTAGCCAATCGTCCTGTTAGTGCTGCTTTACTGAGTAGGTATTTCAAAGGATCTATCTTTGCAACCAACATGGTTTGGTGGTTTAACATGTAGTGCCTAATTTTTTGAGTAGAAAAAACTACCGCAAGACAAGCACGATCTATGTGACTGTAGTTTAGTTCATATACCACCAAAGTATGACCGATATAGTACACTGCTCTTTCATGACCTTCATCATCATTTTGTGCAAGTAAAGCTCCTAGTG
This sequence comes from Sequoiadendron giganteum, assembly GCA_007115665.2. Lineage (NCBI taxonomy): Eukaryota > Viridiplantae > Streptophyta > Pinopsida > Cupressales > Cupressaceae > Sequoiadendron > Sequoiadendron giganteum. Next base: position 498,467,952 of record CM021103.1, read on the forward strand.
CTAATTAGGTTGCTGAAATATAGAGTATCAAAGGTCGTGTATCTGTAGGTGGCATCAACACTGGTGGCGTAAGTAGGTAATCCTTAATCTTTGGAAAATCTTCTTCGCATTTTTTTGTCCATACAAACGGTACTCCTTTTTTTAGTAAGTGTTGGAATGGATGTATCTTGTCTGCTAGTTGTACTATGAAGCATTTGATAGACTATAGTCTCCCTTGTAATGTTCTCATGTGACTGATGTTGACTGGTGGAGGCATGTCTCTTATGTCTTTCACTTTTGCTGGGTCCACTTCAATGCCACGTCTAGAAATGATGTATCCTAGAATTTTCCCTGATTGAACATCAAAGACATACTTTTTTGGATTTATCCTTACTTTGTATGCTTCGAGTCTTTGAAATATTTTATCAAGAACTTGCAAGTGATCAGCTCTTGTCAATGATTTGGCTATCAGATCATCCATATAGTCTTCCATGAGAGTATGCACAAGATCATGGAATATAGTTTTCATGGCACATTGGTATGTAGCTCCAACATTTTTGAGCCCAAAAGGCATGACGTTCCAACAATATGTTCCCCATGGACATGTAAAAGCTATCTTTTGTTAGTCCTCAGGTGTGATTCTAATTTGATTATATCTAGAGAAACCATCCATGAGGGATAGCATCTCATATCCTATTATGAGGTCCACTATCATGTCAATTTTTGGCAAAGGGAAGTCATCTTTAGGACATGCCTTATTTATATCTCTGAAGTTGGTACAAATGTGAATGTCCCCAAATGGTTTATGTGAACATTTATTCACCAACCGATGTGCCTTCGCGATTTTCTTTTCTTTTTCTGGCTTCACCTTGTTCATTATCACTAGCAGCTCTCGGCGTCTTCCACGTGGCCTCCTATCAGAGCTTCTTGATGAGCTGTTTTAATTTTCCTTTGTTGGGTTCCATGCATTCAATGTGTGGCCTTCTCTCATTCCTTTCTGAGTTGGGCCCACTCTTCGGTTTCTTTTTCTCGGTGTCTTCCACGTGGCTTCCCTTCGGAGATTTTTGTTGGGGCATCCATTTTTTCTTTTTGTTCGGCTTTGTGTGTTCAATGCGTGATGTGTTTCTCTGCACCCATTATTTGCGATTTTTCACCTATTTGTTGGTTCTTCTTTGCTGCCACGTGTTCTTCCCTACTACCGCATTTTATTCTTTGTTGCCACGCGTTCTTTCCTATTGCTGCGTGGCCCTATTTTCTGAAACAAAATGCTCTCTGGCACATTGAGGAACGATCTTTCTATTTGGTGATGGATCGAGGGAATCTGGAACGTCAATGTTTTGTGGAGGAATCTTTCTCATAGGCGTTTTCAGGTAGTGGGTTGGCTTATTTAAGCAGCCTCTTTCTCTTTGTAGTGGTTGTTGTTAGATAGATTAAAATTTCCTGAGCACTAGGAATTAGCCTCTTGTAATATTTGTTATTAAACTTGAGTTCGTAGACTGTGCCAATCAATTTGGCCTCCTCTATTTTTCATGCATTGGATATGATATTAAGACTGTGCTTTCATTTCCTGAATTATCTGAATGTCTATTTTCAGATTTTGTAATCTCATACAACTTAATAAAATGTAGATCATGTTGTTACTCTTTTGCGTTGGCCTATGTTTTATTGGTTATGCTATGCAATGAATTGATGTTCTTATGTTTTAAGTGTTTTCGAAGCATCTATTTGATAAACAATAGTTACCATTCAAGCCTTTGGTTCAACACTGTGCTCAGTTATTTCTCTTATACATTGGTGCATCGCCTTATTTTAGGTTTGATTATTACATGTTATCCTTCTAACTCTTTACCTCCTCCATAAAAAATGAAGAGCCGACTTCGATAAAATCCGGAGGTCACTTAGCTAAGCGCACAAGTCCCCTAGTAGCTAAATATGCCATAAGGCTGCTACCCCCACAAATTTTTGCGTCAACAGTCCTTTTTCTCGCATACCTGGTGGGACACGAACCAGCACGTTCGCTTGATAAATAAGAGTGTATGAGCCATAGGCCCATCACTAGGTCTCAAACTGCAAGATTCCCTAGCCTACTTGTACCACCATTAGTTTTAGTCCAGGTGAGAGGTCAGCAATTGAATACTTCACCTCCTTCTTCTCCTCCATCTCCTACGCCAATGACTATTAGAAATTATGTTGCATGGGATGTTGGTAGTCCATTGGTAGCACCTATGCCTCCTGTAGTATGGGCTCCAATCCCGGCATCCACTTTAAAGGCTATCCCTAAGTTCTTCAAGGATGATTCAAAGACTCCGATGGAGCATTTGTAGGATGTAGCAGATGTATATTTGGTGCATGGTGTTACTAGTGAAAATTTGGCTCTAAGATTGCTCGTTGCCTCTTTCTGAGGCAGGGCATTGAACTGGTATCATACTCTTCCAACAAATTCAGTTGCTACTTTGGACGGTCTTGGAGATTCTTTCTACGAACGTTTTTCAAATGTTGGTGACAAGTCATCGCTATATCACCAGCTAGCTCATATAAAGCGAGCTCCTCACGAAGCTCTAGCTGATTTCAATGCTCGGTTTCATTCTACTTGGTAGAGAGTTCCTGTTGGTAGTCGGCCACCTCCAGATTTGGCGTTCATGTTCTATTTGAAGTTTATTAATGTTGATATCTCTATGATGCTACAGGCTCTTGGCGGACATACTCTACCTGATGTCTACAGCCTTATTGTCATTACAGAGAATAATCTTATTACTACCAAAAAATAGGTGCCAAGACCTATCATGCCAATATTCCCAAAGTTTAGCACTACAGAATTAGAGGTAGATTCAACTAGCGCTCCTACAACTCCTCCTTAGTCTATGGATGTGTACCCAAGAATGACGCCAAGTGTGGCTCTAGTGCCTAACCACCTGATGGCTGAAATGAATGAGATGAGGGAGCAGATGCAAACCATGACAAATGAGTTAACCAGTATGAAGTGGAAATAGGATAGCTACAAGAATCTAGCTTACCAAAACTACCAAGGTGGGAAGGCTCCGTTCGAGTAGAACCAGTGGCAGGATAGATCACGCGACAACACCCAAGCTCAGCAGAACAACCAGGTAGTCCCGATGACTATGTCGATGCAGACTGTACATCCTAGTTCAAGCAAGGAGCTAGTAGTGGGACAAAATAATCTTTTTGAGGAAAATAATTCATGGTGCTTCCCTTGTAATGATGCACATATGCCCTAAAATTGTTCAAGAGGAAATTTGCAAAAGAAGATAGCGAAGCAACATAGCCAAGGGAGCATGCCTGATTCTGGAGGCCATATGTATGGCTTGCAGCAAATGGATAATACAATTCTCACTGCTCAAATGCAAGGAACGTCTATAGAACAGGAGTTAGAAATAGCTCTAGACCAGGCACTGTTTTCTTGGTTGGAAGGAAAGGAGTCTGCATTCCCTAATGATATTCCAGTAGCCCAAGTGTTGCAAGTGAAATCGGATTACAATACATGTTCAAAGTAGAGACTCACTAGAGAATTCACATCTTCGTCGACTGAGGGTTCATCTAATTCAATGCCCAATCCATCAGCAAATTTGTCATCAGTTCCACATTAGTCCAAGGCGGTTGCTCCCAATTTCCTGAATCCACCTCCTCTGAAAACAAAAGCCAACATGATCACCCCGGTTTTTGCCAAACAATTGGATGTACCAACTGAAAAGTAGAAGGAGCAAGCTACCATGACTCATTAGTCGCGAACGCCATTCAACATGGTGGAGCAACTAAAGAAATCCTTTGCCAATATTTCCTTGTGGGATATTTTGGCAATCCCAGAGCAAAAGATGGTATTGTAGAAGGCATTATCTAGAGAAGAAGACATGAATATGTTGGAGCAGCCCTCAGAGAACAAGACATCCAAGCTGGACTTGGATAGAGTTTTAGCCAATAAACAAGAAGAAAATAAATCCAAGAAAGAGAGTAAGCCTAAACCCAAGCCTTTCTTTCTAACACTCATAATTGGTGATAAACTGTTGCATAATTGTATGATCGACTCTGATGCTAGCACCACTATCATTCCAAAGCAAGTAGCTGATGCTTTGGGGCTCAAGTACGAGTCTCTTAACAAAGGATTCATGCAACTTGAGGGGAACAAAGTTGACACTATCAGAGTAATTAAAGGTTTTCCCATGACATTGTTTTCTTGTCTGAGCATTATCATGAATTAGGATATTGTGCTCATTGACATCCCTCCTCTATTCGGGATATGTTTGTCCCAAGAATTCACTGCAAATGTTGGAGGCTACATGGCATTGGATTGGTCGCACTTGATTATGAGAACAAAGCGTGGAGACAAGATGAAGTTATTGTCAGAATCCTTACATTTTGAACATGTGGCTGATGAAGCCATGCTCAATTTTGAGGTAGGGCATACCTCAATCACTTCCGGAGAGAGGCTTAATGTTGAACTCCTTGAGGAAGAGGAAGTAAGAAGCTCTCGGATAGAGGCAGAGGAGGCTCTTTTGAATGAGTTTATTGATACAGAACCCTTTGGAAACTATCATAAAACTGGTCTCAGAACATATGTCATACATGAAGAAGACCAGATTATGCCCAGAGTGACTCGAGAGTCTGGAGGTGAGGCATACTCTAAGTTATGGAAGTTGCATTTTCATGGAGCAAGATGCAAGGTTGGAGCTAGTGTAGGAATATGTTTGGTGTCTCCATCCAAAGATAAGACCTTGAGGTCTTCCCACTTCCAGTTTGCATGCTCAAATAATGAAGCAGAATATGAAGTCCTCGTTCGTGGTTTGAGCTTGGTAGAACAAATGGGTGCAAAAAAAATTAGGGTGTTAAGAGATTCTGAATTGGTGGTGAACCAAATCCGAAGGCTCTCTGCTATAAATAATGTCTAGACGTGATCATACCGACATAGAGTTTGGGACCTGATTGAAGGCTTTGAGGCATTCAATATCTAAGCTGTACCTAGAGAGAAAAACTTTGGAGCTAACAGAATGGCAACTATCAGATCTTAGTTTGAGCCAGCTCCTGAGTTGATTAGCAATAGACACTCAGTGCAATTAATTGTGTGACCTGCTATTCTGAAAAATGATCAGGATTGGCAAGTGTTTGATAGTGATGGTCACATTGCGTCATTTCTCTAGTTATTTGGAGAATTTGCTGACCAATTGAAACCAAAGATCGCCAAAGCCTATGGAGATCAAGTAATCCAACTGAAATCCAATAAGCTCCATAGAGGCCTAGTTACTCTGGAGAGTCTTTTTTATTCCGATGATGCAAGGAAAGATAAAAGGAAGCTTGTAGCAGACAAAGGTGACTATACTGATTTCCATATCAGACAAGATAAAAAGCTCAAATTTGGAAAAGGCCTCTCCCAAATGAATAAAGATAGGCTAAAACACTTTTGTGAAGAGTATCCGAGCATGGTAGCCTGGTCATATGATGATCTTAAGGGATATGATCCTGGGATTATCCAGCACACCATTGAGCTGTTGGAAGGAGCGAAGCTGGTTCATCAAAGGAAGAGGCTAGTAAATCCAAATATTAAGTGACTTATCTCGCAGGAGTTAAATAAATTGATTGCATCCTGGATAGTGTTCCCAATCAAGCACAGTACTTGGGTGTCTAACCCGGTGCCAGTCCGGAAGAAGAATGGCAATATACGGTTGTGTGTGGACTTTCGAGACTTGAATAGGGCATCCCTAAAGGACCATTACCCCCTACCTTCCATGAAGGTAATTCTACAAACGGTTGTTGGTTCTGAAATGTTTTCAATACTAGATGGTTTATCCGGCTATAATTAGATTCATGTAAAGGAGGAAGACCAACACAAAACAACGTTCACTACAAAGTGGGGAACATATGCATATGCTAAAATTCCCTTTGGACTTTCAAATGTCGGAACCACTTTTCAATGAGCTATGGATATTGATTTCAGAGATTTGATACATAAGATTATCCTTATCTATCTGGATGACTTGACTATGTTTTCTAAATCTATCAATCATCATTTTGATCATCTCAAGCTCGTCTTCCAGAAATACCAAGAGTTCAGAATTTCTCTAAACTTTAAGAAATGTGTGTTTGGGGTTCCTCAAGGGAAAATATTGGGATATGTTGTTTCAAAGGAAGGTATTTCTATTGATCTGGAAAGAGTTAATGCAATCAAGGAGCTCCCTCTACTCGTGAAAAAAAAGGGAGTGCAATCTTTTTGGGTAAGGTCAATTTCATCAGTCGATTCATTGTGGACTTTGTAGGGATCGTTCAGCCTATTACCCTGATGCTGAAAAAGGATCAAATTTTTAAGTGGATGGCGTAAGCTAGAAAAGATTTGGAGCTGATAAAAGAGGTTATCTCTTCCACTCCTGTATTGATTAATCCAGATTTGTCAGAAGATTTTATTATGTATTTCTTTGGTGGTGGCAACAATATTTCCACTGTGCTAATGTAGAAGGATAATGAAGATAACAGAGAATCACCTATTGCCTTTTATTTGTGCACCCTAAAAACATATGAGTTGAAATATAACTTTGTAGAGAAGTAGGCTTTTGCTATCGTAAAGGGGCTAAAGAAGTTCCAACACCTTATATCGTGCAACAAGGTGATTGTTTGTGTGTCACACTCTAGTGTGCGGGAATACATTATGGAAGGAGAAATCACTGAGAAAAGGGCTAACTGGATAACAAAGATCCTGGAGTATGACATTGAAATTAAGCCAGTTAAAACTATCAAATGAAAGAGACTGTGCGAGTACTTAGCGGAACACAATGAACTAGTTGTTGAGTTCAAAGCTTTAGAACCTATGCTATTGAATGAAGAAAGCTCTGAGAGCGATTGGTTGAAAGACTCGATAAATTTTATGTAGACTACAAGGTTTCTGACCGATCCCCCTTCATTTAAGATACATTATTATCGATTGAAAAATAATGGTTATGTTCTCTTGGAGGGAGTTCTTTTCAAAAGAAATTTCAAAGATGTCTTGTTAAGATGTGTAAATAAGGAGCAAGAAAAAAGGATACTATACCAGTATCACAGTGGCCCGGTTGGAGGATATTTTTCAGCAAGAACCACTACAATCAAAATCATATGTGCTAGTTATTTCTGGCCCACATTATTCAATGAATCATTTTCATTGGTAAAGTCATGCACTGAGTGTCAATTTTTTGTTGGAAAAAGGAAAAATGCTACTATGCCACTGAAACCCATAGTAGTGGAAGAGCCTTTTGGTTAGTGGGGTCTTGAATTCATTGGCATGATTAATCCTTTTTCATTAGCTAGACATAAGTGGATCTTAACAACGACTGACTACTTCACAAGATGGGCATAAGCAATACCATTGAAAAATGGAACGAAAGCAAAAATTGTTAACTTCCTGGAAGAGCTGGTAGCCAGATTCGGCCCACCAAAAATGATTATTTTTGATAATGCTAAAGCATTTATCGGTTCTAAAATGAGCCAATTTTCATTGAAATATGGGGTCTTCTTAAAAATCTCTTCCAATTATTACCCACAGGGGAATGGCCTTGCTGAATCCACGAACAAAAACCTCATCAAGTTGATTAAAAGAATAGGCTCAGAACACTAGAGGGAGTGGCATAAAAAAATCTGAACAATGCTATGGGCAGAGCGTATCACACCCAAGCAGATATTGAAGACATCTCCTTACGAGATGGTGTACGGGAAGGAGGCGTTGTTGCCCATTTCTATGGAAATCCTTGCTATTCAATTGCTCAAATATCTTGAAATTGAGCGGAATGGATTTATGGAGGTATGGTTTTCTGAGTTACTTGAGGTTCAAGAGAAAAGAGAGCATCCTTTCAAGTCCATGAACAACTGCCAACAGGTGGTAAAGAGGTGGTTTGATAAAAAGGCATCTGACCAAGGGCTACAATGCAGAGACTTGGTGCTCAATTTCAACAAGCGGGGAGCAAAGCCCGACCAACATGGCAAGTTCGACAATCTCTAGGAAGGGTCGTTCAGGATCATCCAGTGCAAACAATATAACTCTTTTGAGTTAGAGACCATCGAATGTGAAGCTCTAGGTATTCCAATTAATGGAATACACCTTAAAAAGTTCAGTTAATTCAACTTATGCTGAAAAATTTATAAATATGTAAATATTTTTCCTGCTTTATTAGTTTGGGTTTTTCTCGATGCTTTTTGAATAACAACCATAGTATTGTAAAATTGATAAAATGAAGAGAGAGATAGAATATGGAAAATTAGCATATTATAATACTTTTTGGGCATTTACATTCTATAGACATATTGTTCAGAGAGGCCCTTGGTCATGTTTCAATATATATATATATATATATATATATATATATATATCCATTGACAGTTTGACAGAGGTTGGCAAACACAAAAAACAAAATGGAGAAGCATTCATTTTCACATTTTCTTTAGGCGTTAGAGGGACCAGCAGCAGTAGGTGGCATAGGGTGGGGAAACACCATCCTCTCAAAATCCTCATACCATTGCACATTCTGAAAGGGCTCAACATTATGCATTTTCATGAGGAAGTGGTAATCGGCGCAAGCCTTTCCGCAGTGTTCCTCATGCGTTTTGAGCTCAAATCCGCACACAAAGGGCTTGGTTGGCACGAGTCCTCTAAAGGCGAGCAACTGACGCAGGTTGCGAATGGCTAGGATCCCACGATCAAACTCAGCAGCCCGCACCACGTTCTCCAATTGCCTGAGGTAACGTTGGGGAAAAACCCGCTTGGTCAGCTTCAGAATTTTGCGCTTGGAAATGCCAATGTCTAGTAGAGAAGCGACGAAGTGAGAACTAATGCTAGTGTTTAATTTATACTAGTCCTCATACTCAATGCAATCCTTGCCTATGACCCATTTGATACCCTTCACATATAACAGGTTGTTCACACCTGTTATGCACTTTAAGTGCCTGGACCTAACTTTTCCAAAAAAGGAATCTTGAGTCTTCTCACATACCAACCTAATTGGCATTTCCATAACTTATTACTACTCTAGACAAATGATAAATCACTAAGATATGCTAGGACCTAATCGCTATGAATGTTGAATATAGTTGTGAGTTAGCAAGGTTGCCAAGGGTCCTATTTATAGATGGTCAAGGTTCTCCTTAATGAGGTAAGGGATGATTATGTCAGAAGCAAATGGTGTTGAGGAGCCTTGATAATCAGTGTTGTGGTGTTTGAAATGATGTAAGTAATTAGGTATGGTTGCAATTTGCTCAAGTTGATCGTTTAAAGGAGAACTTAAGGAAGCCAGCTGTTGACAATTAGAATATTGTTGTCCTATTTAAATCAAAGCAAATATTTTAGATAAGTTCGTTGGTTGATGTGCCCGATTACAACCAGGTAATCAATAAATGCAAAGACTCGCAAAAGATATGGCAAGGCTGATTCTGTTCTTTTTCCAAGAAAAATTAAGTACCACCTTATGTGAAGTGATGTCTCTTAAATGTGAGGAGTCTTTTGGTAGGTTGGAGACCTCTTTGCATGCATGAAAATGGTTGGTAGTGCATGGAACAACTAATGAGAAAAGATGGCACGTACACTTGCTAAGCCATTTTTTGTGAAAATTAAAAAGTAGGTCAAGCGCACAGAGGGAATTTATTTTGTAAACTCGACAAAGTGTGTAACCATCCAAAGAATTTGCAAAGAAGAGAAATGTTTTCAAAAGCTAAATTGTAGAGTTTGTGAAGTCTCTCGAAAATACAAGGAAATGGCTGAAATTGTAGAGAGTTCAACAACGACCATGGGCACAGAGAGTATTGATGAGCGAAGAATTCTTGCACATTGCATAAATATTTATGCACATGAGTCTTAGGCTATGCCGAGTATTCCAAAAAAGCCATTATGGCTCTTTACCATGCCAGTGAACCAGAAAATAGTGGGCATGATTTCTCCTAGAAACCAAGCCTTGATATCAAAGGATTAGGACAATGTTCAAGATCCTAAGTTATCTCAGAACCCCAAGAGCATAAGGGAAGCTACATGCGAAAATGTGAAGAAAATTACAGACCCTTTTCACAAAAAATTATGGAACTATGGGCTTCCCCAATACATGGTTCCTTTGGTGCATTATTGTCCATAGATTGTGGTAGCATGTGCAAGATGTTTTGACCCTCAGGCCGAAATCATAACTAGCCCCATTTTGAGAGTGGTAATCTACCCCCAGGCCTTGTAGGATATGATATGCATTCCTTTCCCCTCTCTTCAAAATGTTGAAATTTTTTATATTTCCAGATTTCAAGGTTACTGGAAGACGCTCCGGATAGCACAACAGTTTTATAAAATAGAGACGGGTCAATCGTTAGATGTTTCTACTCCTCTAGCTTTCCAATTGGTCTAGGTTCCTTAAAGTTGGGGTTCTCCTCCGTCTGCTCTATGTTGGCATTGGTATACGGATTCGATACGGATAAGGAAGTCGAAGACTTCTAAATGAGTCTCAGCTTTATGCTGAAGAAGAATGCCATGCCTCCGCTGATGGACTTTGTGAAGGTCATAATTGATGGGATGAGCCGGCAGCTGAGGGAGTTTGATCTTGGTTCTAGGTTCAAGTATCCCTCTTTCTTATTTTACATGATTTTGCACCAAAATCCTGATTATTTTCAGCAATTCATGGCCCTGGCTGCATTCGATGAACAAGGTGTGAGAAAGCTAGTTTCGACATGGACTCCCATCCTATTGAATTTTTTTGATTATTACGCATTTTTGGACGCATTCCTAGCTTCAACTTTGTGAGCTTTGGATCACAATAGATGCAGCATAACTGCTCACTTATCACATAGCCATAAATCATGGATGAGGGGGCTTATGCCACCTTGCGATTAGTTCTTCAGTAAAGATTTCACAATGCTTCACATGCAGGGTTTCATCCGGGAGCCTTTTTGGCTCTTGTGTTTTGTTTCTGATAGGGTACCGGCCATGGAAGTGTTCAGACAACTCTGTAATATCAAGAATGATTACTGGGGAGGGAAGCATCTGACTTCCTATTTGGCGCTGTGGGCCATGTTCGACTCTTTATCGTTAGTAAAGAAAAAGAGCTCGGAGGTGAACAACTTAGAGGTTTTATAATCTAAGTTGGGTAATCTTGGGCTGATAGTCATCTGTGACATGTGGCGATACAATCCTGAGAATAATCTATCAGAGATTGGGATTAAAATTCCACACCAGCCTCAATAACACTCAGATCCACAAGAATTCATTGAACCCTTAATTTGATGATGAGTTAGCATGAAAAGCATAAAATAAAAACTAAAACCACTTTAACACTATGCATAAGAGAAAACTAGATTTACGTGGAAAACCCAAGAAGGGAAAAACCATATTGAGGATTAGCTCATAATATAAATAATTGCAAAAACTAGCTATAAGGGCTCATTGCCAAAATAGGAAACATTGTACAGAAAGGCTCATAACCAAGGCTCACAATCGGAATGAAAAAGAAAGAGAAGAAATGTTACACATAGATCATAATCTCAATGCAACAAAAAATCCACCACAATAGCTCCAACACCTTCGCATTATGTTTAAATAATTGCAGACACCTTCTACTCACTGCATCAGGTAATCCAACACTTGAAATTTAACACTTCTTTTCCTAATTTCTCATCATTTGCATCACACACTTCACACTTTCATCTATCTTGACCTCCTTCAAAAATTCAACTCATACTTATATCGTCCCCAACCTTGAAACCCTTTCCAAGGTTGAAAATGCACTTCAAATGTGAAAATTCAAATTAGGTCGATGCCAAAACACTTTAATGGTGGATAGAAGTGAATTTGGACCACATCAAAACTTAATTGGGACCCAAATCAATAACACCAGTTAACCACAGGCTACCACATAAAATATTTATCCTTCGCATGTAGTGTAAACACTAGGTAAGTCATTACCAGTGCAAACACCATTAATCAATTAAGTGCATGCTTCCTCAAACCCAAGGATAACTTGAAAACCACACACCACACTTGAACATGATCTAGAATTTTCCTAAAACACCCTAAAATCCAACAAACTCCTTCGCAATAGCTTCCACCTGAAGAAGGTAAGAACCTAGTACACTCATACTACTCTACCATACACTGTTACTTGAAAACTTATTTTCCAAACACCAAACCTCAAATCCTCTTGATGGAGGTAAAATACCAACACCATCAACACACCTTTAGAATCACAAGACCTAAAGCATAGCTACAAAGAAATGTGGAGGAAAAACATTTCTCTGAGACACCTCTGCAATGCACAGTTAGAAACTGGTGAGCACAACTTCTACTATATGATGATCCAACATACCATCACTTGAATATAACATCTTTGAAAACCTCTCACCAAAATATCTGAATCACATAGGTAGATCTTCAACCTAGAAGAAATATGGAGAAAAACTAGAACACCTCTCTATAACCCAAAACAACATTGCAACACTCGATTTCCTCTTTTTATCAAATTTTATCAAAATAAATTGAAAACCAAGCACCAGAAACACATATTTATCACTAATACATTCATATATAGAATCTTATAAAAGTAGCAATAGAGGCTAACACCAGTAGCTTAATTAATGACAATATAATACAACAAATCAAAGCATAAACAATACCAACTATTCATCTTCAACACCAATCTCTCTCAAACACATACATTTGACAATAATGCCAACACAAGCTTGTTGACATCAATGACAACACCAATTTTCTCATTATTTCAAATCAAATATATGTAGAGAAGAAACTAAGAACTACCTTTGTACTTGGTACCGGTGCAGCCACGGTAGGAGGGTCCTCAAAGAGAACAATCCAGACCATGGAGCAATAGTCACACAACAGAAGCAACACAAAATATGAAGGAAAATGCAAATACAAACACTCTTATTATCAAAAAATTCAATTACATATAGTCAGCCATATTTGGGCTTACAGATTCAACTCACAGGCCTGATACAACATGTTCAAAATACAATGCTCATACATGCGAGTGAAAATATTATAGATCAAACTCTATATTCTTCTTAATCTACTTGATCTTGATTCACTATTATCCTAATGATCCATTACAAGCTTTATATCATATCCACAAATCTAGAAGCATCCGCATCGGCCAAAGATCATTACAATCTCTGATGAAGGAAAAGTAACGTGTGCATGAACAGGTCACCCTCAAATTTGAAATTCTCCATGGTAGGTGCATATAATGAGGTGTGGACCTAAAATTAAGGTCGAGGAAACTCCATGAAATAGATCAAAACACACCGCGAGGATCCGCAAGTTACAGGAAGGATCCACAATCAATCAAACTAGCTGTTAGGTCTGAAATTATTTTGGGGCCAGATCCAAAAACTGTCTTTTAATCTGAAAGAGATAACTTGTCATAAAAGATCCAATCAAGCTGAAAACTTGGAATATGGCAAGTGAACATGTCCATGATGAAACCATAGATCCACGAGGTCTAGTGAGAAAACATGACAAAACATCGAATTTGCCAACTTGAACAAGAACAAGAACAAAATTGAATGAAAACATTTTTGGTTGATGCGGGATTGCAAAGAACCAAGGATGCTACTACATCAGACATTCAGGGTTATTGAAAAGTGAGTCCCTCACTTTTTTGGGGCCAAAGGAAAACCAATACAGTCTACCTTAGCCTGAGAAATCCAAGAAGAATCTTCCACTGGTCTACCCTTCCACTTCACAAGATATTCTTTGTACTGTCTTCCACAAGTTTTCCTTCCATCTTTGGCACCCAAAATCTCTTCTACCTCATCTGATTGGTGTTTAGGAAGTTGTTCTTCCAATTTTTCCTTACTATCTTCAATGAATTCTCCTTCATGGTACTGATGTAGATTTGCAATGTTGAATATAGGGCATATACCCATGTCATCTGGTAACTCCACTTCATATGCATTTCCTAAATCAAATTTCCTCAAAATCTTACAAGGTCCAAACTTCCTCATCTTGAGCTTACTATATGTGCCAACTAGAAATATTTCCTTCCTCAAATATACCATCACTTCATCTCCAACTTCAAACTTTTTATGTCTCCTCTTTTCATCTGCTCGCTCCTTATACTTCTGATTCATATCCTGCAACTGCTGCTTCAATTGAGTATGCATTGTCTTCATGTGTTCTACAAATTCCTCTACTTTTTCACTCCTTTTATCTTTCTTTCTGATGTCTCACAAATCTGATATACCTCTAGGATTAACTCCAGTAACAATATCAAAAGGTGTCTTTCCAGTAATCCTGTTCACTAAATTATTGTAGGAAAACTTTGCTTATGTAAACACTAAATCCCAACTTCTAGTTTTCTCTCCAGCCAAACATCTCAGCAAATTTTCCAAAATCATGTTTACTACCTTTGTCTATCCATCTGTCTGTGGGTGAAAAGTAGAACTAAACTTCAAATATGTCTTCAACTTCTTCCAAAGTGTTCTCCAAAAATAACCAACAAACTTTGTATCCCTGTCTGAAACAATACTCCTAGGTAATCCATACAATCTGACCACTTCCTTGAAAAACAAGTCTGCTACATGTACTGCATTTGTTGTCTTCTTACAAGGTATGAAATGTGCCATCTTAGAAAAATTTTCCACCGCCACAAATACAAAATCATTACCTCATTGTGTCTTAGGCAAAGCAAGTATGAAATACATGCTAATATCCTCCCAAGGTCTTTCTGGAACTATCAAAGGTTTATACAATCCAACATTCTGACTACTCCCTTTTCTAACTTGACAAACTCTGCAACTCTGCACAAATTTCCTAACATCCTTATGAATTTTTTGCCAAAAGTAGTTCTAACTTACCAATGCTATTGTTTTACCAATTCTAAAGTGTCCTACCAATTCTCCACTATGTTTCTCTTTTACCAAATTATCCCTCATAAAACTCTGGGGTATACACAATTGATTTCCTCCTTAATGAATTAATCCAACCAATGACTCCTATCCTCCAAGATTGGCTGTTTACAAGCTCTCCAAGGTTCTTGAAAATATGCATCTTCCTCATACAAGTTCTTCAATTCATCAAAGCCTAATACTTCCACTCTCATCTCTGCTAATAAATTCCTTCTCCTACCCAAATCATCAACAACTCTATTTGAATTTCCACTCCTATGTTTCAAAACAAAAATATAACTCTGCAAGAATTCCACCCATCTCATGTGTTTCTGATTCAACTTACCTTGACTATTCAAGTATTGCAAAGCCTGATGATCGGTATACAACACAAACTCCTTAGACAACAAGTAATGTCTTCTAGGTGCCCACAAAAAAATATTGTGGATCTTGATAGTTCTCCGGAGGAGAAGTGTCCATGAACGGGAGAATCCATAGGAGAGGAGTCGCAACGAGCAGAAGCAATGGCATCGGCTACAGGTCTTTAGGAATCTTAGGTATTTTTTTCTCCTTCTTCCCTCTCTTCTATGTCTTTGGTCTCTTCCATGATTGACCCTGCTACTTCATTTTCGCCAGCTATTCCTATAGCTGGATACCCAAGGCAAGCTAATATTATTTCTCCTGGGGATCCCTTTCCATCTCTTGCTTTTCCTCCCACCTTTGAAACAAAAATGGTGGCACGTCTTGACCCTTTTAGTCAGCAATTTGTATCCCCAAGACCTAGCAAGTTAGTTAATGCTTCCCTGGATTTTCCTCCTACCATGTTTCCATCATCTCCAGGTAGTCAATTTATCCCACCTTACTCCCTGGAAATTATTACCAGGCCTACCAAATCTACAGATACATTGAGCACGCTGTCTTTCCCACTAGCAGGTCTCCAGGAATTTCCTTTTGATGGTGGGCTAGGTATTTTTCCCCAAGATTATTTTTTGTAGGTTGATGCAAACAAGAGTGCCTGGAAGAAATGAAATACAAAAAAGAAGGGAAAAAGATGCGGGTAGGCAAGCGGAGGCTCCCTTGCAAACTATATTCAATGAGAGCCATAATTTGATGATCTTTGCAAAAATCACTCCCAATGTGATCAAGCCAGTTGGGGATATGCTGCCAAGTGACTATTCTATGAATGTCGTAGGGGTGGACTTACATCACACTCATCTACAAGATAAGGTTGAACCGATGGAGGAAACCTAGAGGGTGGTGAGTACCGACTTCCTCAAGCTCAGTCGCCAAATGAAGAAGAAGGATGAGCAGATGAAAGAGCTGAGGGGTAAGGTAGATATCTAGGCAAATAAGCATAAAGCTGAGGAAGTCAAAATCAATCGACTTTAGAATGAAAAGAATGTTGTTAAAAAAAGGGTAAATGAGCTTCGGGCTTTAGGCGTAGAGGTTGTTTCGACCCTATGAAAAGAGATTGAGGAATTTCGAGTGACTGAAGTGGCCCTGCATGATGAATTGAAGCTATCAAATGATGGCTTGAAATAGCTCCGATAGAGCACTAATGAAGAGGACAATTAGATGAACGCCGCTTTGGAGTAGGAAACTGAGAAGCTGAGGTAGGCTGAATTGGCCTTGGGAGAGAAGGAGAAAGAAATTTCTACTCTGAGAAGTTAGCTATCTATCATGGAAGGAACCATGGCAGAGTTGAAGGTAGACTTGGGCAGAAAAACTGCAGAATTAGACCTTTTGAGAGCCCAGCCTTCTGCACCCCAAATGAGCTCACTGGAGATTGTCAAGGAACTACATGCATCGTACTAGGATAATGTCAAAGCTTTATGCCTTACATTACAACCCACTCTAAATTTTATGGTGTAGGAAACCAATCTATGAGGGTAGTTAGCGAAACAATGCAACGCGTTCAGTAGATGACTTTGGATAATGTTTCGGAGGTCAAGTGACTATTGGGAAAATTATATAAACCTCCGATGAAGCATTGAGAGGCGTGGGGATTGAAGATTGAACAGCGGTGGCTATCAGTGTGAATATTATCATCTCCATGCACGAAGTCATTCAACATGTGGGAGAATGCAGAGCCAGATTGAATTAGATTACCAGTGATATGTGAGCAAAATTTTCTCACTTAACTCAGCGAGGCCTCCTATCGCCCTTCATCACAGATCAAATGGTGGCAAGTATCGAGCATATCATTGAAAGAATTGAGGAGAAGAAGAATGATCTTTCCATTTTCCAATCCTTTGATCAGTCTCCGACTGTTGAGAATATTGAAGGTATAGTGCATCAGCTAGCACAGCTCTTTTTTCCAGCTTGAGTTGGAGGGGAAGGTATCTGGTAGATTTCCTTTTAAGGTAATCATTGATCTTAAGTTGGCACATGAAAATTTGCGCACTCTCTCTGCACCGACAAGCGAGGTCTGGACCAGCCTTCAAGCTACCCTCTCTCAACTGTGAGTGATAATGGTGGTGTTGAACCAAGGTTTCTAGGGTTCTTCATTCCACAAGCGAAATGTCCCTATGAGTCACCAAACTATGAATATTTATTCACCAACCGCTATGCTTTTGCGGTTTTATTTTCTTTTTGTGGCTTCACCTTGTTCACTATCACTAGCAGCTCTCAACGTCTTCCACATGGCCTCCTATTGGAGCTTCTTGTTGAGCCGTTTCACTTTTCCTTTTCTGAGTTCTGTGCATTCAACGCATGGCCTTCTCCTGTTCCTTTCTGAGTCAGGAGACAAGGAGTCACAACGAGCAGAAGCGATGGTATCGGCTACAGGTCTTCAGGAATCTTAGGTATTTTTTCCTCCTTCCCTCTGTTCTATGTCTTTGGTCTCTTCCGTGACTGCCTCTGCTACTTCATTTGCTCGAGTTGATCCTATAGCTAGATACCCAAGGCAAGCTAATATTATTTCTCCTGGCCTTCCCTTTCCATCTCCTGCTTTTCCTCTCTCCTTTGAAACAAAAATGGTGTCACGTCCTGACCCTTTCAGTCAGCAGTTTGCATCCCCGATACCTAGCAAGTTAGTTAGTGCTTCCTCGGCTTTTCCTCCTACCATGTTTCCATCATCTCTAGGTAGTCAATTTATCCCACCTTTCTCCCTGGCAATTATTACCAAGCCTACCAAATCTGCCGATACATTGAGCATGATGTCTTTCCCACTAGCAGTTCCCCAGGAATTTCCTTTTGATGGTGGCAAAGGTATTCTTCCCCAGGATAATTTTTTGCAGGTTGATGCAAACAAGAGTGCCGAGGTGAACTGAATACAAAAGAGAAGGGAAAAAAATGCGGGCAGGTAAGCGGAGGCTCTCTTGCGAATTGTATTCAATGAGAGCCAAAATTTGATGATCTTTGCAAAAATCACCCCCAATGTGATCAAGCCAGTCAGGGATATGTTGCCAAGTGACTATTCTATGAATGTCGTAGGGCTGGACTTATAGCAGACTCGTTCACAAGATAAGGTTGAACAGATGGAGGAAATCCAGAGGGTGGTGAGTACCGACTTCCTCAAGCTTAGTCACCAAATGAAGAAGAAGGATGAGCAGATGAAAGAGCTAAGGGGTAAGGTAGATATCTAGGAAAATAAGCATAAAACCGAGGAAGTCAAAATCAATCAACTTTAGAATGAAAAGAATGTTGTTTGGGCGTAGAGGTTGTTCTGACCCTACGAAAAGAGATTGAGGAATGTCGAGTGACTGAAGCGGCCCTCCATGATGAATTGAAGCTATCAAATGATGGCCTGAAACAACTCCAACAGAGCACTAATGAAGAGGTCAATGAGATGAACGTCGCTTTGGAGCAGGAAACTCAGAAGCTGAGGCAGGCTGAATTGGCCTTGGGAGAGAAGGAGAAAGAAATTTCTACTATGAGAAGTCAATTGTCTATCATGGAAGGAACCATGGCAAAGTTGAAGGCAGACCTGGGTAGAAAAACTGTAGAATTAGACCTTTTGAGAGCCCAGCCTCCTACACCCCAAATGAGCTCACTGGAGATTGCCAAGGAACTACATGCGTCGTACTAGGATAAGGTCAAAGCTTTATGCCTTACATTACAACCCACTCTAAATTTTATGGTGTAGGCAACCAATCTATGAGGGTAGTTAGTGAAACAATGCAATGCATGCAGGAGATGACTTCTGATAAAGTTCCGGAGGTCAAGCGACTATTGGAAAATTATATAAACCTCCGATGAAGCATTGAGTGGCATGGGGATTGAAGATCGAACAGCGGCAGCTGTCGGCATGAATATTCTCATCTCCATGCATGAAGTAATTCAACATGTGGGAGAATGCAGAGCTAGATTGAATTAGATTACCAGTGATATGTGGGAAAAAATTTCTCGCTTAACTCAGCGAGGCCTCTCGTCGCCCTTCATCGCAGATCAAACGGTGGTAGGTATCGAGCATATCATTAAAAGGATTGAGGAGAAGAACCATGATCTTTCCATTTTCTAATCATTTGATCAGTCTTCGACTGTCAAGAATATTGAAGGTATAGTGCATCATCTAGCACAGCTCTTTTTCCAGCTTGAGTTGGAGGTGAAGGTATTTTTTGGATTTCCTTTTAAGGCAATCATCGATCTTAAGTTGGCAAACAAAAATTTGTGCGCTCTCTCTCCACCGACAAGAAAGGTCTGGACCGGCCTTCAAGCTGCCCTCTCTCAACTGTGAGTGACAATGGTGGTGTTGAACCAAGGTTTCTGGGGTTCTTCATTCCGCAAGGAAAATGTCCCTGTGAGTCACCAAACTGTGAATATTTATTCACCAACCACTATGCCTTTGCGGTTTTCTTTTCTTTTTACAGCTTTGCCTTGTTCACTATCACTAGTAGCTCTCGATGTCTTCCATGTGGCATCCTATTGGAGCTTCTTGTTGAGCCATTTCAATTTTCCTTTCTCGAGTTTTGTGCGTTCAACGCATGGCCTTCTCTCATTCCTTTCTGAGTTAGGCCGACTCTTCGGTTGCTTTTGTTCAGCATCTTTCACATGGCTTCCCTTCGGAGTTTTTTTCGGGCATCCCTTTTTCATTTTGTCAGGCTCCATGTGTTCGATGTGTGGCATGTTTTTGTGCACCCATTATCTGGGATTTATTGCCTATTTGTTGGTTCTTCTCTACTACCACGTGTTCTTCCTTGTTGTCATGTTTTCTTCTTTGCTACCACATGTTCTTTGTTGTTGTTGCATGGCCCTATTTTCTCAAATTACATGCTCGCTGGTGCACTAAGGAACGATCTTTCTATTTAGTACTGGCTCGAGGGAATCTGGAACGTGGATATTTTGTGGAGGCATCTTTCTCACAAGGATTTTTAGGCAGTGGGCTGGCTTATTTAAGTAGCCTCTTTCTCTTTGTAGTGGTTGTTGTTAGATAGATTAAAATTTCTTGAGCACTAGGAATTAGCCTCTTGTAATATTTTCTATTAGACTTGAGTTTGCAGACTGTGCCAATCAATTCAGCCTCTCTATTTTGCATGCATTTGATAGGATATTAAGACTATGCTTTCATTTCCTGAAGTATATGAATGTCTATTTTCAGCTTTTGTAATCTCATACAGCTTAATAAAATGTAGATCATGTTGTTACTCTTCTGCATTGACCTATGTTGTATTGGTTAGGCTATGCAATGAATTGATGTTTGAAGTGTTTGAAGTGTTTCCGAAGCATCTATTTGAAAAACAACAATTACCATTCGAGCCTTTGCTTCAACACTATGCTTAGTTATTTCTCTTATAATTTGGTGCATCGCCTTAGTTTAGGTTTGATTATTAAATGTTATCCTTCTATCCATTTACCTCCCCCATAAAAAATGAAGAGCTGACTTCGATAAAATCCGGAGGTCACTTAGCTAAGCGCACAAGTCCCCCAGTAGCTAAGTTTCCCATAAGGCTGCTATCCCTGCAAATTTTTGCATCAACAGTTTCATTACTAGCACATGATTATAAATCCATTCAGCATAGTCTATTGATCTGATAAAGTCGACATCCAATAATTTATTAAGTTCTACTTTGACTAGTAAAGAAATTTGTGGATGCATTTTTCTCAACATCTGCCTTATGGGCTTAACACCTAGCTGTAATGGTAAATGATGCAATATAAGGTAAGCATCTAGTCCAGGCATGTCGGCATATGACCATGCAAATTTTATTTTTCTTTTTGTGAAGAAGTCATGAAACTCTGTTTGCTCTGTCTCTGTCAAAAATTCTGCAAAATAAATTACCTGAGGATTCTCTTATGTGTTTATGTTGATCTCAACAGATTCCTCCACTAACATTTGTGAATTTTCCATAGCAACGGGGAGAATTTTCAAACCTCCATCCTTGGGTGCCTCAGAGAGGTTTTTTACCTTGGATGCATCATTTATTTTTACTTTTTCATCATCCAAAGGCACCTTTCGCTTTTCACCTAGGGACTGATCATTTTCATTTTTTTCATTGTTTTGATTTTCATTTTCACTTTTACAATTGGAGGCGTGAAAAGACTCACCAAAATATGCCATGTTATCCAATTCTATGGTAAATCCAGCTTTATGGTCACCGCTAGGCATATTGTCTTCCAATCCAATGAACTTAGTTATTGCTTCATCATTCTCAATTATGTCTAAGATAGGGGTGCCTTATTGATCCCAATCAATAAGTTGGTGAAATATGAGGGGCATGAAATCATCGTAGTTATGAAATGTGGAGGCTGACAAGGTGAGGATAGAGTGGTTGACATGGTCACAAAAGTTTTGGACTAACTCCTTTTTTTTCTTTTTCCTAGGGACAGGTAGATTGTGAGGTGAGACCACTGTAAGGGCTAAGTCATCAAAAGTTGGTTCATTAGGTTCCCAAGAGTTAGGATCAAGGGTTTACCAATAATAAAGCTTGAGCCATTCTTCTTTTGTCAAGGACTCTTGAGCATGTGAGTTAGATGGATTTGGCAAGGGAGTAAGCATTTGGTCAAGTTCCCCAAATAGTTTATCTAAGTCTATTATGTTGGTGGAGGAAAGGGAATCCCATACATATTCATTTGAGTCAAGGGAGTCACAGTGGAAGGGGTCAGATGGTTCATTGGATATCTCAATGTCTTTAGAGGCACTTACTTCCTCTTGTGATGCTGCTGAGATACTAGGAATGCCAATCTTAATTAGTTGAAACCCTAGCCCTAGGCCTTTTGGTCACTGAGAGACAATAATTGGTTCAATCCTTCCATTCTAATGTACTCGTAACCCACTATGTCCATCATATCCTTTACTTTGCATTATCATGAAGCCTTTTCCATATTGATCTTTGGTTATTTGAATGGATGAAGGAGGGTCTTCATTGTCTTCATTATATAACCAAGGGGTCACATATTCTTGATCCATAGCTTATTTACTTAACTCTTTCCATTTTGTGAAAGTCATTGTAGGAGGGACATGTATTGTTACAATGGATTGTCTCCTATCTATTATGGCTAAACTGTATGACTTAGGAGGAACCAACTAGATGACACACTAGGATGCTTTCATGTAATACTCTCCACAACCCTTGTCTTGGAGCTTGACCTTAGGAATGGAATATAGTGTTTGGGATGCAATTGACTTGGAGAAGGTGGATGGATCAATGTACTGGGATAAGGAGGAGGATGAAACCTCTTGATTAACAGACTCTTATCTTTGTGGTATTTCGCGTAGGCTTGTGCAATATTGAAATGGATCAGGATCACCATCTATCATGATCTTGGTGCCATTGTACAAAAACTTAAGACATTGATGGTAAGTGGAAGGTACAACTTTCATTGCACGTATCCATGGTCTACCTAGTAACAGATTGTAGGGAAGGATGGGATCCAAGACTTGAAAACTAGTGTCCATAACTGCAGGTCCAATTTTGATGGGGAGTGTCACGACTCCCTTAGATGACCTTTCCTCATCATCATATGCCTTGCTAAGTATGCTCTTAGTTGTATCTATTCATGCCTCTGAGAAACCTAATGCCTTAACCAATTCCAAGGTGCAAAGATTCAACCTTGCTCCTCTGTCTACCAAGACTTGTCTGACTTTCATTTGATGGACTAGAACTTAGAGATGTAATGGGTCATTATGGTTGGTCTTCTCAGTTGTGTAATCCTATTGAGAAAAGGTAGCATGATGAGAATTGGTTAAGTATCCTACCATTTCTTGGAAATGATTGACATATAAGTTGGTAGGGACAATGATGATTTGCAAAGATTTTTTTAATATGGCTCAATGGTTAGGTGATATTGTCAACAGTTTCAAGATGGATATTTGGGTCGGGGTCTTCCCCAACTAGTCAAGTAAATTATACTTAGGCTTGGAGGACTGAGGTTGTTCTTGCGTTGAAGGACCTGGGAGGGTTATCTTGGTTCGGTGTGTATTGACAACACATTCAGGACCCTTCTTTATGGTAATGGTATTAACATTTTCATCAGTAGCTCGAATGTGATTTATGATCTTACCTTGGCCATTGTTGTACTTGGTATTGACATAGTTAGTCGAGGCATTGGTCTTAGTTCCTGAACTGGAGGCTATTTCTTTCCCATGATCATGTAATGGATCTGTGAAGACCTTGTGGTCATTGTTTGTGGTATTTTTCTGCCCATTGACTTCTATGGTTCCATTTTCAACAAAATCTTGGATAATGTTCTTCAGTTGTCGATATTGTTGTAAGCTACATCCTTTAGTTTACAAGCTCTCCAAGGTTCTTGAAAATATGCGTCTTCCTCATACAAGTTCTTCAATTCATCAAAGCCTAATACTTCCACTCTCATCTCTGCCAGTAAATTCCTTCTCCTACCCAAAGCATCAACAACTCTATTTGAATTTCCACTCCTATGTTTCAAAACAAAAGTATAACTCTGCAAGAATTCCACCCATCTCATGTGTTTCTGATTCAACTTACCTTGACTATTCAAGTATTGCAAAGCCTGATGATTGGTATACAACACAAACTCCTTAGACAACAAGTAATGTCTTCTAGGTGGCCGCAAAAATTTATTGTGGATCTTGATAGTTCTCCCGAGGAGAAGCATCCATGAATGGGAGAATCCACAGGAGAGGAGTCACAACGAGAAGAAGCGATGGTATTGGCTACAGGTCTTCAGGAATCCTAGGTGTTTTTTCCTCCTTCTTCCCTCTCTTCTATGTCTTTGGTCTCTTCCATGACTGACCCTGCCACTTCATTTGCGCCAGCTATTTCTATAGCTGGATACCCAGGGCAAGCTAATATTATTTCTCCTGGGGGTCCCTTTCCATCTCTTGCTTTTCCTCTCGCCTTTGAAACAAAAATGGTGGCACGTCCTGACCCTTTCAGTCAACAGTTTGCATCCTCGAGACCTAGCAAGTTAGTTAGTGCTTCCCTGGATTTTCCTCCTACCATGTTTCCATCATCTTCGGGTAGTCAATTTATCCCACCTTTCTCCCCGACAATTATTACCAGGCCTACCAAATCTGCAGATACATTGAGCATGCTGTCTTTCCCACTAGCAGTTCCCCAAGAATTTCCTTTTGATGGTGGGCTAGGTGTTTTTCCCCAGGATTATTTTTTGCAAGTTGATGCAAACAAGAGTGCCCGGAAGAAACGAAATACAAAAAAGAAGGGAAGAAGATGCGCGCAGGAAAGCAGAGGCTCCCTTGCAAACTGTATTCAATGAGAGACAGAATTTGATGACCTTTGCAAAAATCACCCCCAATGTGATCAAGCCAGTTGGGGATATGTTGCCAAGTGACTATTCTATGAATGTCATAGGGTTGGACTTATAGCAGACTCGTCCGCAAGATAAGGTTGAATAGATGGAGGAAATCCAGAGGGTGGTGAGTACCGACTTCTTCAAGCTTAGTCACCAAATGAAGAAGGATGAGCAAATGAAAGAGATGAGGGGTAAGGAAGATATCTGGGAAAATAAGCATAAAGCCGAGGAAGTCAAAATCAATCGACTTTAGAATGAAAAGAATGTTGTTGAAAAAAGGGTAAATGAGCTTCAGGCTTTGGGCGTAGAGGTTGTTCCGACCCTATGAAAAGAGATTGAGGAATGTTGAGTGATTGAAGCGGTCCTCCATGATGAATTGAAGCTATCAAATGATGGCCTAAAATAGCTCTGACAAAGCACTAATGAAGAGGTCAATTAGATGAACGTCGCTTTGGAGCAGGAAACTAAGAAGCTAAGGCAAGCTGAATTAGCCTTGGGAGAGAAGGAGAAAGAAATTTCTACTCTGATAAGTCAACTGTCTATCATGGAAGGAACCATAGTAGAGTTGAAGGCAGACCTGGGCAGAAAAACTATAGAATTAGACCTTTTGAGAGCCTAGCCTCTTGCACCCCAAATGAGCTCATTGGATATTTCCAAGGAACTACATGCGCCGTACTAGGATAAGGTCAAAGCTTTATGCTTTACATTACAACCCACTCTAAATTTTATGGTGCAGGAAACCAATCTATGAGGGTAGTTAGCAAAAAAATGCAACGCATGCAGGAGATGACTTCCGATAATGTTCTAAAGGTCAGGCAACTACTGGGAAAATTATATAAACCTCCGATGAAGCATTGAGAGGCGTGGGGATTGAAGATCGAATAGCGGTGACAATCAGCATGAATATTCTCATCTCCATGCATGAATTCATTCAACATGTGGGAGAATGTAGAGCCAGATTGAATTAGATTACCAGTGATATGCGTGCAAAATTTTCTCGCTTAACTCAACGATGCCTCCTATCGCCCTTCATTGTAGATCAAACGGTGGCAGGTATCGAGCATATCATTAAAAGGATTGAGGAGAAGAAGCATGGTCTTTCCATTTTCCAATCCTTTGATCAGTCTCTAACTGCCGAGAATATTGAAGGTATAGTGCATCAGCTAGCACAACTCTTTTTCCAGCTTGAGTTGGAAGTGAAGGTATTTGGTGGATTTCCTTTTAAGGCAATCATCGATCTTAAGTTGGCACATGAAAATTTGTGCGCTCTCTCTGCACCGACAAGCGAGGTCTGGAAAAACGTTCAAGCTGCCCTCTCTCAACTTTGAGTGATAATGGTGGTGTTGAACCAAGGTTTTTTGGGGTTCTTCATTCCACAAGAGAAATGTCCCTGTGAGTCACCAAACTATGAATATTTATTCACCAACCGCTATGCCTTCATGGATTTCTTTTCTTTTTGCGGCTTCGCCTTGTTCACTATCTATAGCAGCTCTTGATGTCTTCCATGTGGCCTCCTATTGGAGCTTCTTGTTGAGCCATTTCACTTTTCCTTTTCCAAGTTCTATGCATTCAATGCATGGCCTTCTCTCATTCCTTTTTGAGTCAGGCCGACTCTTTGGTTGCTTTTGCTCGGCGTTTTCCATGTGGCTTCCCTTCGGAGTTTTTTTTTCGGCATCCCTTTTTCATTTTGTTGGGCTCTATGTGTCCGACGTGTGGCATGTTTCTATGCGCCCGTTATCTGGGATTTACTGCCTATTTGTTGGTTCTTCTCTACTGCCACGTGTTCTTCCCCGTTGTCATGTGTTCTTCTCTACTACCGCATGTTCTCTATTGTTATTGCTTGGCCCTATTTTCTCAAATGACATGCTCGCTGGCGCGCTGAGGAACGGTCTTTCTATTCGGTACTGGCTCAAGGGAATTTGGAACGTTGATATTTTGTGGAGGCATCTTTCTCAAAAGGTTTTTTAGGTGGTGGGCTGGCTTATTTAAGTAGCCTCTTTCTCTTTGTAGTGGTTGTTGTTAGATAGATTAAAATTTCCTGAGCATTGGGTATTAGCCTCTTGTAATATTTTCTATTAAACTTGAGCTCACAGACTGTGCCAATCAATTTGGCCTCTCTATTTTGCATGCATTTGATAGGATATTAAGACTATGTTTTCATTTCCTGAAGTATATGAATGTCTATTTTTAGCTTTTGTAATCTCATACAGCTTAATAAAATGCAGATCATGTTGTTACTCTTCTACGTTGGCCTATGTTGTATTGGTTAGGCTATGCAATGAATTGATGTTCTTATGTTTGAAGTTTTTCCGAAGCATCTATCTGATAAACAATAGTTACCATTCGAGCCTTTGCTTCAGCACTATGCTTAGTTATTTCTCTTATAATTTGGTGCATCACCTTAGTTTAGGTTTGATTATTACATGTTATCCTTCTAACCATTTACCTCCCCCATAAAAAATGAAGAGCCGACTTTGATAAAATTTGGAGTTCACTTAGCTAAGTGCACAAGTCCCCCAGTAGCTAAGTTTCCCATAAGGCTGCTGCCCCCGCAAATTTTTGCGTCAACAATTTCATTACTGGCACAAGACTATAAATCCATTCAGCATAGTCTATTGATCTGATAAAGTTGACATCCAATAATTTATTAAGTTCTGCTTTGACTAGTAAAGAAATTTGTGGATGCATTTTTCTCAACATCTGCCTTATGGGCTTCACACCTAGCTATAATGGTAAATGATGCAATATAAGGTCAGGATCTAGTCCAGGCATGTCGGCATATGACCATGCAAATTTTCTTTTTCTTTTTGTGAAGAAGTCATGAAACTCTGGTTGCTCTGTCTCTGTCAAAAATGCGAGAAAAAAAAATTACCTGAGGATTCTCTTATATGTTTATGTTGATCTCAATAGATTCCTCCACTAACATTGGTGACTTTTCCTTAGCAATAGGGAAATTGTTCAAACCTCCATTCTTGGGTGCCTCAGAGAGGTTTTTTCCCTTGGATGCATCCTTTATTTTTACTTTTTCATCGTCCAAAGGCACCTTTCGATTTTCACCTAGGGACTGATCATTTTCATTTTTTTCATTGTTTTGATTTTTATTTTGACTTTTACGATTGGAGGCATGAAAAGACTCCCCAAAATATTCCATGTTATCCAAGTCTATAGTAAAGCCAACTTTATGGTCACCGCTAGGCATATTGTCTCGCAGTCCCATGAACTCGGTTATTGCTTTGCCATTCTCAATTATGTCTAAGATAGGGGTGCTTTGTTGATCCCAATCAATAAGTTTGGGATAGATGAGGGGCATGTCATCATCAGAGTTATCAAATGTGGAGGCTTGCAAGGTGAGGATAGAGTGGTTGACATGGTCACAAAAGTTTTGGCCTAACTCCTTTTTGTTCTTTTTCCTAGGGACAGGTAGATTGTGAGGTGAGACCACTATAAGGGCTAAGTCAACAAAAGTTGGTTCATTAGGTTCCCAAGAGTTAGGATCAAGGGTTTACCAATAATAAATCTTGAGCCATTCTTCTTTTGTCAAGGAATTTTGAGGATGGGAGTCAGATGGATTTGGCAAGGGAGTAAGCATTTGGTCAAGTTCCCCAAATAGTTTATCTAAGTCCATTATGTTGGTGGAGGAAAGGGAATCCCATACATATTCATTTGAGTTAGGGGAGTCACAGTGGAAGGGGTCAGCTGGTTCATTGGATATCTCAATGTCTTTAGAAGCACTTACTTCCTCTTGTGATGGTGCTAAGATACTAGGAATGCCAATTTAATTAGTTGAAACCCTAGCCCTAGGCCTTTTGGTCGTTGAGAGACAATAATTGGTTCAATCCTTCCATTCTGATGTACTCGTAACCAACTAGGTCCATCATATCCTTTACTTTGCATTTTAATGAAGCCTTTTCCATATTAATCTTTGGTTATTTGAATGGATGAAGGAGGGTCTTAATTGTCTTCATTATATAACTAAGAGGTCACATCTTCTTGATCCATAGATTCTTTACTTAACTCTCCCCATTTTGTGAAAGTCATTGTAGGAGGGACATGTATTGATACAATGGATTGTCTCCTATTTGCTATGGGTAAACCACATGACTTAGGAGGAACCAACTGGATGACACAATAGGATGCTTTCATGTAATACTCTCCACAACCCTTGTCTTGGAGCTCGACCTTAGGAATGGAATATAGTTTTTGGGATGCAATTGACTTGGAGAAGGAGGATGGATCAATGTACTGGGATAAGGAGGAGGATGAAACCTCTTGATTAATAGACACTTATCTTTGTGGTATTTCACGTAGGCTTGTGCAATATTGAAAAGGATCTGGATCACCATCTATCATGATCTCGGTGCCATTGTATAGAAACTTAAGACATTGATGGTAAGTGGAACGTACAACTTTCATTGCATGTATCCATGGTCTCCCTAGTCATAGATTGTAGGGAAGGATGGGATCCAAGACTTGAAAACTAGTGTCCATAACTACAGGTCCAATTTTGATGGGGAGTGTCATGACTCCTTTAGATGACCTTTCCTCGTCATCATATGCCTTGATAACTATGCTCTTAGTTGTATCTATGCATGCCTCTAAGAAACCTGATGCCTTAACCAATTCCAAGCTCCTCCATCTACCAAGACTCGTCTGACTTTCATTTGATGGACTAGAACTTAGAGATGTAATGGGTCATTATGGTTGGTCTTCTTAGTTGAGTAATCCTATTGAGAAAAGGTAGCATGATGAGAATTGGTTAAGTATCCTACCATTTCTTGGAAATGATTGACATATAAGTTGGTAGGGACAATGATGATTTGCAAAGATTTTTCTAATATGGCTCGATGGTTAGGTGATATAGTCAATAGTTCCAAGATGGATATTTGGGTCGGGGTCTTCCCCAACTGGTCAAGTAAATTATACTTAGGCTTGGAGGACTAAGGTTGTTGTTGCGTTGAAGGACCTAGGAGGGTTATCTTGGTTTAGCGTGTATTGACAACACATTTAGGACCCTTCTTTATGGTAATGGTATTAACATTTTCATCAGCAACTCGAATGTGATTTATGATCTTACCTTGGCCATTGTTGTACTTGGTATTGGCATAGTTAGTCGAGGCATTGGTCTTAGTTCCCGAACTATAGGCTTTTTCTTTCCCATGATCATGTAATGGATCTGTGAAGACCTTGTGGTCACTGTTTGTGGTATTTTTTAGCCCATTGACTTCTATGGTTCCATTTTCAACAAAATCTTGGATAATGTTCTTTAGTTGTCGATATTGTTGTAGGCTATGTCCTTTAGTTTGATGGTAATAAAAAAAGTCATTTTCATCCCACCATGAGGGTTTAAACTGTCTCGAATCATACAATTTTGGCTCTAGAGGTTGTATGAGTTTATGTTTTATTAGTTCTTTGAAGATCGATTTGATTGGTTCCCCTAAGGTGGTAAAATCATGTTTTGGAAACCTCCTTTGTGGTCATTGGTGTTGTGTATTTTGGACAAAGTTGGCACTTCGAGTAGCACTATTGGATATGTCCTGAGAGGGTTTGTATCCTCTAAGCATAATGATCGGTCCTACATGTAGGGTCTTAGCATCAACAATACGATCATTAGTTACATTTTTATTTCTAGACCAAAATTTGTTTCTATCGTTGGGTGTGTTTTGGTGTTGAACAACTGGATTCTTGCCTGGCATCTTAATTTCCCCTTTATCAATGAGGGATTTCTCAAGTATTATGCCCTTTTTCACTAAGTCTAGAAAGGAGGTACAACACTCTTAAGTCACTTCTCAGTTTTGGATGAAGATTTTCAAGGAATATTATGAATTTTTGTTTTTTTGGTATCTCAACAGGACATCAACTAGCTAAACTCCTCCATCTCTAGAAGAAGGTTATGAATTTTTCTCCCTCTTCTTGTGTAGTGTGACACAAGGTAGCTATCATGATTTCATTGTCAATATTAAAGGCAAATTGTTCCATGAATTATTCAGCCAATTCATCCCATGATCTTATGTCATATGGAAGTTTAGTGAACCATTCCAATGCTATCCCAACAAGGGTTTGCTTAAAAATTCTCATAAGGTATGTGGGGTCGTATGAGATGTCCATGCATGTTGTCAAAAATTCCCTTATATGTCCCAAAGGATTTTTCTTTCCATTATACTTAGGAAAATTCGATATAATATATCAATGTGGAAAGGGTGTCATGTATAATACTTTGTCAAAGGGACATGGACATAAATCTTGTGTTGAAATGGTTCATTTTCCTGACATTGACATATTATCCATTTACTATTGGAGGGCTTGTATTTGTTTTTGCAGAACATCTACATATGTCAGAGATGTGTTGGTTGCGTTGTTAGGATCGATGTAAGTGTTCTGAAATGAAATATTTTGTGACTGATTTTGATTCAGTGTAGGTATGTTTCCTATTTTTATAACCCCTATTTGTAGAATGGTAGTAGTGGTATTGATTTGTGGTATAGATTGTGTTGTGTTTACGTTGATTTTGGGCCTTTTACTTTTGGTATTTGTGCCAAAGGGATTTGATGTTGATGCTTCAACAACAAAACTAAGGCCTTGTGTTATACCAAATGGTGTTGTGTGTACTATTGAGGCCGTTTGAGTGGGTATTCTAGATGTTATGGCCGCACTAATATTAGGAAAAGCAAGTATGAAATCCATTCTAATATCCTCCCAAGGTCTTTTTGGAACTGTCAAAGGTTTATACAATCCAACATTCTGACTACTCCCTTTTCTAACTTGACAAACTCTGCAACTCCGCACAAATTTCCTAACATCCTTATGAATTTTTTGCCAAAAGTAGTTCTAACTTACCAATGCTATTGTTTTACCAATTCCAAAGTGTCTTGCAAATTCTCCATTATGTTTCTCTTTTACAAAATTATCCCTCATAAAACTTTGGGGTATACACAATTGATTTCCTCCTGAATGAATTAATCCAACCAATGTCTCCTATCCTGCAAGATTGGTTGTTTACAAGCTTTCCAAGTTCTTGAAAATATGCGTCTTCCTCATACAAGTTCTTCAATTCATCAAAGCCTAATACTTCCACTCTCATCTCTGCCAGTAAATTCGTTCTCCTACCCAAAGCATCACCAAAACTATTTTTATTACCACTCCTATGTTTCAAAACAAAAGTATAACTCTGCAAGAATTCCACCCATCTCATGTGTTTCTGATTCAACTTACCTTGACTATTCAAGTATTGCAAAGCCTGATGATCGGTATACAACACAAACTCCTTAGACAACAAGTAATGTCTCCACTTCTTCAAGGCTTGAACTATGGCATAAAACTCCCTATCATACACTGAATACCTTTTCCTAGCATCATTCAACTTCTCACTGAAATAAGCTACTGGTCTTCCTTCTTGACTTAATATTGCTCCAATTACATTTCCACTTGCATCGCAATCTACCTGAAATACCTTTTTAAAGTCAGGTAAAGCCAACACAAACTGCTTAGTCACCTTCTGTTTCCACAACTCAAAACTTTTTTCTACTCCAGATGTCCACCTAAAATACTTCCTATTTCCTCTCATTGTTTCTGTCATAGGACTGCAAATAGAACTTAAATTCCCAATGAACTTTCTATAGAAACTAACCAATCCATGAAATGATCTTACCTCTCTAATGGTTTCTAGTGTAGGCCATTCAAAAATTGCTCTTACCTTCTTAGGATCCATCTTCAGTCCATCCACAGATATCACAAATCCCAGATATACCAATTCTTCCTTCATGAAACTATACTTCCTAATATTTATCAACAACTGCTCTTTTCTCAACCTCTGCAGAACTTGTCTTATATGCAAAAAATGTTCTTCTCTAGTCTTACTGAAAATCAAGATGTCATCCAAATAGAAAATCACAAACCTACCCAAGAATCTCTTCAATACCTCATGAAAGTACTCGATGCATTTTTTAGTCCAAAAGGCATCACCAACCACTCATACAGTCCTTCACTTTTCTTTAATTTTGTTTTCCACTCATCCCCTTCTTTGATTCTGATCTAATGATATCCACTCTTCAAATCTATCTTTGTAAAGTACTTAGCTTCACTCAAACAATCCATAATGTCATCCATCTGGGGCAAACAAAATCTATACTTCACTGTGATCTTGTTTATGGCTCTAGAGTCTGTATAAATCCTCCATTCTCTATCCTTCTTAGGTGCTAGCACAATAGGTACTACACAAGGACTTAAGCTTTCTCTGATCAAAAATTTTCTCAACAACTCTTGTACTTGTCTATTCAATTCTTCATTTTGTATCGGTGTCATCTAGTATGTTGCTTTATTAGGTAAACTAGCTCTAGGAATCAGATCCATGCAATGACTAATATTCCTCACAAGTGGCAATCCATCAGGTACATTATCTGAAATGATAGCTTCATATTTTGTCAACAATTCCTTTATCTCCTCTGGTTGTTCTTCTACATGCTTAAATTTTTCAACCTTCTTAGGGACCAAGGAATAGCACATGCTCTCATGTCTCAATCCATCCAAAAATATCCCTCCATCAACCAAACAAATTCTAGCATTCATACAAACCTCAACTTTAGGGGCATCCTCCAATGGTAACAAATTCTGCTTCATCACATTTGCAATAATAGTATATATTTTCTTCTTTCCATCATTAATAGCCTATTTGTCATACTCCCAAGCCCTTCCCAAAAAAACATGGCATACATCCATAGGCATGATATCACACAAAACTTCATCACGTTAATTTCCTATCTTCAATTTCACCAGACATTGTTCACTTACCAATATCTTATGCTCATATTGAATCCTTGCTATTTGATAGGGCTTCCGGTGTTTTAATCTCTCCAACTTCAATTTGGTCACCATTTCTTCAGAAACTAGGTTTTCTGAGCTTCCACTATCAATAATTTCTTTGCAACATTTACCAACTACCTTGCATCTGGTTTGAAATGAAAAAATTCTATACAACGGTTCCTACTCCATCTCACTTTGACACAATACTCTTCTGTTCATCGACACTTCTCCTTCTTCTGGTTTATTAGATGATCCAACATGATCTTCCTCAACAAAGGTTGTTCTTTTGTTGTTCTCAATATTTTTGCTCGTCTCTTCCTGATTACATTCAAATGCTCTATGTCCTCCTCCACCACACTTATAACAAGTTCCTATGAATACTCTTTTCTCCTGTCCTCTATCTGCTTTTCTATAACCCTCATTTTGGTAACCACCATATCCTCCTCTTTGGTAGGAGTTTCCATCATTTCTCCGGTATGAATTATCATTCTTATTAACTTCCTTATCTTTATTCTAATCTGCAAAAGGTCCTCTTCCTCCTCCAGTGAAAATTCTTCCTCTCTAAAATATTCCACCTCTTCCTCTCTATCTCTGCTCATGTCTTTTATTCAGCTTCTCTTCTACTTTTAGGGCACACTGATATGCCTCTTCCACACTCAACAACTTAATTAAAATGATCTCATCTTGTATACATGACCTCAAACCATTCATATATCTGGCTACTTGTTCGATCTCATCTTTTGAATGTCCAAATCTGATATTCAACTTGTAGAATTCCTCACTATACTCTATCACACTTATATCCTTTTGCTTCAAATTCTACAATTTTTGGAACAAACTGATCTGATAGTCTACAGGCATAAACTTTGTCTTCAACTTATTCACCATTTGATCCCATGATTTTATCTTCTTCTTTCCTTTAATTTTCTTATCTGTCTGCAAATGTTCCCACCAAAGGGATGCATGTCCTTTCAACTTTGTACAAGAAAATTTCACCTTCTTGTATTTTGTGGTACCTTCAAAATCAAAGTACTTTTCCATCTTTGTTATCCAATCAAGAAATTCATCTAAGTCCAACTTACCATTATAATCTGGTTGATTGAAATGTGGTTTAGTGTTCACTCTAGTTAGGGATCTTATGAACCTCTCTTCTCCCTAATCAAGGCTAGGTTTCTCTTCTCTTTCTCATTCTTCATGTTCTTCTACTTCTTCATCACTCACATCATCAACTAGTTAAACTATCCTCTGGGTCATTTTGACTGCTTCCAAAATAGCATAAATTCCTCTCAACATTTCCATTACAGTTGGGTCTGCATTTCCACACACTCCATTTACTCTACCATTTCTTCTTCCCATCATCTTCGTACAATTCCTCTGTAGCTACAGGTCAGATCCTTAATCTGCCACCCCACAACAAATCTTCAACAGGACTTCACAAAATCTGACAATCTTCCATAGAACGAATATCGCTCTGATACCAATCTGGTGCAGTCACAATAGGAGGGTCCTCAAAGAGAACAATCCGGACTATGCAACAAGAGTCACAGACCAGAAGCAACATAAAATATGGAGGCAAATGCAGATATAAACACTATTATTATCAGAAAATTCAATTACATATAGTTGGCCACATCCAAGCTTACAGATTCGGCTCACAGGCCTGCTACAACATGTTCAAAATACAATGCTCATACATGCAAGCAAAAATCTTACAAATAAAACTATATATTCTTCGTAATCTACTTGATCTTGATTCACTCCTATCCTAATGATCCATTACAAGCCTTATATCATATCCATAGATCTAGAAGCATCCGCGTCAGCCAAAGATCATAACAATCTTCGATGAAGGAAACGTAATGTGTGCATGAACGGGTTGGCCTCAAATTTGAAATTATCCATGGTAGGTGTGTATGATGAAGTGTGGACCTAAAATTAAGGTTGGGGACACTCCATGAAACAAATTGAAACACACTGTAAGGATCCACAAGTTATGGGAAAAATCCACGGTCCATCAACCTAGTTGTTAGGTCTAAAATTATTCTACGGCCAGATCCAAACACTGTCACTTAATCCAAAAGAGATAACTTGTCGTAAAAAGATCTAATCAAGCTAAAAACTTGGAATAAGGAAAGTGAACATGTCCATGATGAAACCATAGATCCACGAGGTCTGGTGAGAAAACATGTTGAAACACCGAATCTGCCAACTTTAACAAGAACAAAATTGAATGAAAATATTTTTGGTTGATGCAGGATTGCAAAGAACCAAGGATGCTCTTGCGTCAAATACACTATAATATATGTGAAGATATAAGGATTAATACATGCATGTGTTATGAATGAATGAATTCTATTTTCTAATGTTAATTAAATAAGGAATGTATGTTAGTATAGTCTTCCTTCCACAATTACTATTTTCTCTCGTTGTATTCTCTGAGGTATAAATTGACTACATAAGAGATATTGGGGTTCAGATCTTCGAGTTGTATTTCCCTCTTTCTCTTGGCAATAAAAACCACCACATTGGTTTGAGTGGGTGAATTATATTGGAGTCCTTTCTTTATTCCCTAGTTGTGTTGATCCCTTTAGGCTACATGGTTTTGGCTAGGTTCCTTAAGATCCTTAAGAGAAAAAATTCTCAATGTTGGTGGGGCCTACAAATGTTTCATATAGACATATAGGTCAATGTGGTGTCCCTCAAAAATAAATATCTTATTTTTTATCAACTCCACACCATTTTAATGTGGCAAAATCAAACATATTCTTGAAAAAAGTATCATTTTAGAGCAATGGAAAGCTTCCAAGAGCATTAATTTTATTTTTGTACCTCATGCAGTTGAACCGGCTATGCCGACATGTTAGGGTCGATGGTGAATTCTAGGAGAGGCCTTGTTTTGTTCCCTAGTTTTGTTGATCTCTTTAGGTTACAAGGTTTATGTTATGTCTCTTAAGAGCCCTAACAGAAAAAAATTACCAAACTTTTGTCTACCTATTCTCTAAATCCTTCAAACCTATAAATTTCTTGTTTACAACTAGAAGTAGAAATCAACTCCCTCTATAACAACCTTTCTCAAAAATCTTCAACTCTATACCATTTTACCATGTCAATGAATTTTTACAAAATGCCTCATTTGAGAGAAATATAAAGGTTCCAATAGGATTTTTTTTCTCTTTTGCACCTCATGGGACAAAATTAAATATTCTAGCACATTAACGAGGGTGGGTGAATTCTTTTAGAGGCCTTGGTTCATTATATAGGTATATAAATCCTTCCAAGCTACATTATAGCGAGTGAATCTCTTAAAATCCCCAAGAGAAAAATATTTCCAAATTTTTTCTTGCATATTCCATCAATTTATGGCACCTATGAAAGTCTTGTTTACACCTGCAAGTAAATGTTGAGTCCCTTTATATTACCTTATCTCAATTTTTTAATTCTATCCTATTTGGCCATGTTGATGATGAATAAATTCTTTTAAAATGTTTTATTTAAGAGTAGAAAAAGGGTGACAATAGGAATTTTTTGTTCTTATACACCTCATGAAACTAAATCAATTATGATAGCATATTATGGTTGGTAGGTGAATGCTATTGTAGGCCTTATTTATTTTTTTAGGTCTTTGGATCCTTCTAGGCTACATTGGGGTGGGTGCAAAAAGGTAGGGGGCCAAATTGTGGCTAATTTTTTTGTTTTTGAAAAGACATAATGTGAGCATGTTATAACGTGCTCATGTTATGGCTTGGTGTGATCGAGCCTAAGGCCCAGTCACACCAAGTGTATAATGTGCTCGTGTTGTAATGTGAGCGCATTATGAGTCTTTATAAGAAAAAAAATCAAATCCAAATCATTTTAGACTATCATATTTCTTCATCCATGCCCTGTGAACCCTTCCAAGGCACGCTCACATTGTGGAGACCTCAAATTCACTAATTTTCTTCACTGAATTTTTGCTATTTCTTTGCCATAATTTCACCATGTTGACGAGTAGCTCCAAGGAGTAAGCATTTTTTTTGTGAATTTGTTGTTAAATAGGTAGATTTTTAATATGTTTTTTATGTTAATTTATTTAATTATCGGGAGTTGAAAATCCACTTGATTATCCTCCTCAAAATCCTTCTCCTCTTCATGAACAAGCAAACCAACAAAATCTTGATGAACAACCACAACAACGAACTCCTCCAACAATTCCTCAACATTCTCCTAGAACTCAACAAAATTTAATGAGGGAATTGAAAACAACAACAAAAAAATTGAGTTAATTATGAGGTTGAACGATCTTGTAAGTTCAACCTCCAAAAGAACCATGCTTGCAAATTCACTTCAATCTATGTTAACACATGTACATGAAATTAGCAAACAATTAAGTGGTTGGGTGGATAAGAGGTGGGAGTGGAGAGATTTTTATGCAGATAAACTATCCTACAAATAAGTAAAAAATTACAAAATTACAAAATATGACTTATGTTCACTAGTCACTAACCCACGTACAAATCAAACTCTTGACCTTACAAGCAAGAGGTTTCATATCCATTGGTGCAACCACCAAGGGATAAAGGACAATTTTTGGAAGAGGTGGTGGATGGTTTTTGATCATCCTCCATGCAACAATAATGAGGTCCCCCAATATTTCTTGAGAAAACTCTACTGCAAGTTTCCCTCAACAAAATCCCCAACTATTTTGATATGTGCAACTTTCAGGGGAGAGGTGGTGGGTCGGTGCAGGATAGACCAAGTGCACGTCTCAATCCTTAGTATAAAGAGAGAAAAGAAATTACTAGATTGGCTTATGAGCACATTGTTATCCCGTTCGTCATGAAGGAGAGTGTTGAGGTGGACACTCTACAGTCTATTAGTTCTTTGAACCAAAGTATCATCCAACATGTGATTCATGTAGTATAGTGGCAGCCAAGGGAGAATTTGAGGGGTAGGGTTCCACCCCATACTTTTTCAGGTTTGTGGGTTAGCCTGTACATATGACCCCACAGATAGTCAGGAGGCTAGTGCGCAGGCTATGCCTGCAGTTGACCAGTTGGCGATGGCAGATATCATTTTGAATGAGGCATTCAGCCTCAATACTCAATTAAATTTTAGCATGTTCATTGAATTTAATTTATTAAATTTCATTTTTTAAATGCAAGATTAACTAGTTTAGTTTAATAATTGTAATAAAATTTCAAGGTTATACTGTTCATACTATTTTCACCACCCTCCACTTTCTTTTTACTCCACTACATCTACTGTCGAGGTATGTAACTAGTAAACAATTATAAATATTACATGTGAATAACATTGTTATATGAATGGTATTCTAATATTTGATTTTGGATGTTGAATAAGTTAATATTGGATATTTAATGACAACACCTCCCAGTGGCCATGGAGTGCAAACCTTCACTTAGGTAATAGAATAAAGAGTTTAACTAATGAATTGTACTTAATAGATTTGTGTAACTTTTATATTCATATCGTTGATTACATTGCATTGTACATCTTTCAAACTCAAATTATTACTTCACATTGCATAACTAATAACTAGATGTTGATAGATGACAAAATTTAAATTACAATATAGTTTTTTAGAAAGTCAACATAAGCAGTGATGCAATTACTTCACATAGCATAACTAATAACTAGGAGCAACTACCAATTGCATTTTCTTGTCATGGCATTCCATGAGAGCACATTTTATTGAGGAATTTTTTCAAATAGTTCACTACCTTGTCTATTTTATGGATGCTTGGAAAAAACCTATCAAAGCATTGTAGTAAGCAATAGCATAGACAAGGCTATGAGTTGTTTGAAAAAATGCCTCAAAGAAATGTAGTCTCATGGTGATGTCCATCACCATGAGACCACATTTCTTTGAGGCATTTTTTCAAATAGCTCACCGCCTTGCCTATGCTACAACATTTTCCATAGATGTCTACCAAAGCATTTTATCAAATAGTTTACTTGCTTGATGCTATGGATAAAAGCCTAAAATAGGTGCTTTCCAACAAACTATGGACGCTTGGAAAAAAATATCAAAGCATAATAGTAAGCAATAGCGTAGACAAGACAGTGAGTTGTTTGAAAAAATGCCTCAAAAAAATGTAGTCTCATGGTGATGGAATGCCATTCCATCACCATGAGACCGCTATTCTTCAAGTCATCTTTTCAAACAAATCGCTTCCTTAAGCAATAGCATAGACAATGAAATGAGTTGTTTGAAAAAATTCCTCAAAGAAATGTGGTCTCATGGTGATGTCCATCACCATGAGACCACATTTTTTTGAGGAATTTTTTCAAATAGCTCACTGCCTTGCCTATGCTACCACATTTTCTATACATGTCTACTGATGGAGCCTCAAATGTTTTTCTTTGAATTCCATTAATTATTTTTCCACATTACTAGTTTGTCATGCTATTCGTAAATTACCTAGGGTTGGGGTTTTATTTTTACCTTCAGGGAATCCTAATGTTCTATCTTAAACCTTGGGTTGGATCTATTTTTCCATTACCTTTTGAGGGAGGTATTAGAACGACTTATGTCCCATTGACTTGTCTAGGTCAGGCCCCTTTTAATAAATAATGTTAAATTTTTTGCTTGACTTTATTTTTTCCTAAGTCTAGGTCGGCCCATGCCCCATGCTTTAAGAACAACCTTAAGCCATCATTTGTCATTGGCCTAGGCAATGTACCCTTTCCCCCTTTTAATAATTATCTTATTTTATAGGGAATATTTTTTAATGACCATTGATCATCCTACGGTTGATCCTAACCATTCCCCACGATCTCATGATGGCCTCACTGCTTGGTTTCAACTGATTGCGAAATCACAGGCGAGTGCCACGTGTCTCTGTTGCCAATGTCGAAAAGGGATTGATATAGTGTTTAATATTTGTATCAAACTTTAATATGTTATAATGTGGGTTACTAAAATAGCTGTGACATGCACGTGCTCGAGATCGATGGTGGTTTTATAATTGTGATGAAAATTTGCTCAACAGTTATGTTTCGTACTACTGATGGCTACGAATGAACACGATTGCCAATGGTGGGAATCAAAAGTTGCCTGCCATCACATGATCCAAAGATGATGGATGTTTAGTGATTGTGATATCACGGGAAGGTGCCACGTGTAATCCTTTGGTGTTGCATATTATAGTGGGCCCTCGATGCTGACATGGAGATTACATCAACCTTTTTGAAGATGGTCGTTCGATGATTTGAAAAAAACAAAAGATCGACAGTTGAAGTTTAAATTTACATGAACTACGATTGGAGGCATTGGCGCGGCATGAAAATGAGCTTTAATGGTGGATGAGGCGTCTGCTGGCTAAATTCAATCGACATAAAGTATCTGATTTCATTCTATCTTCACCACAAAGGCA
Organism: Sequoiadendron giganteum; assembly: GCA_007115665.2. NCBI lineage: Eukaryota > Viridiplantae > Streptophyta > Pinopsida > Cupressales > Cupressaceae > Sequoiadendron > Sequoiadendron giganteum. The sequence continues at coordinate 498,508,610 of CM021103.1, forward strand.
TTCAAGTATTTTTGAAGCGGTTCAGAGCCAGAGATAAAGTTTTTCAAGCAATCATAGCGAAAATTTGGTTCTCTACAAGGCATGAAATCCCATGAGTTACTTTCTATATCACTAGGTTGATTTGACTGTGATTTTTGTGAAGATTTGTAGGGTTACTGGTTCATTTGAATTGTGGGAAATTGCACAGTTGTGTTGTAATTTTATTTTCTCGGTACCCCTAGTTGTTTGAGATGGCACCACCGAAGCAGCACTCTGGCCATGTCGATTATTTGCAAAGGAATTTATATGATTATTTTCTGGATAAACTCTCATTATAAAAAAAAAACAGGAAGAGGGGTTTGGTTTTAATGAGTGTAAGAACCCTAGGTGAAGGAATAGTGTGCAAGAATTATAATATTGTAGATGATAGGGTTCCTATGACTGTTTTGGAAATGTTTAGGCTGTGGTATGGACAAAGAAACCTACCCCACCCCTTCTCTAATGGCTGGAGATATGACATGGGGAAAATAGTAGTGCCAAATGTCTTTCCTGATGTGGACCTACTAAGAGCAGTGGCAGCACGTTATGACCCTATTACAAGGGTAATTAGGGATAATGATGGTGGGATTCTGCTAAGTATAAGTGCAGATGAGATTCAATAGGTTTTTGATTTAAGTGAGTCTATCTCATTCTTGGTCCCAATTGATCTTGAGGAGACAAAGCAGGAATATGCCAGGTCAAAGCCTCTTTTTAGGCTAAAGTTGCTTCCTCCTCACCTGGCCAGGGTAGGTAGTTCAATGATTCATATCAGCCTAGGTGACCAGGAGCCTTTCAGGCTAAGGTGTTTTTTCAATCACTTTTTTGCAACATTTTATTCATTATGCCATATTTTTGGATTTATCCCAAATACAATGATTCCCATTGCATATATGTTCATGGGGGCTCAGATTCAACATCCCAATTTCTCCATGGTGTATGACTATGCATCTTTTCTAGCAGAAAATATACATGAGGGTTTGCTGAAGTTGCATGTGGGGGATGTTGGTACTCCTTTCTTTTGGTACTCCCTGTTAATGCATATGTTCATGTACAAGAATGTTGACTTCTTCTCAGAGAAGATGGAGTTGAGGAAAGAAGTGAATGGAGAACGATTACCAGTACAGGTTTAGAGTGCAGAGTTGTCTTACAAGAGGGGAGGTGCCAGTTTTGTACAAATTGATAACTTCTTTGCCTCCAAACTCAGAGCTCAGTTGGTGGTAAGTGTGCCCAAAGTTCTTGAAGAGTTGCATGACTTTCTCCAACCAAAAGTGAGGAAGCCTGATTTGAAGGTATGCCACAATTGGGGTGACATCATCTTGTATGCCGTAAGAACTGTCCTAAGGGTGTTTGGTTTCCAAGGAGCCCCTCATATTCTCCCATATAATGTACCATAAATAATGGGGTTTTTCGAGGTCATGTGGTAACTAGGTTGTATTCATGAGGACAACCTGAGAGGGAGAGGAAAGGGGACTTTGTTCCTTGATTATATTGTTTCTTCAAATTTTGTCTTTTCCAAGGGAGGATGGGTCCACTTTGGATGGTTTTTTGATGATTACCATTTGAAGAGTGGATCTAGGAGGCAACATGACCCCGAGGGATTCTTTGCCTTGTTCAGGAAATGAATTAAAGGTGGCAAGTTTGCACATGAATTCAATTTTCCTGAAGACCTAATCAGAAATGAATTTGATTTGAATAGGCAAGAATTGAATAAGGAAAAATGGATTGCATATGAGAAGTTGTTTTCCATAGTGCATAAAATGGATCCAAAAGATGATCCATTAATGGATTTTACTCCATTCCACAAGAGAATTGATTTCTTGTTGGATAATTTCAAAGAAAATATGGGCACCTTGATGACCAAGAAGGTCAATTTGGAATTGGACTTTGGGGTTCAAAGACCAGAGGTGAGGCCTGAAGAAGAAAGGCCAACTTATCAACCCTCAGTTGATCGGCCTCTATACAAGAGGAAGAGGAATGACAATAGTGATGAGGATGAGGGGGATAAGAAGGGAAAACAAGTAATGAAAGCATCATCATAGCCAGGTCACAGGTTCAAAGCACCTGGAGGGATAAGGATTGTTGATCTGGATTCACCACCGAGAAGTGATCATGCAGTGCTACCATCAGAGCCAAGCCCTAAGAAGTAGAGAGTTGAGGATACACAAGAGGCTTTGATGGATGAAATAATTGTGACTGATCAAGACATGCAGGTCGGTATCCCTTCCCCTCCTAGATCAACACAATTGGTGCTTTCTAACATGGATGTAAATGGGAAATGTGTACAAGATGCCAGGATGGAGGCCTACAAAGCATTCTTGGATGGTGATGCATTTGTAAAGACTCTTGTATTCTTGCAACTAGTTTGGAGGATGAAACTAGAAGAATACCAGGACAAATGCAAGAGAAGGAGAGAATCAAGGCCTGATAAGTCTGAGTAGGAGAATGATGATGAGGTTAAGGCTGAACTAATGGATGAGTTCAAAAACATCACTCCTAAGGAGGGAAGAATACTTGTGACTCAGGCCGATGTCCCGATTTTGCCTGAATGGGACATAGTCAATACTGTAGCATTCAATGCTATCTTACAGTCCAAGCACCCCATACAAAACAATGAAGAAGAAGTTAAGGCAGCTCTGTAGGACTCTGCCTTCAATGAGGAGTATGGAATTCTGGCAATATGGGTATTGACACCCCAAGGCAAAAATCCAAATGTGACTGATATTAGCCCAAACCTAAGGGGAGGGCTAATCATCAAGAGAGCTTCTAAAACTTCAATAACAAAAGCTACAAGTCTGACAGTAAATGTGGCCAAATTGGCCCAAAAGATAGCTGAAAGGGAAGAGGCTGAAACGAAGAGTTTGATGGAGAAGTACAATATAATAATTGGAGAATATAGTAGAATGCAACAAAGGAATGTTGAGCTGCAATCTAAAGTAGATAGGTTGAAATATGGGAAGGTGGGAGAATCCTCCATTGCTCCTAGTACCAAAGCATTTCCTTCTATTTCAGGATCAGTCCCCCCTACTACTCCAATTGTTTCTACTCCAGGATCCCCCATCCAGACACTTGCTCTCGGTCCTACACTAGGCCCAGTTGAAGAAGAAGTTGAGTATTATGTGGATCCCACCAAGAAGCAAATGTTGAGTAGGATTACAGAATTACAAGCTACCTTAAAGGCAAGTGAGGATGGTGCAATTACCAAACAAAATGAGGTGGTTGACATAGTTTTGAGGCATCTAAATGAGAAGGTTGATGGTAGATTATCATCAGTAAATTATTTATATTCTTTATTATTGGATGGAATAAAAAAAATCAATAGGGATCGGGAAATAGTTTTTCCTTTGGCTGAGAAGTGGATCCCTAGGGCCAATGATCTAGATATTATGTATAAGGCCTCTAGGTTTGATGTAGACAATAGGCCCCAGTCATTGAGGCCTACTCAAATCTTTGTGAAATCATTGAAGGAATTCCATGCCCTACCTAATGATTTGAGTAGAAGAATTAGGGAGCTGGTAAAGAGATTTGATGACTGGAGTGATACCTTTCTGCTAGATATAATTGATGCATAGGAAAACATTAAAACATTGCAACAGTGGCAGGATAGGGCATAAGAAGTTATTAATGCACAAATCAAATTGATTTGTGATGATTCTAATTATGATTTGTTGGTGAGTAGCATGGACAAAATAATTAACACCAACACATTCTTAGAGTCTTTTGAAAGAGAGGAAAATTAGGTAGCAATGAAATACACACCTTACAATACTAAGGTGAATGAGGTGATGAACTTTGATTGGCCAACGGATGAAGAGTATTAGAAATGGGTGGTAGACAAGTACTTAACCGAAGAAGAGTAAGACGGTGTTTAAAATCGACAACTAACAACTCAACAATTATAGCTGTAACTAATTATGGTTTTGTCTCCATGGCGGCTTTTTGGCACAAGTTTTGAGGTTTGGAAAATGCAGTGGCTATTCTTTAATGAGTGGAATTAACAAGAAGATGCTCCAAGACTCGTTGATTGTAATCATATTTCTGAAATGTCATAGAGCGGTCCAATTGACCGATGACATGTGTATTTTCTGGCCCGATGCTTGTTTGCTCCTTCATTCTCTATGAGAAGGATTTCAAGGCCAAAAATATAGGTTGGCAAACTAGATATTTTAATGTCGAGTCTAGGCATAGTTGCAGAGAAAATTGTAATGCCTGTTGTTTCAGTGTAAATGCAATTTAGATTTTGTGTCATTTTGTAGTAGGGTTTTGGGTTTATGAAGGTTTGATGTTTCATAATAGTACTAGAATTTGAGTTATAATGATTCATTTCGAGCTCATGTCTCTCCTTTGTATAAGCATATCATAATTTTGAATAAAATAATCAAGGGTTATCACATTCATCTCACTCTTGTGGTGTGTATGACTTCCATTTTGGCTTTAATTCAAAGAATTAATTAAAATGCTTCAACGAAGTTATAGGTGGATATGTTTATAGAAGGATTTGGTAAGAAGTATTGGGTTAGGATATAAATTGATGATGTTGTAAGCAAATATTGTCAGAGATCTTATATGCTATGTGTTTGAATCTGTCATGGAATTTTAAATGTTTATGAATCCAACTCCCCAATGGTATATGGCACTGGTTTAAATCGTATGTGTTTGTGAGGTTTTGTCTCTGTTGGTCTTTGCTTAGAGCTTGCTACCAAACTGCAAATTAAATAACTATCTTAAGTTGTGAAATATTGTTGTAACCATCTCATGCTCCAAGTAGTTGATACTATTGATGAAAAGCCAATTCAATTTAGTATTATCCTATTCTGTTGAGCTATTAAATGGGATTATTTGTTAATTTTTAATGATTGTTTATGAGTTCGGTTTAGAGATTATAAACACATTATAGGGACCACCCTCTTGGGTTTTGCAAAGCCCGAAGTGTAGGAGGTTTATTGTTAAAATCCTCGTCAGTTGGTCCAGGTCCTTCGAGCTGCCCTCGATTAGAATTGGCAATTCTATAGGTAGAATAGAAGATAAACCTGGTTTACAATAAAAACAACCAACATCTACCAAAGCATATTGTCAAAAAATTCACTTCCTTGTTTCTATGGCTAAAAGCCTAAAACTGGTGCTTTACAACAAACTATGGATGCTTGGGAAAAATTGATCAAAGAATAATAGTAAGCAATAGCATAGACAAGGTAGAAAGTTGTTTGAAAAAATTCCTCAAATAAATTTGGTCTCATGGTGATGGAATACCATTCCATCACCATGAGACCACATTTCTTTGAGGCATTGTTTCAAACAATTTGTTGCCTTAAGAAATAGCATAGACAAGGCAATGAGCTATTTGAAAAAATGCCTCGAAGAAATGTGGTATCATGGTGATATCCATCACCATGAGCCCACATTTCTTTGATGCATTTTTTCAAATAGCTCACCGCCTTCCTATACCACATTTTCCACACATTTCTACCAAAGCATTTTATCAAATAGTTCACTTCCTTGCTGATATGGCTAAAAGCCTAAAATAGGTTCTTTCCAACAAACTATGGATTGCTAGAAAAAATTGATCAAAGCATAATAGTAAGCAATAGAATAGACAAGGAAACAAGTTGTTTGAAAAAATGCCTCAAATAAATGTGGTCTCATGGTGATGGAATGCTATTCCATCAACATGAGACCACATTTCTTCGAGGAATTTAAAAACAAACTTGTTGCCTTAAGCAATCACATAGACAAGGCAATGATTTATTTGAAAAATGCCTCAAAGAAATACGGTCTCATGGTGATGTCCATCACCATGAGACCACATTTCTTTGAGGCATTTTTTCAAACAGCTCACCGCCTTGCCTAAGCTACCACATTTTCAATACATGTCTACCAAATTATTTTATCAAACAGTTCACTTCCTTGCTGCTATGGTTAAAAGCCTAAAACAAGTACTTTCTAACAAACTATGGATGCTTGGAAAAAATCAATCAAAACATAATAGTAAGCAATAGCATAGACAAGCCAGCGATTTGTTTGAAAAAATGCCTCGAAGAAATGTAGTCTCATTGTGATGGAATTCCATTCCATCACCATGAGACCACATTTCTTCGAGGTATTTTTTCAAACAACTCGCTGCTATGGATAAAAGCCTAAAATAGGTGCTTTCAAACAAGCTATGGATAGGGAAAATAGTAAGCATAATAGTAAGAAATATATAGTTCAATAAGTACTCTAAATTTTATTGATTATCTCATACATTATAAGCCATGACCTACATCATTATTCTACTTTTTGTGATTGAATATTTTTTTGTTTTATTTTCAAATGATGGAAGCAAAAATACCTTCACATGTTGATAGGGTAGTAGAGCAAGGTGTGTCTTCTATAATAGACAGCTCGATGCCTCTCACAGGGGTATGAGTTAGATTAGTAAATTTCAAATTATATTTGTTTTTATAGCTATTAGTTAGTGAAAAATCAAGTGATTATTGATTTGTAGTTTAATTTATATTTGGATGGTTTCTATAGGACTTGGGCATGCCACAACATGAGCATATGAATATTTCGCATGGGGAGAGAGATCGTCTAATGGAATTAAGTGGTTATTTTGTTAAATATATCATTTTTTATAATGTAATTTCTATATATTAATGTCTTTAGTTTTTATTGTAACAGATAAGGCTTGATGAGGAACTAAACCCTAGGAGGAGTAGCCCTTGAGTTTAGAGTAAATGAGTGTCATACGCATCACCATCCACCTAACCACCAAAGGTCACCTATTTGTTTCATTCACTTGAAGGGAAATGACTTTTGATTGGGGTCCTTTGCTTTATGCCTATATGGTATTTTTGGACATATTTTGTATTGCATATACTTGATATCGTATGCCTATATGACATTCTTGTAAGCCTGTATGGCTATTTTGTATATATTTTATACTTATATCAACATATATTGCTATATGCCTACATGGCTATTTGGTTAATACATGTGAGATAAGGGGGATTTGCTACACACAAGTCTCTTCATTCTCAAGAGAATCCTAGGGAATGAACTACCCTTATCCACCTCAACATAAGTTGGATGAAGAAATTGCAAAGGAAATGTATACAGGTTAACTATCAAAGAAGACTACTTCAAATTCTGAGAGAGTGAAACCTCTAGACTTTTTCCTCCAACAGAGGAGCTCTCAACCAAAGGACATCACTGATTGAGGATGCCAATGTGGCACGCTGGTGTCCAAATAGCATGCTAGCGTCCTGAGCAACAGAGAGCTTAGGAACTCAAGTGGGCGGAACAAAGTTTCACTACTTAACTCAAATCCAAGGTCTATTTGACATCATGATAAAATGAAGAATAGGAACTATGAGAAAATACTAAGAGGACTTGGAGAAAACTTACTAACAATCAGACGTTTGAGTCTTCACTTCAAGCTCTACTTCACAACCTGCACACAAAGCGAATGAGGGAAAATTTTGGGGTTGTATAGGGGTCCACTGTAGTAAGACCCTCATTTTGGTGTTCTCACCTCCATGGACATCTAGATAGAAATAGATTGTAACCAAAATGGACAAAGGGAGTGGTGAAAGCAAAGCCCGCTTCAGGAGAACTCGCACTACCAAGTAGCAAATAAACAAGAGATATAATCTATTCACAAATAGAAAAGAGTTAGAGAGCATTACCAAAATGCCTCAGCCCCCTCCTGAACACATGATAGAACTGTTGAATGCTTACTAGAGAGATTTTGGCTATTGGAGGGACCTTAGTTTGGGAGGGATTTTCTTGTAGAAGTGTTGCTATAAAGAGTGAAAAAGAATTCAAGAGTGAAGTTGAAGAGTGAGACATGAGTGAATCAATGAACCCCAAAAATGAGAGCAAATGAGGGGTTTTGTTGCATGCAAGGGTAAAAAAGAGTCGTTGCACCCAAAAATCTGACTATTGAGACACGTTTCAAGAGTCAAGATTCAAGATTCCTCATTTCAAACTTATAAAACCTTGAGGACACTAGTGCGTTGCACAAACATCCATGCACCGCGTAGGCGTGAGAAGCATAAGATTTTGAGAAATGTGGCATCAAACTGTTCTTGCTTCACCATTGGTCCACATGGAGCTAGAATTGTGAAATTTTGACCCATGGGATTTTTGCCATTAATGTGTTTGGGTGTCATAAATGCTAGGCAAAGTGCTAAAATGTGGAATTGCCCATAGGTACAATTTTGTGACATTATATTTTTCTGCCACTTTAGTGGTCTCGATTTTGGGAAATATTAGCCACACTAAAGTAGAAAAGAAAAAAATTCACTCGATTATTAAGTTTTACAGATTTGCATGCCAAAAGAAAGTACCTCAAAGGTCACTGAGGACAAGCAGGTCGGTATTGGAGGTGCCCCCCAACAACTAAGATCAATAAGAAGTGCAAGACTGATTGTGGAAATCACACAAAAAATTTCTCTATAAAACTCAATTTTAAGTCAGTTTAAATAATCGAAAGAATTTACAATGCTGAGAAGAATGGTCATGAAAAATTCGGTGATTTGGAAGAAAAATATGGTGAAGAGGTGACTATATGCCCCCTATTGATTTTTTCCCTAGCTAGGTGGGGTCAAATTAAGAGAAATCAGGGAACCACAAACTCTAGGAAAAATGGGCCTCGAAGGGGCCTAATATACCTAGGTGTGCCCCAAGAAGGGTCATTTGCACTATTCATCATGAGGATTTTGCAAAATTTTATGAGAGAAAATTCATCAAAATTCCAAGCATGCGCAATTACGAGGATCTGAGGCTGGACTAGCTACGTACAGATATCCCTGAGGTTTTGGAGGTCCACTAGGTAGTCTTCGAAACCTCCTCATTAGTCATTTCTAAGTAATTTTTTGCATGTTTTTAGAGTTTTAGGTGTGCAGGCATCCTAGGCTCGCGCACATGTCTTCGACATGTGTTGGCATCCAGGATGGGCACTGGAATCTCAAGGATGTGCTATAATCCAAGGGGTGCACTGTCATCCCTATGCAATTGATGGCAGATTGGGACACCTCCATGGTGCACAGACTTCTGCACAGTGCACACATCCTTGAGTGATTTTTACTTAGATTGTTTTTTTGTAATTTTCTAGGTATTGGCACCCACTTGCTTATTTTTTTCGTAGGATTATCCAGAGATCAGGGAGCATCCTAGAGGGTGGCTTCACCTATTCTAAGATCAGAGGGACCATACTACTGATAATAAGGTCACCCACCTATAGCAGGTCAAGCTTTGGCACATATATACCATGTCAGAGATGTTGTATCACGACCGCATGTTGATGGCGTTATTGGAGCGATGGGATGCCACTACCTCTAGCTTCCAGTTTCCTACTAGGGAGATGATGATTACACTAGAGGATATCTATCATATCCTTGGGCTTCCCATCCATGGCTGATAGGTGGTGATTGATGATTCTCGCTCACCACAAGAGTGATCAGATGGGGTCCTATATTGCTCCAATAAGACAAATGGCAGAGACAGGACCAGGCAATTTACACCTAGTGGTTTGACTAGGCCCAGACCACTGCCCCTCTACTATGCCACATCATGGTGGTCATTATTGCTATAAGGTTCACCAATGATGTGTGGGGCTCTCACCTGCATGGGGGCCTCATCCACACGATTAGGACGATGGTGGAGCAAAAGACTGTTTTCTCATGAGAGTGCAACATGCTTACACACCTCTACCAAGAGCTCAACCGGTATGTCCACTATGAGTACAATAGCTTTATAGCATAAACTCTTCTTCAGGTGTGGGCTTTCACCCACATCACATGTACTAGGCTGGAGGGGTACTCAGGCATGAAACTATGATGTCCCGATGGTCCACTGGTATGAGCTCACTCAGCATTGGAGGCATGAAAACCTATAGTTTTGGTAGTTGTAGTTCAACACATTGATGCTAGATAGGATCAGGTGGAGACCCCACTGGTATTTCCTATGGTTAGATGATGGCGGGTTCCTCTGAAACCTACATCACGATCGATTAATTCTCAGGTGCACAAATTTTGTGATTATGTCATATTATTGGAGTTGGGTCATGTAGTAGCATGGGTGGGTTTAGACCATTCCCCTCCTATGCTGACATATACCTGAGCTATGTCAAGTGTGATGAGGCCTAAGGACCATTTTTTCCCTACCTTGGTAGATGTGGATATCTTTGATGATGATGTCGACAACGCTAACCTATTGCTGATGGGGACACTAGACAGCGTCGGTGTGGACCGAGAATTTTTGGTGTGGTGGATAGCACATTGTCTTGCCCTAGTCTTTCCAGTGGATGCCCCTAGGGGGATGTTCCACCACAACCACCTAGGTAGAGGCAGAGGCATAAAGGTAGAGGTGGTGAGGAGGAGTAGCAGGAGCAAGAGAAGGAGCAAGTCGAGGAGGCTAGAGCAGCATCACTAAGACCCAAGAAGCAGAGGAGGATGTCTTCCCCTCCACTAGCTACTCTTGTCTCACTGGGCCCACTAGCCCTTGTAGCATCTGGGGTAGCTCCTACATGTGTAGGATTGAGCACACCTCCTCCCCTAACCCATTCTAGTAGCTAGTGGACCTAGGTATGACAGTTATTTATGTTGTTTTGTTTTAGCATTTCTAGTTTTTATCCCATGTACATACATATCACGTTTTGATTTTATACACCTTGTGATGCTGATGTACTTTCTGATTTTGTGGTTGCAATGGATACTCAGGGATGGACTAGATTCTTTACCCAGTGCATATTAGAGGTGGCCCCTTTTGTGCCCATCCAGGGGATAGTTCTGGATACATATCAGCTAGTGTCAGTGAGACATTATGTCTAACTTTTTGAGCGAGTAGCACATCTGAGGATTGCATACAAGGAGGCATGAGCAAAGGTGGTGTAGAGGATGGTTGATTTTACCATAGTACATGGGCAATGTGACCAGTTGTCAGGGGAGTTGCAAATGATACTTGCAAAGTGAGACATGGTCATGACCAAGGATGATGCTGCCAAGTAGGTGCATGACGCCCTTCAGAGCCATCTTGATAACCTCACAGGATAGCTAGCATCTGTGATCCTAGCAGGTGACCAACAGCTATAGAAAGAGCTCATCCAGGCCTGCATGCAGATAGCCTTCCTCCAAGGAGAGATCAGGGGGATACACGTAGCCTTGTCAATCTTGCGCTCGCATCACTCTAGATATGCTACCACTATGCAACCCTACCTACAGCCATAGCTAGAGTCGGAGGGTTCCGAGAGACACATGCCCTAGCCATAGGGAGCCTCCATTTTGTACACTAGTTTTATAGTTGTGATATATATTTATAGATTTCTTTTTCTATATATACATTGATACACATATTCAATAGCCACTCATTTTTTGACGATAGTGGCTCAATACATGTACATGAAATTTGATATGTATATGTGAGGTATTGGCTCTGACATTATGGCATTGTATACTTTGATGTGTGTGTTTCTTTACTTTCATGTACATTGATGCTATGGATGTTATATATGCATATGGATGTATGTTTACATTAGATGTTATCATGATTTAATTAACACACATGGATGTATGTTGATTAAATACAATAATGATCTACTTTCCTTAAAATATATAATACAATGCATGGATACATAACATAGTAGGATACATGTATTTGTCTTACATACACACACACATGATCACATCATAACTGAAATTTTTTTCATAATGTGTTAATGAATAATTTCAACATATGTAATGTTGCAACCCATAAAGAGTGAACACCACATATACGATACATTGAACACTATGCATAGTATCGACAAAGATGCATCACATTAACAGGCTCTTTTAGAGGAATTTCATCCATCGATGATAACCCATAAGCACCAGAACCATACATGGAGATGAAAATGTAAGAGCCTAACCAATTAGGATTGAATTTCCCCCTCTAATCAGGCGGTGCATTTACATTCCTCTGATTCTCATAGAGAACCAGGTCACCTACCTTGAAAGTTCTAGGAAGCACACCTTGATTATACTATCTGGATAATGATCGTTTATAAGCTTTAACATGATCGAGGTCTTGTAATCGGTGCTCATTGAACATCTCTAGCTGATGCAAATAATTGGATTGATAAGTTTCATCATCAATTAACCCTTTAATGGAAACCCATAAAGACAAAATTTCCAATTCTAAAGGCATGATAGCTTTGGCACCATACAAGAGGTTGTAAGGTGTTGTTCCCATTGTCATATGAACACTCATGTGATAGGCCCTCAAAGCATATGTCAATTGAACATGTCAATCCTTACCATGTTTATTAACTATTTTACGTAGAATGAGCTCAAGAGTTTTATTAGATGTGTCTACTTGGCCATTGGATTGAGGATAATATGGTGTAGAAAATCTATGTTGAATGTGAAATTTCTCTAGGAATTTCTTCACTTCTTTGTTCTTGAATGGAGTACCATTATCAGAAACAAGTGTAGCAGGCAACCCAAAATGAGAAATAATGTTGTCTAAAAGAGAACTACAAATAGCTTCAGTGTTCATGGATCGAAGTGGGATGGCTTTGACCCACTTTTTGAAGTAATCTGTAGCAGTGATAATAGAATTGTGTCCTTTAGAAGAAGGAGGGGATATTTTTCCAATAATATCTAACCCTCACTTTGAAAATGGCCAAGGAGAGGTCTATTTGTGTAACTCTTGTGTAGGTGCATGAATAAGACGAGTATGATATTAACATTGCAGGCACTTTTTCACAAAATCAAAGGAATCTTGTTCTATTGTTTACCAAAATTACCTCATGTGTATCAATTTCCTCACCAAGGATTTACCACCAAAGTGTCCACCCCCAAATCTCGAATGAGCTTCTTTAAGGGGAAGGGGTATTTTTTATTTTGTGAGGCATCGAAGGATCAAGCCATTATAAGAATTCTGATAGAGAACATCAAACAAGATAACATAACAGAATGAAAGCTTTCGTATATGAGTGCTATCAATTTTTGTTGCAACATCAGGAAGGTTCTAGACTTCAAGTAGTTGTAAATATTATAAAACCACTCTCCCAAGTCTACGTGAACACACACAAAATCATTGGATTCTGGCTGATCTAAAACAACTAGAGACCAAAGGACCTGAACCACGAAGTGGTATTCTTTTATATCCTCATCTAAAGGTACCAGGGAAGTGATGCTTTCCATGGCATCTACATGTTTATTTTCCCTCTGAGGGACACTGTCTATCATTAAAGAGGAGAACCATTTAAGCAGGGACAAAGCGAGGTCTTGATATAGAGATAACTTACTTTTATTAGCTTGATAGGTTCTCGTAATCTTGTTCACAATAAGCTCAAAATCACCCAGTATCCAGAGATGTTTTATTTTTAGTGTGATCACAACACACAAGCCAACAATGAGGGCTTCGTACTCAGCGATGTTATTGGTAAAGGGAAAGTCTAATCAAAAGGAGAGAGGGACTGGCTTACCTTCGAGTAATATTAGAACCACACCTACTCCAGAGCTGATCTGACATCTCGACCCATTGAAGTACATTTTCCATTAAAATTCATAATTTATTCCAACAATATTCTCATTAGGAAATAATTCTAAACCCAAGAAGGAGCGAGACGAGGGAGCATCTGCTAATTGATCAGCAACCGCTTAACCCTTTATCGACTTCTGAGTAATAAAATTTATATCAAACTCAAAAATCAACATCACCCATTTTTCTAACCTCCTAGCAAGGTCGGTACTGGAGAACAAATTCTTTAGAAGGTCACTTTTTACAATAACATGCATTTCAATGTGAAGAAGGTAGTGCCTTAGCTTCTACGTAGAAAAGATGAGAGAAATACATTGTTTCTCCATGGAGGAATAACAAGTTTCATAATCAACTAGGACACGACTAATGTAGTACACTCCTCTCTCTTTCTCGACATCATCATATTGAGCAAGCAAGGCTGCCAAAGCATATGATGATGTTGTGAGGTAAATAAAAAAGGGTTTATCCTATATAGCTGGTATTAGTACAAGAGGATAGGCCAAATAGGTTTTGATTGGCTCAAAATATTTATGGAACTCTTCATCCCATACAAAGTGATCTTTCTTTAACAAATGAGTGAAAGGAAGGGTACGATCAACCAATTGAGATATGAACCTTCAAATTTCCTGAATCTTCCCCTGTAAACTTTGCAACTCGGTAATATTCTTGGGTGGAGGCATGTTAACAATTGCATTGATCTTATTTGTGTCGACTTCAATTCCACGATGAGAGACTATAAATCCCAAAAGTTTTCCTATTTCTATGTCGAAGACACATTTACGAGGATGAAGCCTCATCTTATAGAGTTGAAGTCTCTCAAAAATAAGATGAAGTTTTTTCACATGATCTTGGTGGGTTATGGATTTGACCATGAAATATTAGGGTCATCACTCGTTGGTAAGTAGCTCCTGGATTATTTAACCCAAAGGGCATGAACACATAACAGAAGGTGCCCCAAGGGGTAGTGCAGGTTGTCTTTTACTTATCCTCTAGGTTAATACGGATCTAATTGTAACTCGAGAAACCATCCATGAAAGATAACAAGGCATGGCCTACAGTCGAATCCACAATCATTTCTAAATTAGGTAACAAAAAATCATCTTTAAGAGAAACCTTATTAAGGTCACATAATTCAATGCATATATGAATACGTCCATCAGATTTACTAACAACAAAAATATTCAAGATCCAAGGGGAGTAGTCGATTGGATGGATGAAGCATGTTTTTAGTAGCTTCTCTATCTCTATCTTAACCAACAACATGACCTTGGGATTAATCTTTCAAATTTTCTACTTAACCGGCTTAGCGTCAGGACATAGATGATATTGTGAACCACTATATACTCATCAATACCAGGCATGACCTCATACATCCAAGCAAAGATATCAGGATAAGAATGTAGAAGATCAAAATTTTCCTTAGCTTCTTCTAAAGAAAGGCACTTCCCAATCTTAATCACCTTTTCAGAAGACTCAGGATCCATAGAGACTTTGGTAGTATCTCCCTTAAGGAGAGAACTGAGGTCTCTAGGATGTGATATTAGAACACCATATTCAACATTGGCTAGAGGATCCTCCTCATCAACACTTAAGATAGATTCACCAGAATATGGCCATTCATTCGGGCGATATGGGAATTGTCTTTTATGATGAAAAGGAGGTGAAGGGGAATAGGAAACTAAGAACTTTTCAAGTGCTTCATCAGAAGAGAAAAAATCTAAAGGAACTTTTCTATCTTGCACCCCATCCTCTATTAGTTCAAGATGGACCAAACTAAGTGGTTCAGCTGAAATCATGTTCACACTCCACCAAGGTTTCTGCTTGGATTATTCAATAGAGCATCCCAAACCCAAATAGAATTTATAAGGCTTGAACTAGATAGGCACTTGGATTCCTTGCTCAATACGTCCAAGGCATTTTTTCCCATATCCATACTAAGAAATGAGTATATATCTGAAACCATAGCGAGTTTACGAAACTTCAAAAGGCGATGGTTTGACATAGAGAGCTTCATTCCACCAGTGAACATATAACACTTCTATGAGAGCACAAGCATCTCCTTTACTCAATTCACAAACAGTAACCTCCTTCACAAGAGCGGGAGTATCCGCCTTAGCAAGGGAAGGATTGATCTCCTAAACAGGATTACAGTTTCCCTCCTCAACGAGAGCATTGTCTACTTTTTCATCAGAGGCATTCGAGGGTATCAAAAGTTATAGATGAGTGGGACTCACTTTGTATTCTCCAATGAATAATTTAGAGAATTCCAAGGACCCCCAATCATCACCAAGGAAATCATTCAATTAAGAAGTAGATAGGGAAGACTTAGGACATTCTGCATTAGGTGGTTCATCTTTAATGATGTTCGCTTTGAGGACAACCTCCATGGAGGGTATCATTGAGGAACATGTCATAGCATTAGAAGTCCAAGATGGAATACAATTTTTGAGA